>JAVLVB010001152.1:1604273-1618143 GCA_032876305.1 Orestias chungarensis
TTTTCTGGAGGGAGCTTATGGTTGACTTAAAACAAGCTTCAATTTCTTGCTGAAAAGATATTATTATTATTATATTTGCACTTTATTTTATATTTACAGTTTGTGCCACGTTAAATAATAACATTTTGCCTATTGCGTGTTCACAACATCCATTGATCCCAGTTTAGAGATTTTGAACCCTCTGCCATAAACTAATTTAATACCTTTAAAAACTCATTTTCAGTTTATTTTTTTTTTAACAGTTTTTTCTTCTTAACCTGATTCGTGTTGAGATTTCCGTTTTCTGTATTGGACCCAGGTCCGTGTACGACTGTCAGGAACATGGACTCTTCATGGAGAAGCTGGACGCCCGGATCAGGAACCATGACAGGGAGATCGAGAAGATGTGCAACCATCACTTCCAAGGGTTCGTCGACTCCATTACGGAGCTGCTGAAGGTTCGAGGAGAGGCCCAGAAGCTGAAGGTGAGAGAGGGAGCCGCTCAGATGGGCGATCAGAGACCAGAGAGCTCTTTTCTCACGAGTTTTATATCTTTCAGACTCAGGTAACTGAAACCAACATACATCTTCAGGAAGATGGCAAACTGGTAAGTGTGCTACCTCTTCAGCATATGAACAAAAACCCCAGTCCTTATTATTTTGTACAGTTAAATTCACAAGTATTTTTACAAATAATATGAACTGCTGTCTCTACCAGCATGTTTAGAACAGAGTTAGTAAGTGTGGGGTAAGCGTCTTGATCCGCATTTGTTTGTTTTTTGTTGCTTGTTTTTTTTCCCGCTCACCTGCAACTCTAAATTAATATTAACGGAACACATTAACAGTATCTGTCGCGTTTATTTTCTTATTAGTTATTTCACGTTTCCGTCTCAGATTAGACTTAGAGAAGTGTTTTGTAAATTTTCCTGCTCCGCCATCTTGCTCAGGGCAAATGTGTTTGTGCCGCCCGAGCCAAACGCTGCTAGCAAAAACAAGGCTAACGATTGGCTAATTTCTTCTTCTACTGCTCCCCCAGTAGATTGCAATTTCTTAGCTCATTACTGCCACCTATTGACCTCAGATATAAGAGATTGGGTTAGAAAAAGACCACTTACGGTAAAACGCGAGTAAAGCAACTAATCGACGACTGAATTAGTTGTCAAATATTTTAATAACAGTTTTTAGTCGATTAAATATATAAGTTGTTTCAGCTCAAATGGTTAGATTACTTTATAAATATATATATGTATATATACCCAACACTCAGTTTGGGTTTTGTATTGATAAGATTTTGAACTCCTCTTCTTCTCTTCACAGCTCATCAGTTCCTTGGAGGAGCTGAAGCTTTGCCGAGTGCAGCAGATGAACATCGCCACCACCGTCGACAAACTGACGCACTGTTTGCCCGGTGAGGCGCGACACGATGAGACTTTCAGCTCGCTTTCAGATGGGTTGCTGACGTTCTCTTTTTTTGTTTGTTTGTTGTTTTTTCGGCTTCATCAGTTCTGGAGATGTACAGCCGACTGCAGGAGCAGATGAGAGCCAAACGGTACGTCCCCGACGATTCATCGTTTTGCTCCCCCCCCCCTGAAATGTCTGAACTGTGGCAGCAGGACAAAAATGTGAAGATTAAATCGACAACGGATCATTCCAAGCGTGAAAACACAAACTGACAGTAAGACGAACATTAGAAAACTCGTTAAAATCGCAATAACGTTATTAGGATCTTTTTATACTAAAGTTTTATCTGGCATGGTGGCGGCAGATGTTCACACCAGACTCTAGACGACGCTGCTCAAAATGCTAAATATTCGCAGAGTGATGGAGTCAATGATGAGAAAGAAAAGATGGAAGGATCGGGCAACATTTACCGATATCATCTGCGGTCAGGAAAATATTCAGGATCATTTTTCGATTAGGATTTCAGGATTTCAACAGCATTCAGTTTTTATGCTAATCTGGAGCAAACCTCCAGAAACCCTTTAAAGTTAGACTAGGAAAACATTTCTTAATAGCTGCTATTGATTAAAAACAACTGAAACATAATAAACTGTAGTTTGTTCTTTACATTTCATCCCTTTTTTTTACCTCTATAATAGATTTTTTTCTGGCTTATTCCCTGTATTAGGCTTTCATGCGGTGAAGCACTTCACTAAAAATGTGCTTAACAAATAAAATTAGTTTTCTTTTTTTTCTTCTTTTTTTTTTGGGCAGGATCGTCCAAAAACATGCATGATTAATGTAAATAATGTTAAATTATCTTCTTTTCCCCCAATTAATCCTAACGTTGATCAATGAAAACATAAAACGATGTAATTTAAAAAAGATTTAATTTCCCTTTGGCACAAATAAAGTATTAATTTGATCTGTTCAATGAATTAAGAGATTTAAAATGATCCTAATTGAGCTCCGGACAAAATGACCTGAAAATGAACAAATAAAAACTTTCATAAATTAAAAGTTTGAGTCTTTAACTTTTTAGTTTTAACCAGTTTTTTATTTATTGCTTGCTTTTAAAAAAAAAAAAAGGTTTTTCATTGACCTTCACATTTCCAGCCACTAGATGGAGCCAAAGAGCTGCAGAAACTTGGAAACCAGACCTGTGTCCCCCACTCCCCCTCCTGACCTGTTAAACAGTCGTGTTGGTCATAAAATGGTCGTTTTGTTTTTGTTTTTCTTCGCCTCCTCGTCCCGTGGCTGCTGTCCTCAGAGAGGGCGAGCGAGAGGTCAGCCAGCGGGGAGAGAGAGAGTTTCACAGATGTGCTGAAATGTTTTGGTTGGACGTTGTGCTGCTGGATGTCTCTGAGGCACAGAGGATTGTGTTCATCTCTGTGTGCTCCGCATGTTTTTAGACGCCGACAGGCCGATTACCAACAGAGGTGTTTCTCAGTCTCACCTGGAAGCGTTCGATGACAGTGTTTCGTTTTCCGCCGCCGCAGGTACTACCCGGCGCTGCGGACGCTGGAGCAGCTGGAGAACACATGTCTTCCCAGGGCGGGTCAGTACCGCTTCTGCTCCATCATGGCCGAGAACATCCCCAAACTGAGGACACACATCCGGGACACCGCCATGACGCAGCTCAGAGACTTCCTGGAAAGCATCCGCAAGCACTCGGACAAGATCGGAGAGACGGCGATCAAGCAGGTTAGAGGACGCCGGCCGTTTTGGGGGTGGCTGCAGACCCTGTTTACATGACTAATCGTTGAAAATGGAAATGTATCCCCTGTGCTTCATTTAAAAACAAACAGGTTCCAGTTAAAGTTGACAGACATGCTTTCTCTCCAACGCTCGGCCCACTTTACGTCTAGCTAACATGATCCGGACAAGTGCTAACGTGCACAAAACTTGGATCATCAGTCCAGTAGGGCCGCAACTAACCATTATTTTCATAATCGATTAATTGGTTGATTATTTTACAATTAATCACGTTTTATTATTAATTTATTTAGCTTCCAATTTATCATAAGCTACTAAGAACTAATTTTCATTAAGAAAAGGGAAAACAAGAGAGTTGTGCCGTTAATGCAATTTATTTAACTTGTTTTAAAGGAACAAATTAGCTCAACAGTGTAAAATGTTTGTTCATTTTCAGGCATAAAATACAAAAATGAGGTAGAATAGAGTTTGCAGCATAGTAACAAAAATCTCAGCCATTATTATGCTCTACATTCAATTTAACGTTTTATTTGATCCCAATTTTAAATGTTATTTTTTTACTACCAGCATGTGTAGAACAGAGTTAGTAAGTCTGGGGTGAGCGTCTTGTTCCACTTGCATTCGTTTATTGTTGCTTGTTTTTTTTTCTTCTGCACCTCTAAATTACTGTTAACTGAACACCGGTAGATTATTACTGCCACAGATTGACCTCAGATATAACAGATTGTGTTCCAAACAGACCTCTTACAGTAAAACGTGATTATTAGGCAACACATCGATGACTAAATCGATTAAACCGATTAGTTGTGTCAGCTCCACAATCCACATAAAAAACCTCTTTTTCACATTACAGTTTATTTCCAATACAACTGTATTAAAACAAAATATTCAGAAAATGTCTACAAGTAACTTTTCCTTCCTATATATGTATTTTTTAAATTCATTTAGTCTTTAGCCTTCCTTTAACCAGGAAGTCCCATTGTGATTCAGAGTCTCCTTTTTCAAGAGAGACCCGGCCAAGGTAGCAGCCAAACCACAGAACCATGCATACGTAATAAACAACAGGTTACGTTTTCATGATTTCAAAAACACAACAAGCCTCAAGGAAAACACGAACAGGTCGCCATCACAACGTTCTTTACAGTAGTTTTAAATGCATTAGTGGACATGAGGCTTTCCAACTTTATCTCTTTACTGTGGATTGTTCCATCTCCAAGGTGCTGAATACAGAAAAGCAGAGAAAGCAGCGCAGCATAGCATAGCTTTGTAGACAAAGATGTACCGGTGCTGTTGTCTACGACCTTTAAGTTGATATCCAACCAACTGAGTCATAATAAAATGCATTTATGGGTGATGGACTTGGTATTTGTGATGAATCGTAATGATGCTTGGTACACTGAATCAACATGATGGAAGAGGCAGCATGCATGTACGATATACCGCCATAACCAGTTGTTGACGAAACAAGCAGTTTGTACAAGTTTCTTGACTAAAGCAGTAATTTGTACGTCAAAGGAGAGTTTGTCATCTGTCCATATCCCTTGACTTATGTGAAGAGTGTCTCTCAATTATGGACAGAAGGCCACAGTTGTCAGGTAGCTTTGTTTTTCTGTGTATTTCAAACCAATTTTAGACTCAGTAATGGGTTTTTCGGTGATGGCGAGGAGGCCTGGAGACGTTTAAAAAGCATCGTAACGTTTTTTTTTTTTGATTGATTCTTTTATTACTGAAAAGGATTATTTATGTATTTTTATTTTTTTTTGGTGTGACTTGAATCGTTTAATGACTGTAGGTTTGCAAGAGCTTGTCTGAGCTTCAGACCCGTCGCTGTGACTTTAAATACGTCCCCGCTGCCGCTGGGCCGGCCTAAACTCATACGGTTGGTTTTTTTGTTTGTTCTGGTTCGTAATCTGTGGGTCAAGACGTGAACACACGTTAAATACTTGGACATAATGATCACAAATACTTCAGCAATAGAAAAAATAGGTTTTAGATCCAAAAATAAAACCCTTTTTTCTTTGTATTAATCTTTCTATTTAACCTCTTCTGCTTGTGGGGGAGCACTGACCTCCAGCTGACCCCCCTTGCCGTGCTACTGACTGGTTTCTGGGGTTTTAACTGGAATCCTCTGAACCCGGCTGACGGCCGAATGCTCCACCGGCTCATCTGACCTTCAGCCTTGGTCTCCCCGTCTGCGTGAGCGTTTGGGTTTCTCGCTGCCAGTAAACAAACTTTTTCGGCTTTTTTACGACTCGACTCGGTGCTCTGGTGTCTCAAGCCAAGGAAAGTTGCGCACGGACGTCTGTTTGTATGTTTTTGGGAGCTCAAATTAGAGCCTTTTTGTGTATTTTACTCCATGGAACTGGATGGGAATAAAAAAATGAGGTTCTCTGGAGAGATTTTTCTGCTTTTACAGTCATTTTTGGTTTGATTTGGGAGAATAGAATTGCACATCAAGTTGGACTCGCTCTGTAACATTCCCTCTACTTGTTGTATTTAACGACAGATTATTAGGTTTTAAATTAAACGAAAGAATGACTTTTTTTAGCAAGTTCAAGAAAAAGATGAAGGTTTGGTTCTAAAATCTTGCGTTCCAGATAAATGATTTGCTTCAGACGACATCCAAGCCTCAGTGTTTTTAGGTTTAATGGCAGCGCATCGATTCTGGTGAGTTTCCTGGAAGATAAAGGTTTCCTCCGGCCTTCTTTGGCTGTTTGCTGTTAATTTTGAGTTGTTTTTTTTTAAGGAGGGTTGAGTTACAGACTTGGGAGGCCCAGAGGGAAAAGATCCAGCCTCAGATTGGGTGTATCGGTATCAGTGGTTGTCGTTCCTAGGCTTCCTCTAGGTGTCGATAAGCGACCAGTGTCACTCCAGAAACCTGCTGCTGTGTTTTGTTTTGTTTTATTTATTTTTTATTTTTTGGCTGTTGGATCGCCTTCGTCTACTTTTCTTTAATCCACCACTCAACTCTGACCTCTGGGAGTTCTGTAAACTGTTTGGTTTCTGTAGCTTAAATCATTTTCGGAATTATGTGACGTATAAAACTCTAGAAATAGACGTTAAAAATTTGGACCTGACTGAGAATACTAAATAAGGTGTCATAACCTGGAAAATGTGTTTTATTCTTCTTTCTATCCAATTTCACCATTTAGTTTTCTTACTTGCGTACTAATTTGACTATAGTATAAATATGCACTGTAATTTTAGGCTTTTATTGTGTCAACTGATATTTCTGATCAGTTAATATTGTATAATAAAGTGGTTTTTGCTAGATTTGTATTTTCGTATCCAGATTTTATATGTATTTTTTTAAAACCTAAAGTTTCCTGCCAGCAGTTTCCAGACTTTATCCATATCCATCTGCCGTGCAGTTAAGGCATAGAGGTTTCAAAGATTCAAGGGTTTTTATTGCCACACCACTTAACATTTTTTTATGTTTTCTGTACGAAATTTGAATATCAGTCATCAATAACTGGACAATATTTATTAATAAAGTCAGTCAGGAAGAGAAAGAGGTGATTTGGCCTAAAATGCAGAATCGTGGCTCGATGAAGCCACGCCTGAACTTTTGGACCCCAGCACTGATTGTGTTAATGCTAACAGGGAAGCATGGTGGTGGCAGCATCAGGATCTGGGGTCGCTTGCCTCCAGATGGGAATACCAGTCGGTTTTGACCCAACATGCTCAGATCTGCACAGCTTTTTAATGTAACTTAAAACCTGAGAACATTTTTAATGACTACAATAGATTTGAACGAATAAACGATGCGATTGCAGTGAATTTTCCTTTTAAAGTACCTTGAGGTGATATTGCTGTGACTTAGATCCATATAAATAAGCTGATTTGAATTTAGCTCTTGTCAGAAGCTGAGGATGAAGAGAGACAACGAATCATCAGCTTTGAGCTCAACTGTACAACAAAGTCAAGAATCCAGAGTTAAATCTGTGAGTTCGCAATCTTCACCAATCATTGACAAGTACTTCCGTTGGGTTTGTAGCGCAAACATGGTGGTACCCTTGAAACGAGGCAAAACTGACCCACAGGCAGTTTTACAGCTGAAGATTATTATTGATAAAGGTTCCAGCGATATATCTATCTTTCTGAAAAGTTAATTGTATTATTTTACTACTTGTTGCTTATTTAAATATGTTCGCACAAGAAACCAGTCAAAAGCAACTTGGTTGTTTGGTGTTGGTAGTTTTCCTCCCAAAGTTCCCATTTCTGTTCGTTCCAGTGGTGCTTTGATAAAGTTTTGGTGTTTCGAGCGCATTGAACGGCAGATTATTTGTCCCATTAATGGTGGAGAAGATTTAAAAAAAATACTTAAAAATGTTGTTCTTTCTCCTGAATTTATCCACTTTGCAATAAAAGTTTTTGCATCATCTTATTGTTTATCGTCGTCAGAGGCTAATTGTGATTTATCGTCACGAAGATAAACTACAGTTAGTGATGTTTGAAAGCGCCAAAAACTCAAAGGATTGTAACTTGTTTCCCACTTTTTGTTCATGAAAATGATGAAGTAATTGCCTCTGTGTTTAGTTTAAAGATAGAAAACACACTTGTTTATGTAACTGGTGTCATCAAGAGGGATTTTATATAACTTCTGCAAACTTTTAAGGGCAGAATTTGTTATAATTTACCGTCATCAAGAATCTACAGGAAGATAAGGTGATAAACGTTTTTATCCCTACTTGTTGATTTAAAACTTGTTTCAATTCTTATTGTGACTGAATGAATGATGGATGTTCGGGTTCGAGAATCCCCTTGCAGCCTCCAGAGGAAGCTAACCGCTAACTCCACTAACCGCTAATTACAAAGAAAGTTACAGGAGCTCCAGAGGTTCAAAACACCTGATACTTCTTTCAGGGACTGAGTTGTTGGACTCGGATCCTACATGCTCAGTCAGTACTGAGAAAATGTGCTTCATCGGTGCTGCCATAGCTCTTCCCTCGTCCTACTCTTCCCTCCTCGCCGTCTCATTTGCTTCGCTCTTCTTCCCTAAGCCTTGTCGTCTCAGACGGCATGTCTCTGTGGTGAGCTCTGTTCCAAATTAGCTCCAACTCGCCGTACCCAGCCGTCGTTACAGCTCCCTCGACCGAGGATGTGAAAATAAATAGATGTGGAGAAAGAGGTGGGGGGGGGAATAAATAAAAAAGGAGAGAGGTTACAATGGAGCTATTGTCTGCTGCCACGGGGGCCACGCAAGAGAAAAAGCACGAAGACGAAGGAGCAGAAGTGGGAGGAGATGCTGAGGAGGATGCGAAAGACGAAAGGATGAATAAATAGGTTTACCTGGGGAGTCCAAAGGTAAAATAGAGGAACGTCTAAGATTCTGACGTAATCAGATGGAGAACGAAGTCTTTGTTAAATTTGCACCGTTCTAAGCTGCAGTACTAACAAACATGACATGGTCATGAAGTAGCGGGTACGACGTTTTGAAACGTTCAGATCAACTCTCTCTGCTCCAGGGGTGCCCAACGCGTGGAGTGCGCGTCTATTGAACGCCATCATAGGAAGTAGATGACCGCATCCGTCCTTCCGTTTGTGTTTTAAATGACATGCCGGGCGGCAAACTGATGCGCGTCCACGTTAGCGGCCTTAGCAAACTAGCGTGTCGCTTAGCGAGTCTACAAGTAACTCTCAGCACTGGCGGAGCTAGAGGAGCTACAGGCCGGGGAAGCCCCGGACCCCCTGAAATCTACATATATCTACAAACAGACATTCCACAGTTAGGCAAGACGAACAAATATGTTACATTTAAATTCAATTTAAATTATAATTCATTCTGAAAGCGCAAAATTTACAATAATACTGATTTAAATCATATCAAATTAACAAATAGGTGTTTTTTATTGTGATTAGATCCCTTGGGATCGATCATCTGTTAAGTTGCTCGCGAGCTAGAAAAGTGTGGACACCCCTGGACCAGAGAAGCATCTGACAGCAGTCGGGCCCAAATGAGCCTTTGGGATTCCTTTAATCCAGTGGTGAGAACATCTAACTAGGGATGTCCCGATCCGACGTTCGTATCAGGTATTGGTTCAATATCGGCCAAAAAGCAAACGTCGGATTACATCGGTCGACGTCTAACATTTCCGAAATCCAATCATTTTATTTCATTGTAAAACCTTCTTTCTTTGAAGAAGCAGGAATCTTAACTATTATTGTCAACTATTCATGCCGATATCGCATGGGGTCGATATTCGTATCGGGACTGAAAGATCGGTATCGTATCAGAGCTTAAAAACCTACAGCCAACCTACTTTGGTGCTCCAACCCTAAAGCTCTAATCATAAATGGTAAACCAACATAATATTTAGCCGCTGTTGACACTAAATCGCTAAAATCGTCCCGATGCATCAAATGTCAACGATATATTATCTCTTGCAACAAAATTTATTCGATATCACAGACATTTCTGCACCTTTGACCATTAAGAAGTCATTATCCTGGATTATTATATTAGTTTACTGTAAAACTGCGGCCTGTAGCTTTAAAAATAATGCATTGTGGGTACAACAGACAAGATGGCTAAAGCGCTAAACAAAACTGCCGCTAGTTCATTCCCTGAATTCTCCTCTGATTTTATCTACCAGCTTGTTTGATTGAATGATGCAGTAAAAGTTCACATTTCAAGGTGAGATGTTTGTGTTTGATTAGTTTGATTCGGAGGTCTGCTGAGGTCACACAAGACGATGCGATCTAAACCGGATCTTCCAGTAAGAGTCATAATGACTTCGGTCTAGTTCCTGGCTGCTAGTTCAGCGTGGAAAGCGCTGCGTCAGCAACCCAGCCCTTCAACTTCAAAGCCTGACCCAGAAGTCGCTCCTGTCCCGTCGTCGTCCGTCACGATTCCTTCACAACCCAGTCGTCTCTCCTCCACCGTTTCCATTCCCTCTCGCCGCTTCTCCTCCTGGTTTTCCTGCTCTCTCGTACGACGACAGACGAGTCCGGCCGCACGCGCTCGCTCATTCATCCTAACGGGAAACAGATTGGAGGGCCTGTGAAGAGGAGGAAGATTAATTACCTGTATCTGGTTACACGCACATACACGTGCGTCGGTGTATCGAACCATCACAACGAAAGCGGAACCGTGCGGTTTCGGGGTTTGCCGTGTCACTCCGAGGGCGCCCGCCGAGCTGTGCCAACAGTTCAGCGCCGTCGCGCGGCGTTACTTCTGACTGAAGCTGATTTGTAATGGGAAGGAGGCTCGGCGTGCACAACATAGTGCAGCCGAGGCTTTTTGACCCCAGCTAGTACTGGTTATGGCACTCAAACATCGCCGATCAGCCGATTAGAAGACGACTCATCATCTCAGGTCGCTGTTTCTAAGAAATCCGGCTTTTGTCTCAAATGGTATTTTAAGTTCCTGACAGATAAAAGCAGGATATTTAATCATATGGAAGACAAACCTTCTGTTCATTTATAAAAATATACACAGTGGCCTGCAGAAGTATTCATACGTTCGTTTCTGTATAAATGTAAATTTAATCAGAATCTTATATGAAAGGTTTTTGTCCGTTCTTCTTTGGAAAACATTTGGATTTTGTTTGATTCAGGTTAAATATAATTGACTTGATTTTATAAATTACCCTGTATATATTTAATCGGATGTGAACATGCGATCGTTTCTCGTGTCTTTGATTCTTTTATGGCAGTCAAGTTTTCCTGTTTGTCACATATTCAAAGCAGTTGAATGTTAATAACTGGTGATAATCTCAGGATTTCTGCTCCGTTTTGATACGACTCCATAAACTTTCCTGTAGAACGTTTGTTCTGCTTCAAGAGTGGCAGCTGTTCTTAATGTCTCTCCTCTTCTTCTGCACAGAGAGATGTTTTAAAGCAAATGTGCGAAGAGAAAAGAAAATAATATAAGAGAGGGATGGTGTAGAGGAGCAGGGAAAGATTTAAACCAGAAAAGTGACATATTTTAATCGTTTTTGACTGAATTCAAACAAAACGATTCTGTCCAGGTTGATATTGAAACAGAAATGTCTCACATGAAGCCACACAGAAACGTTTTTCTAAGGCAGACTGCGACTATCCACCTGAAAGCTAAAATGTATGAATGTGATAGGATGTCACTGAAGTGTCTAAAATACGCTAATATAAACTCCTTTTAGCCTTTATCTTTTAGTAAAGAGCTAAAGTTATTTTTTTAGGTTATTTTCATGGATTTGATCCAGAAACGCTCAGAGAAATAGCTGCTTCCTGGAGATTTCCCAGATATAACCCCTCTTGACTGCTTTGTGCTTCCATCCTTGTTCGGGCCACTTGTATAAATCTGACCCTTAGTTACTTTTCCCGTCTTGTCTTTCTGTTCCCAAACGTTTCTCGTGCTATATATATATTTATTGATTTATTTGTCTTGCCAGCCGTGACGCACGGCTCCGGCACTTGTGCCCCAAACATCGTAAGTCCTCCCCTAAAGAAAAGGCCCGGCTTTAAAAGGGTTCCCTCTGCAGAACAACTCGCCTTTTGTGCGCTTCGTTTTTTCGGGTGTCAGCCGTCCGCTGAGCGCACCTGCTGAGGAATGCGAGGGAGCCGAGTGCGTCTCCTTGACGTAGATGCTGACGTGTTTATCCCTTTGCCTTCTTTTTTGTTGTTGTTTCCTCTAATTATGTAAATTTGCATCTGAAAGCCAAACTTGAACGTGATTTGACGAGTTTTCTGCTATAAAACCCAAGTTTGTTTGGCGTTCGGAGCCTCCGCCCTCCTCGCCCTCTTCACCCTCTCTGCTTCGGGACGGAGGAGCGAGACTTTCCACTGATTTCGTTCGCACTTATTGTCCTGGATGACTCACTCACCTTTCTATTGTGCGGCCGCCTCCATGTGGGCATCAGATCAAAGATGGCATTGTTGTTCTCCCAGCATACCGTGTTCCTCCGGGCGCACCAGTTTTTCTCATCATGGCCGTCTTTAATGACCAAAACTGAGTCCCTGGCGTGGTTTTTTTTTTAGGGTCGTTCCCCTTTCGGCGGGTTCGGGCGTAGCCTACGTGCGGACGCCGGCGCACAGAGGAAGCGTTAGAGCCTGTCAGGGAGTGAATGGAAAGATGCCCTCGCACAGAATAAATGTTTCGGTAGGAAGCTCAGCGTGGGAATAGAGTTAATCGAGGTTTAAATCTAGAAAGGTTATATACTTGAAAAACTAGCAATAAAAACATTTTCCTGGGTCGATTTTTCCTCAGCGTGTTTTTTTTAATTCTTTATTTCAATTCCTGACCGAAGCTTCCTGTTTATATTCCTATTTTTAACAGTTTTCATTTCCGTAACGCTCCCATAAGAGCATCACAGACACGAGTTTGGATCACGCACTGAAAAAAAAGGATGAGGAGCTTCTTCCTGTGACTTACCTCAGTGGTTGTTAAAAACAAAGGATATAAAGTTACACGCCGCAACCTTAGTTTTGGTTTTCTCCAGTTTTTTTTTTCCGTTTGTTAAAAATATATTTCTCGATCATCGTGTTCGTTTCAAACACACCGATTACGTTGTAGCAGGCCGATACCGCACCAATCTGAGTTTTCTGAGGAACTTGTGTTAACACACAAAACTACTCGTTATCCTTTATTTACATGCAGGATAGGAATGCACCAATACTGGGTTTCAAAGTAAGATCTCTGATTATTTACACGATGAATCTGATGGAAATGTTTTCCAACATAGAAATTGCAAATAAGATGATTTCATAGAAATATCAATTTTTTCAGTTGCCGCTGCTGTTAATCAGAGCATCGGCAAATCCAGTGTGCTGACTTTCCAGGACAATTCGTGGCCCAGCTCTACACCACTACTAGCAAATATTTACCAATATTTACCAACTGAAGCATGAACAGGATGGAATAAACTTTCCTTGCTTATATCAGGCCAGTTTTACGTATCGGACCGATATTAAAAAAAAAAAAAACATAAAAAAGCCAAAACTACAAACATCGGCCGATACTGTTATGAATTCTGATTATTTCGTTCATGCTCATTTGCAATCACACAAAATTTAAGATTGTCTTAAACAAAATTATGGCAACAAAGTTACGACTGGTATAAATACACACATTTTAAGAACATTAGTGAAAATCTACGTATTTAATTACTATTATTTGTTTACAAAGTTTATTGCCGTTACAACTAAATTTAGGTTAGGTGGATTTTATTAATGATTTGATAATATCAACCCCACTAATACTAATACAATTATATCCTACTGGCCCTTTAAGCTTTTAGTATTTATATTAAAGTAAAATCCAATTAATTTATGAGCAAAAATGTATTAAATCAACTTAATAATATAAACAACTACGCGCATCTTTTTTCTTAGAGTAGAAAAGTCTGAAGTTTTCACTTTAATAAGAATGTGTGGGAACACATTTGCAACAAAATTGCTGGATTATTGTTAAATAATCATAATCAGGGTTAAAATAAGTAGTTTTCCCAGAGAACCCTAAAAACACGTGATCCGTTTCTGCCTCTTTAGTCTAATTTTAATCGCTGACACATCGTCCGTCCTGCACTCTACTTCCTGTCCTGCCCCCCCCCCCCCCCCGTCTGCGGGAGACTTTAAAAGCTTTCTGGGAAATGTAGGAAATAACCAGAATGGACGTGAACAATGCGGCTCTGCCTTTCCCAGGGCAGCGTCGAGTTTGACCCCCGTGACCTTCTGATGTTGGTTTCTGTTCAGGCTCAGCTCCGGCGCTCGCTGGACAGCTCCGTCTCCCTGCAGCCCAGAGCTCTGATTGGTCG
>JAVLVB010001152.1:1618243-1629972 GCA_032876305.1 Orestias chungarensis
GCTCCAGAAAGGAGGCGGGGGCGGGGGCGGCGGCGGGACAAGAGAGCAGCCGCAGTCCCAAATCCGAACCGGACTCCGGTATTCTGGACGTTGAGGATGAGGCAGAGGAAGAAGTAAGCAAGCTACACCCGAGCCTCTGATCTGATACACGACTGTTCTCCTTCATAACAGAGCCGCTCTATTAATGTACTTAAAACTGGAAATGCCGAGTAAAACGTGTTTTAGAAAAAGACAGTCGTATCTGAGTGAGAAGGATCTGAGACACGTGGGCATGAACCGAGCCGTACCGCTACTAGCAAAGTACTTTTCAGTAACTTTTCAAACATCATCAAATATTTTCATAACTTTTGTGATCATACATCGACTTGCAGCTCGTTGACTGACACCTCTGTCATGGCCCGAGGGGGTCCGTATTGCTTTAACCGGCACTAAGCAACCTTGAGGAGGGTGGCAGGAACCCTGCGACACAAAACAACTACAAATGTGCTGACTGCTTTACGGCATACGTCACTTCCCCCGTTTCTTATCTTCAACATCATCATCTGACATTTTTTCACCACATTTAGATTCATCTCGTTATTCATACTTCACACAGACACTGGAATCAGAAACGTACTTCAATCCAACTGCAGCCGACCGGGATATAAGGATTTCATGACGCTATGCACTGTTGCTCGTGGGAAATGCAGTCTTCCTTCAGACAAAAGCACTCCCGCTTTTGTCCACACTGGCTGCCAAAATCCAACTAAACTGAAACTTCTTTAGTCAAAATGTCACAATATTCACAGTAACATGAAGGCTTTAGGCAAAGATTTTTTGTTATGCTTTTATATATATATATATATATATAATATTTTTTTGAGGGGAAAATCTACCCTTTTCAGTTACTTTTATCCAGTATCGGTACCCACCTTCACCTGTGCTGGCCTTTTACCTTTAATCGGTTCCATCTAAAAGGAAAATGTGCTTTCTGTAACACTTAAAAAGATTTTTTCCCCTCATTTGAACATGAAGAATCGACCAAAATGAACAGTTTGGCTATTTGAGGATCAAACACTCTAACTGGCTGCCACCTGGTCACCTAAATATATGCTGTAATAGGTTTAATTTGTACATTTTTAGACATAATGATGCTTAGTTCAGTTTGAAACCTGCAGAGCTGTGACGCCTCCCTGAGAGCGAGGCATCCCGGCAGCGATATCTGACGCTCGGCTCGTTTTCACGTCGCAGCGCCGAGCGCTCTGAGCCTCGTACGTCGTTCCCGCGACGGTCAAACTTCCTCTGTTGTTCCAGCGCGAGGAAAGCCGAGCACAACGAAGCCCAAGAGCAGCGGGTCGAACTCGTAGCCCCGCCCTGCGCTTCCACTCGGCCTTCAGTCCCCCGGGTTATTGCCGTCCTGTAAACTCGACCCGACCTTGTTCGTGTGAAGACCTCGCTCAGAACAAAGGCTTGACCCTGCGGTCGTCAGGGGTTACAACCGTTTTGGCGCCGGCGGGCTTCAGAAATGCCAACCGCCAGCCCATCTTCCCCTTCCCTTCGTTTTACGACATCCCAGTTTTCTTGTTTTGTTCGTTGATTTTGTTACTGGAAGCCACTTTTCAACCTTTTTTTTTTGGTCGCTCCAACCTTTCGTGTCCCCTTTCTCTCTTCCATCCTTCAACTTGTTGTTTACTCCATTTCTTGTTACTTCCTTTTGCGTTTTCCTGAACGAAACTGTTAAACTCTCAAGAGCATTTTCTCTTTTTTGTTCTAATTAAAACTATAAAAATATATAATAAAAATAAAAAGAATGCAGCTATAATCCGAGAAGTGTGATCCAGAAACGAACGGTGTGTGTTTTAAGCAACTAAAACGGCGACAATTTTTTTTGGCATATACTTCGGTTTCGATTTCAATCACGATTTATTTTCTTTAAATCAAGTTTCAATAAATTCCATTAAGATGATGCGAGGATAAAACCGGTGGCAACAGATTTCAAATGAAAGAAACGAGAAACTACGGTTATATTAGCCCCAACAAATCTCCATTAACAAAATATCAAGCATTAAAAAGATCAATGGCTCAGCAGCATCAAAATAATAAAATAAAGTGGGCTACATAAAAATGACACAAAATGGAGCATAAGTAGAAGTCGTACCTTTAAAATTAGTGCAAAATGGCTCAAAGGAGCAACTTATGAACATTAACATCAGCAGTTATAGAAACCTGTGCTTCTTCAAATTAAGCGGCAAGAGGAAGTGAAAGGTAGTAAAAATAAATCATAATATAATAATAATAATAATAAACACAAATTGCATGTGCATGCATGTGAAATTATTTGAATTATTCCTTTTTGATCACAGTTTGGATGTTGAAGAATATTAAAACTCCTACAATCTAACAAAATATTTGTAAATGTAACTTTATACCATTTTTTTAAATAATTAGATAATTACGTTTAAATTCAATGGAACATTTTTCAAAAAAAAAGTGAAACCGTAAAAAAAAAATATACACACTACTCACTAAAAGTTAGGGATATTTGACTGTCGGGTTGAATTTTATTATGAGCCTAAAATGCATTCAAACCTTAACAGGTGAACTTAATGTGACCTTCCCTTAGCTTTTGAATGCACCTGTTAAATGTTTCAGTACTTTTTGCACATGTTGTTGTTCTCTAACGAGGAGCTTAACGGCAAAAGTCACAACAGGTGTTTGATCCTCGAATCGACCAATAAATGTCCTGGTTCAATTACAGCTGGTGTTTAAACAGTCGTCCTCATCAGGCTGTTCACATTGAGACATCATGAGACCAAGACGACACCAAACGATGGATCAACAGTACCTGGCCATTGCAATGCTTCAAACAGGACGTTCTCAGACAGACGTGCCCACTGAGCTCAGAGTGTCACAGAGTGTCATCAGCAGGTTGCAATAGAGATACAGAGATACTGGAAGAGTTACAGAAAGGCTTAGAAGTGAACGTCCTTTGGCCACATCCCATGCTGATGACCGCTACATTGTGAACAATGCCCTGAGAAACCAGAAAATGAATGCCACTCAACTCCTGGCACGTTTAAGGGAGGTGAGAGGCACCCAAGTGTCACGTCAGACCATTCGAAACCGTTTACATCAGCGTGGTCTGCGTGCTAGACGACCTGCAAGGGTACCTGAACATACTAGCAGGCACAGGCGTCATCGTCTTATATGGGCCAGCGAGCATTTATGCTTGACGAGGGACCAGTGGCCCTCAGTGCTGATGTTGGAGACGTCAAGGAGAGCGCTATGCATCAGCCACTGTTGTCACCAGACGAGCTTTTGGTGGTGGCGGTGTCACAGTGTGGGCAGGTGTGTCCAGTCTGTAAAGAACTGCCCTACACTTTGTGAATGGTACAGTGACAAGCCCATACTACCTGAATAACATCATTAATCCAGTGATTGTGCCCCTAAATGAACAACACGGGCCTAATTTCATCTTCATGGACGACAATGCTCCAGCTCATCGGGGTCGCATCATCAGGGAACGGCTGATTGAGACTGGTGTACCTCAAATGGAGTGGCCTGCACTTTCTCCAGACCTGAATCCCATTGAAAACCTGTGGGATCAACTGAGTCGCCTTGTAGAGGCTCAAAACTCTGCACTCCAAAACCTCAATGACCTCAGGGCTGCCCTTCAAGAAGAGTGTGATGCCCTGCCTCAGCAGACAATAAGTCGACTTGTGAACAGCATGAGACGTTGTTGTCAAGCTGTAATTGATGCTCAAGAGCACATGACGAGTTATTGAGACGTTGACATTTTTTGTTGTAGTGTACACAACATTGTTGTTAACTTTTGTTTCAACAAATTGTTTGAGATGAGGAAATCACCCGTGCATCCTTCTACTTAAATTTCCTACTTTGTGATATGATATGACTGTAGCGGGAACTTTTGACATTTTCTACAAATTTCACCCGAAAGCCAAATATCCCAAACTTTTTGTAAAAAAAAGTAAATTCAAATTAAATTGTAGTAACAAGCTAATTTGTAATCGTGTAAATCTCCCCTGCAATTAATTTTTCTTTAAAAATAAAACAAAAAAAACGTTCTTTTTGGTCAACTTTCTAAATTTCTAATTCCTGTAGCTGCACCGACGACTAGCTAAACTTTTTAACTGAAAGAAAAGTTGTTCGTATTTGTTGGAAAATACATTTATGGACAGTTTGGGTGGGAAATAATAAAAGCAGGAGCCTGGAACTGATTATGTCAGCAGTATGAAGAATGTTTTTCTCTATTTTTTTTTGCTGAATTAATCTGCACTTCACACAGAAATTTAGTTAAAAACTCAAGAAAGGCATAAAACCATCTCAGCTTAAGGTGATTGCTTCTCTTAAAGTTCAGGGTTCACAAGACGGATACTCACGTTTTTCTTGGAAAATAAGCTTCTAAAAATATAGATATTTCTACCAACCGTAGTCTGCACACCTTAACCTGTTTTTTGTTGTTGTTGGTTTTCTTGTCAATCTTTGAGGCCTTGACTTGATCGCAGAGAGCCAACATTCAAACTATCGCATCTTTTTTTCTTTTCTTTATCTCTAATAAAAGTCCAGAACTATCAGAATCTAAATAAGTGAACTGAAAACCTCCAGGGGGAGACGTTGAGTCGGTCACAATTATACATTTCACTTGATTCTACTCATATATTCTGAAATGACCAAACCGAGCAGATAAATGTAACAGTTATGGGACATTAAAACATCTTATATTCTTATATTGTCGAGGAAAAGAAGATGTCAAATGTTTGTATGAATTGTCTGCAGGTCCCAGGAGCTCAGGAGTTGGTGGATTTCTCCCCCGTCTATCGCTGCCTCCATATCTACACAGTGCTGGTGAGTATTTTTCTTTCTCCTTCACGTCTACAAGCACAATAACTCTGATCTGGTTTCCACCTCTGCTCTGATTCCTGCCTGCGTTGGTCTCACGGTTGCTGGTCTAACCCTCGGCGGCGAGTCTCAAAAGCTCGCGCCTGGAATCCCACCAGTGCGGCTGCGTGTCTCCTCTCGTGCTGAGCTGAAGCGACGCGGGTGGAGGCCTTGAGCGGGCCAGAGCGGGGTCAGCCACTCGCTCGTGGGTCCGCCTGCAGGGGGTCGTGACCGGGCCGGCTCGGTCACGGGGGTCGACGTTTTCAGGTCGAGGTCGGAGAAAAGTTGACAGGAAGGCTCTGAAGAATTTATTAAAGCTGAGTTTTACTTCATCTTCTCATGGCGCTAAGATTGTAGCCAATGGCCGATTCGTTTCGTACCTTTTAGCCAGCATAAAAACCCAGGTGTGCATATTTTCTTTAGATTTCTGCCTCCAAAATTCAATTTAGAATCGATTGAATGATTTCTGCTTAAACATGTAGGTGGGGGTCGCTTATTAATGAAAAATACCTTTAATGTTCGCAGAACTTGTTCACTCAAACTTAGATTTTACCTCCGCTGTTCAGAGTGGATCCTTTTTGAAGCTGGACAGATGAAAGGGGCTGAAAATGGGATCTTTTCTAAGGCCTTCATGCTTTTGTGTCTATTACTTGATAACCAGCGAATTTGTTTTGTTTTATAAAATCAATTTTAGGACATGTGAAATCAATTCTTAATGGAAATCAGACATTTTGCATAGATTGACAACAAACTTGTTTTTTTATTGTTTTTTTTGATCAAGGCAAACTCTTCACTCAGATTAATACAAAACAGTTGCTAATTATATTCTTCCCCAATTCACCTTCAATCACATCAATATAATCCAGATGCATTTCTTCTTAAGTCTTCTAAGTAAATAAAATCAACCTTTTAAGTTAAGTCAAAGACTTTAAATGTAAACAAATTGGTCAAAAGTGCTGGCACAAAAAAAAGGTGGTGAGGGATTAATGCAAACACGTCTCACTTCTTAGGATTTGTCGTTGAACGCCTTCAGAAAGTCAATTTTTGAAGATTACCGGAAGCTGATAAATGCTGGTGGGTCTGAATAAAAGAACAATTTAAAGGAGGATGAAGTCGTGGAGGAGGGTGAACGCCGTAGCAGCAGCCGTAAGGACAGAGGAGAAAGCCAAGGCCCATAGGGAGGAACAGGGAAGGAAAGGAAAGGAAAGGAAAGGAAAGGAAAGGAAAGGAAAGGAGGAAGGTCGCGGAGAGGCTAAAAGGACAAACAGGAAAAGCGAGGAAGAAAACAACATGGAGCGAGAGAGATTAGAGAGAGGAGGTCGCTACTGTGGGGGAAGAAGTGTTAAAAGGATTGACCTGCTGACCTCTGAGGTCAACCACACCACTCAGTTGCTTCTGCTCATATTAAAGCTCTTCGCACATTTTAACTGATGCTCAGCACAGATTTTTCCCCTTTCGAGCCCGAAGTTGATGATTCACCCGCTGTTGGGGCGACGCAGAACAATACTCCTTTGTTGTTTGTGGCTGATGTTGGGCAATGTGGGCCGAGTTATGATTGATGTAAACAGAGGAGAGGGGAGTCTGACGACGGGGCGCTTTCTGCAGAATCAGAGCAGGATTATTATCCGTTGGATGGATCACAGTGAAGCAAAATCGAGCACACATGGATCAGTTACGGCCTGGAAAAGAACGGAAAACTGTGCAGTTTGCCTTTTTTTTATGATTGTCAAGTGTGGAAATGTTCTACAAAATAAAAGGAAAATACACGAACACCAAGACCGAAGTTGTTCAAAAAAAAGATTTCATTTTCCGAGGAGCTCATCAGACTTCATCAGAGAGAGTTAACCAAAATTTTACTTGGATTTTCTGCCAGATATTTTAGAGGTTTCCCGTTTTTTTGCTTCTTTTCTTGCATCACAGAACCTGAATAAACACAAAAAACTTAATTTCAAAACATGATTTTATGAAATTATATAGAAAAGATAAATTATACTCATTATTTGTCACTAATATCTAATATATTTTAAGATTTCTTAAGCTGTATTTTTCTTGTTGATTCCAATATTTAGCTTGTAGGACCGAATCTCAAGGCAGTAAAAGCTAAAACTGCTAAACATACTAGAGTCCACAGATAGCAGGAAGCACAGAGGAAATAAGGTCATCACAATGTTTTTCATTTTTTTCCGTCGTAATCTTATCTAATACAATACAATACAATAATTGAAACAGATGTTATGATGCACAACACTTGATCTTACAGATGCTAATATAAGCAAATTGAAAGACAAACAACATACCTAAAGCAGCAATAAAGCTACAAATATATATATACTTCATTTAAGATGCAAAACCTTCAATTTAAACAACAGGTTTAGCCTCTTCTGGATCAAATTGTGTAAAATAAAAACCTGTTTAGCATCTGTTGCTCCGCACTTGTTAATCTGTTTAATGAAAACATAAATCAATGGATTAGCTCAAATCTAAATAGGTTTTCAATCAATATGTGATGCAAATTCTTGAAAAGATTCAAATTAGATGCGTTTCTACTTGCTGGTTTAGAGAAAATCAACCAGGTCACCCATGTTTTTGCTAAAATTATTTTATTTTTTAGCATTATAGTAACAGAATACTGTTAAACAACTGTTTACTTATGTGATTTGTAATGAAAGTCCAAAATTTTTTGTTTAGAATAAAGAGACAAAAACAAAGTTGTTTTTTTTTCAATGGCTGATTCCTCAATCAATTGAAATAATTGACAGAATAATCAAGTATTAAAATAATTAATAGTTGGTAATATGATAACCCTGAAACAAATGAATAATAGTTTTGGAGTGGCCTTGACAAAGTCTGTACTCAAATCTGAAAGATATGTTAGCTCTGGTGTGGATAAAGTTATTCTTAGAAGAAATGAGAGGCTAATAGACTGACTTCCAGTTCCCACAGCTGCTTGTTTGCAGTTAATGCTGGCAAAAGTCATTACCGAGTGTTTGAATCCTCAGTTTTCATAGTTTTATGTCTGCTTATTGTGCCATCTCCTTTGTTTCTGTGGCGTTACAAAGGTCCCACATCCACGGCGTAATCGCATCGTCCCAGGCATGGATTTCACCCTCCGAGTTCCCCTCTCAGGGAGCTCCCCACCGTCAAACGAAGAGTTCACGGCCGTTTGATGCCGCTCGCTTGTTGAATGCTTATTGTTTAGCCGAGGGTCAAACTGGGAATTAAATTATTAAAACATGCTCCATTTTTTTTATTACCCCACAGCATCAAACTAAACAGAGTTCAAAGATGTTATCAAGATCTCTACCATTGAGGTTCATGTTTTTACACCAAATGCTTTGTTTTTCTTGTAGCTTTTTGCTCCCAGTAGATATATTTAAAGATTTTAAAATATATCTTCATTTACCCAAAGTGGAAAATCATTTTTACTTGCCAAAAAATTATAAATTTATGCAAATGTTTCCTTGAAGCCGTCTGTGTCAGTTCTGGACCAAATTTACCAGTGACCAGATTGGGCCTACATTTGGTCTTAAAGGTGGAAAATTAAACCAAAAAAGGGACGGCCATGATCGGCAGATGTTCTGCGCAACATTTAAGTAACTACCACTGGATGCCGCCATCTGTTGATTGATTTTTGAAGTTGTCCAGCAATGAAAACTGAGCGTGTCGTCACAGGATCATAACAAGGTGAAAGACGCAAAGAAAAGCAGAAAGTGGAACTGGTCACTGCTTGCTTTATCCGTTGTTTTCATCCTGCTAGATCTATCAGCGGCATTTGATACTGTTAACCTTGGCGTCCTACCTAACAAGCTGGCAGATTGGGGCATCGAGGGCAGATGATACTTCAAGGTCTCATGTCAAAGCCAAACATCGCTGTGACACCACCTCACCACAGGAGTGCACCAAGGCTCAGTGTTGGGGCCCCTCTCCTACTTTGCTAGGTCCAATCATCCATTTGCATGACTTCTCTCGCCACTGCTATGCAGACGATACGCAGCTCTGTCCATCCTTTCCTCCAGACGACCTTTCTGTATCAACTCGAATCTAGGCCCTAATACAGACATTAGTCACCCCCCCTGACTACTGCAACGCCGTCCTAAGAGGTCTTCCAGCCTGTGCTGTGAGACCACTACAGATGATCCAGAATGCTGCAGCTCGCTTGGTTTTCAACCAGCCAAAGCGAGCGCATTTAACACCCCTGTCCACTGAACTCCATTGGCGTCCCTTAGCTGCTCTCATCAAATTCAAATCACTAATGCTGGCATACAGAGGGATTGATTGATCAGTGGCCATCTACCTCAACACCCTCTTAAGGCCTTATGTCACTGGCCACCCACTCCGTTCCTCCAAGGAGTGCCATCTAACGGCCAATGTCCCAAACAGGTCAATCTGAATTCGGTTGATCAGACTGCTATGAAAAAGTAGCCACACTTTATTTATGTTGGCCTACACAGCATGCTGAATACTCGCTCAGCTTACTGCAACACATTGGTTGTCTTTGGGATTTAGAAAGACGCGTTCTGTCTAGACAAACCAGTTCCTTGCGAATTTTATCGTCTTAATGGGCTTCGCCTGTCTGCATTTAGACGAAATTACGCTTAAATTGAGTTTCCTCCCTGGTGATTCGCTGGATTTTTTGTTATTGCGTAAACAATTAGTGTAAATTAGGCAAAAGGCGATTAAATTTAAAGTCTTAGTTTAAAAAAAAATTGTTTCACGTATTTGTTTTCTGTGTGAACATGAGCAGAGTACACGCATAATCAATGCCTTAATTTGTTTTGCTTCAGCTACTATCAGCTGCTGCTCAGAACACGGCAGAGTGAGACGTGTGGGTTTGTCCTCAGTGGTCTGGTCAGTAGCCGAGAGATTCTGCTTTGAGAGTTTTATCTCTGACCTCAGCAGTGGCCGTGGGTCCTGGTTTCAGACTCGAACAGACATTCACACAACCCACAGAGTGATAAGAGATAAAAGAGCTCCTCTGTAATGGAAGAAGAACATATGAAGCGATCTGGGCTTCTTTGTGGTTGTATTTGATAGCTGAACAAGGAAGTCAACTGGAACCAAACCACAGTCAGTTATTGGCTTATTCAAAATAACAACACCTGTAGACTAATGTAAACCTTAAGACGTACATATTTCAATCTGTAACATTTCAATAACCTGGGTGCTACGTTTGTCCACTTGTTTGTTTGCTTTTTTTTAACCTACTTTATTTTTAGGGTTTGCGTGACGTGTTTGAGAACTACTACAGAAAGCAGAGGAGGAAACAGGCTCGCCTCGTTCTGCAGCCTCACTCTAACATGGTATGATCCTGCACTGTCGCCGTTATTTAGGACGCACACCTTCAACCGAACTCACCCAAAACCTCATCTGCACCGACAACCCTCAACCTGAATAACTCGTACTCCAACTAAACACCTTAACAAATGCCAAGATGTAGTGAACAGTGCTGAAACAGAGCCATATTTTTGTAAATCTCGAACGATCATCAGTGTAAAAATTAGCATGGGCTACAAATGGGTCATAAACGTTGTGAACTGTTGAAACTTCTGACCTTTTTACCATTGGGCTTAATGACTAGTCGCGGTTTATTTTAACACTCAGCCTTTATCTATAAAATTGGGAATGAATTTACATTAATGCATTAAACTAAAAGGTAGATTAAATTTAATGGCTATAAAAGTTTAAGGAAATGGCTAACTGGAGTCAAGGTAACAGCTTACTTAAAATCGATCAAACTACTCCTAATCAAGATGATGGCAAGGAAAAGTTAAGCCGGAAGCTAATTACAGACTAGCTTAAGCTAATAGATAATTGGAATAAATTTAGCAGCTAATTGGAGCTAACTTCTACTAGCTACTTCTACCAGCTACTTACTGAAAAGCCTATGGCTAGGAAAAGCTAACCGCTAACTAGAGTTGGGGTTAACAGCCAATGGTCAACCTGATGGCTAAGTGAAGTAAAAGCTAAGCTAACAGCAACTTAATATCAGACTTAACCGCTACTCCTGGTCAAGCTAAGAGCACCTTTGTTAGGCTAAAGTCTAATAGCTACTTCTGTTAAAAGTAACAAGTGTTAAAAGTGACATTCCTAACTAAGCTAATGCCTTTTAAAAGCTCAAATAAGCGCTAACATAGTTATTAGCAGTGCTACTGGAAGCTAAATGAACTTAAAGTACTACAATTAAATGTATTTTTGTAGAAGATGGCGACATAAGCAGCAGAAACCTTTGCTTGGAAATCTTCAGTGTAGCTTAAAGCCACCCACTGATCAGCTAAGTTTAGTTATGTTTAGTCTATGTTTGTGTGATCACACCAAATTTGTCTTCAATATCTCATCAGTAAAAAGCTACTATTTCGTCACTTGCAGTTTGATACTTGTTTACAGATTTCACTGGAAACCCCTATATATTATGATAGATTAAGTAAAGAATACTTTAAGCTATCTTGTTAGATTCTTTCGCGTTGCAAGAAATTGCTTTTCGGTGAGGCTTAATAAAAAACGGATGGGCCACATCTATACCATTTATAAAAAGCTTTTTTAAATTTCTATTTGTGCTTTAGCAAATGCCGATATGTGTATATAAACATCAGAAACTGACAGTAAAAGCTTTCAACAAACTATCCAGGCCAAATAAAATAGAACTGTAACAAAGGTATTTCTCTCCAATATAGTAAATAAATAAAAACAAAGCCCTGACAGAGACAACTATTTCTTAGTTTAGGTTGCTCAAATAGGATATATATATATATATATATATATATATATATATATATATATATATATATATATATATATATATATATATATATATATATATATATATATATATATATATATATATATATATATAT
>JAVLVB010001152.1:1630072-1674139 GCA_032876305.1 Orestias chungarensis
GTTAAGCTATTTAGTTGAGTCTTTAAACCAAACCGGTTTAAGTTTTTTTTTTTTTTGCAGTAATAATTTGTAACTTTTATTTATTTCTTCTCTGCTGTCGGACCTTCTTCTGCTCATTCTATCTGTCCATCTCTAGCATGAAACCCTGGAGGGGTACAGGAGGTACTTCAACCAGATTGTTGGGTAAGTCTTCAGTAGTTTGTCCTGCAACACTAATTTTTTGTATTTACATAAACCCAAACAAAATTATACAGGGCAGTAAAAGACCCGAAACAAACAAAAATGACAACATGGGATTACAAACACTGGGTAAGTATTTGATTTAAGACGCAGAAGTTCGCTGCTTCTCATTTAGTGTTCTTAAGCCGAAAGCCTGACATCTTTTCCCCGGCAGTTTGTTCAGCCTTTCTTCGTTAAAACATCCGGTTGTCTGGAGTTACGTCTGTGCGCTCATGTAGAGTTTGTGCAGTGAACGTAGATCTTAATTATTTCACCAGATTCACCTTTCATGAACCTGCTGCGCTCAGCTGGCATCCTGAACCACAAAGAGTCTCTTTTCTCTTTAAAGACAAGGTCTAGTTCGATAAGATTCATGTAAATGAACCACAAGACCTGTAACTTGATGGGTTTTGGGCAGGCGAGACCGAAGCGGGATCTGCACACGGAAGTCTCCAGTGATTTGAGGTTCACCCCTTCTCCCTCTGAGTTGAGTGCAAGTTAATGTACCAGAGCTAATTTATAATCTGCGAGCAGGAGATCAAGACATTGTTCTAAATACCCTGGAAACATCTGAGGTTTTCTGCCGTTGAGTTTTCCAAGTTGATCTCATTTTTTTTCCCACCAAAAAATAAATGAAATAAACATTAGAAAGTGTTTAGAATCAGTCAAAGAGCAAGTGTTTCCTCGCCGTAGTCTGCGCTTTGATTGAGACCTTCTGCGTGATCGATGAAACGACAGGATGGACGCGCCGTCCACCGGGTCGTTCTGCCAGGAGACGTAGGAGAGAAGCAACTGCATCATTAATGATAATTATAAAGATGAAACTATGATTAAACTTAGTTTACACTGTAGCTTTTTGTATGTTTCTGTACAAAAGATTTAGATAATTGAGTCCCTTTTTAAATTAAATACATTTTTTAAAGCTACATTTTCATTCAACAACCAAATAAACTCATTTTCTACTTTTTCACAGCAGTCTGAACAACTAATTAAATTTGTCACCCAAAAAAACAGTATCAGCTTTTTCCTTCTTCCGTATGTTGTAGTTTTCAACGCGCCCATAGTCTATAGCAGGCATGTCGGCTTTTATACCACATTTCCGTCACTGAAGTGAGAAATGCGTCATAATTCTGCACCAGAAGAAGCCGTGGTGGTAAATCTGGATGTAAAAATGGCCTAGTGTCGCTTTCTTTTTTCTTCTGCACATCTGCAGGAATCCCGCCACACTAAAAAACTACAAATGTGAAACAAATGTAATTAAGTCCAACTGCAGGCGACCAGGAGACAAATTAACGCGCTATGGGAAATTAAGTCTTCTTCAGGCAAAATCAACCGAAGCTGAAACTTCTTTAGTGTTGCTTTATGAAAGATATTCCTGTTTTTCCATTTTGTCATTAAAATAACTTTTCTATCTGTTCTTCCAGCTTCTTCGTCGTTGAGGACCACGTCCTTCACACCACCCAGGGTTTGGTCAACAGAGCCTACGTGGAGGAGCTTTGGGAGCTGGCCTTGTCCAAGATCATCGCCGCCCTAAGGACACACTCGGTAAGATGTTTCTCTAAACGTGGAGAACTATGAAAAAAGGTTTCTCTTTAAAAAAATCTATTAAAAAAAACTTTATTTACATAACAGTAGTACTAAACAAGGTACATTTTGAGGTCTAAAAGTAAAAAGAAATGGGAAAATGGACGAAAACCGCACAAATCTGACACGTTTCTGCCATATTGGATCTTAAAGTTGTAGAAATAATGAATTTGAGTTTAAGATCCAAAAAGCAGTTTTTACCCAAAGTCCATCCAATCAAAACTTGTTTAGATCCACAAATGTTGCAGATCCTTTTGGAAAAATATCAACTAATAATTTTGATCAATATATATACCAGGAAGTATGTCGTCAGAAAAAAACCAACTGTCCTACTATACGAACTAACATGTTTGTTACATTTGCTTCCCAGTTTTCAAACCTACTGACAGTTGAAAGTGGATCTAAAATGTTCTTCTGCTTTTACCGTCAGTCTTTTGTGAATCTTTGATGCAATTATTTTAATTATTAAAAAAATAAACCTGCTAAAACATAAACATTTGTACAAACCTTCGCTTCTGATGCACCATCACTCCTTTTGAGATTAGATTAGGATTATTACACTTGATGTATGCAGAAAATATAGGAGTGGCCTAAATTTACTTTCTAATCACCCATTAGTTCATGTTCAGCAGAACTAAATAACATGTCATCTCTGTTTGTTTAAAAGAGACGTTTCTGTGCAGATCTTATCATTTTGATCAGAAAGTCGGGGGTCGGGAGGGTTAAATGTAACCTTAGAAAACCAGATCGGCCCAAATATTTGTTTCCAGACGAGCTGCAGCTGAAAACCACATCCCTGTTTGTCTCCTTAGTCGTACTGCGACGACCCCGACCTGGTGCTGGATCTGAAGAACCTCATTGTTCTGTTTTCTGATACCCTGCAGGTAAGCGTCGTGATCCCTGGCCGAGCGAGACGGATGAAACTCTCCGTATTTCTCCCTTCTGTGTTGATCACGAGCCCAGATGACTCGTTTTATCTGAACTCAGTCAGCGTCCAAGTGGACAGCTCCCAGTTTAATAACTAAACCGTAGTTCATCATGCGATGCGAGTACTTACTCTGCACTGTTTATGAGCCGTCCTCGATGGATTGAGTGTGATGGATGAGGGGATGGAGAGGCGCTGTGGGTGAAAGCTGGATGGGGAGAAGGACTCTGATGAAAGCGGAGCGGCTGATGAATGGGTGGTCTGATGCCCACCAGTCATTTATGTGAAATGATGAGGAGCAGCTGAGTCGATTCGCTCATATTTTTATTGGCTTTTATGCTCCTCTAAACCAGGAACAGGCTCCTTTTCATGCTAAAGTTCAGACCTCACAGTTTGTATTTTAACCTAAATGCCCAACAATGTCAGTACATAAAAAGAAAGAAAAGCTGCTCATATTTGAGGCGAATCACTAAAATGTACTTCTAGTTTTAACGTTTTTGGATCTTAAAGTTAAATGTGACATTTTTAGACAGATTATTCGTCAGAAAAGCAAACATATTGTAACAAAGTAATGCTATCTTGGTCAGTGTAGTATTTTCTGAGCAGCAAATCAGAATGATAATGATGTCTGGAAGTTGTTTCATGTATTATTGGAAACTAGAAAATCAAGCCTAAGAATGTCAAACAGCTGGGACCAAACAGTACCCCTCCATTCCTGGCCCCCAACGACTGAACCGTACCGCTCTTTTCCTGGCCCCAAAGGGTTATTGGAAACTAGAGAATCAATAACCCTAACCCTGTATTGCGCCGCTTAAGGTGGCAGCATGTCGGAGCAGCTCTCCTACTTCTATAATTACTTTTTTTTCTTTTAATTCTTTTGTTTTCAGTGGAAAATTTCTTTTTTTGGGGGGGGGGATGACACTGTGCATCTGCAGGCATCTTTGCTGATATTTTCTTCCTTTTTGGACATTTGTTATCATGCGAAACCATGACAACAAGTTGGTTCATGTCACAAAACCTGAAACGATACCTCAACTCCAACTACAAATCTCAAACAGGTTTAAAAAAGATGTTATGGATCTAGAAGCAAGGAGGACAGAGGGAGTCTTAACCATCTCTTCCGTCGTCAGTGTCAGATCACTAGCTAAGGTTTAGTGCGTTCAGAATCGTCTTTTGCGATTGCGATGATGTGGTGAAATATTGCTGTTTTGTTTTTTCCCTCGTCCCATTTTTGCTCCCTGTCCTGTATGAACCTGAGTCTTTTTTGGCTATCATTTGTATCCGGTGATAGGTTTTGCTGCTGCAAGGCAACGCAAGATATATCAGCGCTAAAGATTATTAGCCAACTCCAAATAAACTTTTGCTATTTCACTGATTTGAGGGTTCGCATAATTCTTCATATTTACCACATAAATAGCATCTAAGCGCTGAAATCGCAGAATTGTGTGAATTCGCCTGATTATACATTATATATATATATATATATATATATATATTTGAAATAATTGATTATGTTCTTACTTTTAATTTACAGCAGCCCCCCACCCCCGGCATAAGTGAACAGCATCATCACCTTGTACGCCATCATAACAAACACATGGCGAGTCGGCCATATTGGATTTGTCAGATCTTCCCGTAAACTAATAAAAGCAAATGGCCTGAAGTTTATCCAGCGTCTTACTACAGGGAGCTTTACGTTAGTTACAACTGGCTTTGTTCTTAGAGATAATCTGGATTTCAGAACTAAGCAATGTTCATATGTTGTAATTTTCCACTCTGCTCGTACTAGACTATAGATCACCTTAAATGGTCCAAGACTGTAAGTTAGCATAACGGGACTAAATAACTGGCTCAGCTATGCTGCTATGTTATGTCAGGTTTGCTGCTTACTACATGTTGGAGAAACATGTTTATTCTTTTACATTTGGAAACAACAATTCCCTAGTTTTCCCTCTTTTGTGCATATTTTTGCACCTTTCCTCCATTTTTGGCACTTTTTCAGAGAAAACAGGACAAAATCCGACAGAATTCACCACAATATCAAGGGTTTTTGTGAACCTATTGTATGAAGGCAATTGATTGGAAAAGCATAATAAATGGATTTTATAGCATTAACTTCCTGAAATGTGTGTAAAGACCTCCAGGTTTGGTTGTTGGTTCGGTAGCAGCACCCCCGCTTTCCTGTGTTTGACATTATCTCCTGTTCCCAACAGGGTTATGGATTCCCCGTCTCCCAGCTGTTCGACATGCTGCTGGAAATGAGGGAGCAGTACGGCGAGATCCTGCTCAAGAGATGGAACGTCATCTTCAGGTAGGTTAGCGTTTGTGCTGTGGTTATCCGAAGGTCACGAGGAAGCTTGGAAACATCTTAAGAACACCAGGGCGTGTTGGTAAGATCAGCCGGTGTTTTTTGAAGTTTTAAAATGGCCCGGAGAGAGGAAATGGTTTCTAAAACAACGTCCGGAACAGAGTGGGTAAAACCCCCTTTCAGGAGTTGATGTGGGCTGAGTGTTTGTCGGGCATCGACGCGCCATTGTTTCGGCATTTCTTTTGTCCAGTGACACCGCTGGGACTCGGGAACAGTGAGAACTGACAAACATGCGTTCCCTCTCTCCTTCCTCCTCTTCTCTCTCGCTCGTTCACACACGAGCACTTGGGAAGCCGCAGGAATGTTGTGTTGTATTGTTGGGCAGAGAGCGCTCTCCGGTTCACGGCCTCTCCATGGAACGCTGGAACGTCCGAGCTCCGGAGCGCCAAGAAGAAGTGGGGGGGTGTTGACTGAATGGAGGGTGGTAAGAAAACCTCAGGCATCGGAATGACCCCCAGTGGGATGTGTTGGTTGTTTCTGAGAAGGAAAGAGAGAGACAGAGAGCTGACTGATGGTGTCTTTTTGTCTTTTATAGCGTTTGGAAAATGTTTACCTGGGATTTCTGTTTTGTTTTTTGTTTTTCTACAGGCAGATTCTGGACCAGGACAACTACAGTCCAATCCCGGTCTCTACAGAGGAGGAATACAAGCAGTACACTTCCCAGTTTCCCTTGCAAGACCCTGAACTCGAAAAGGTAGAAAGACGGAAACCAGGCCGAGAAACCCACCGCAGATTTAACCTCCAAGCTGAATTCAAACTCAAATTTGTGTCTTTTCCAGTTGCCCTTCCCCAAGAAGCTTCCCTTTTCCGGGTTTGTGCCAAAAGCCTACTGCCAGCTGAAAGAGTTCATTTACGCTTGCCTGAAATACTCTGAGGATCTTCATCTTAGGTACAAAACTTCCTTCTGGTTGCTCTTCCAAGTTCCCCATGAGAAGTTGATCACAATAGGGTTGCTGGAGCTTCAGATAGGCCCCTAGAAAAGATGCATTTTTTACACTCTGGGCCACAACAAGATCATGAATTAATTGTTTTACACGCTAAACCTATTCAATTCCAATAAAAACCAAAAGCTGTGCCTCTGCTTTCTTTAAAGCGATATGGAAGCGGCTTCTTTCCTCACTAGAAATATTAAAGACGTTGAACGAAAGCAAAGATGTGCTGGAAAACTAATGCTCTTATTTGTGATTGGTCAAAGAGGAGGAGCAGAAACTATAGAGTGAGTGACTATTCTTTGGCTTGTAATAAGATAATGAGGGTCTGGTTGGTAGATGAACATGTCGGCGGCTCCCGGTGTGTATCGTTGTACCAGTCCTGTCTTCATAAAAATCGCACGGACCAACCAGCATTGATTTCTTAAAAGCCGGAAGAAGAGAATCTCCTTCTGGTCTCTTTTCCCGACCGGACAGGACAAATTGCTGCCCTCAATCAGAATAATGACTCCCGAGCCCCTTTGAGCCGCCTTGATTTCTCCTTGTATCCGGTTACCATGGCGCTACGCCTTCCTGTCGACTTCAAGCATGCGGCGTCTCGCAGCGGCGGAAGCAGCCACGGTCATCGATATCCCTGACCTCTGGTCTCGACCTCCACTCACATTTGTAATTAGGCGGAAAGAAGCTGCAGAAGGACGTTTAGGGAACTGTAGCGCCCTGTAATTATTGCTGCTCGCGGTAGAGATGGGGATGAACTCAGGAGGAACCTGTTGACCCCATGATACCACCCTTTGTTAGCGGCCTAACTCGGGGTGTTCGGACATGCTTGTTAGTTTTAAACTTTTGTTGTCTAGAAGTTTTTTCCCCTCTGCTTTGCTTAAACAACAAGGTCCCCCCCCCCCAATACTTATTTTATTGTCATCTGCATCACATGTGATACATAGGTTGGAACGAAATTGTAATCTCAAAGTCAAGTTTCACTCAAGAGCAAATGTCAATAGACAACACGGATAACAAAATATAAAAGATAAATGCACAAAATATACACAGAACTAGCTGGAACTAAGAATGTCTTAGAAAAAAATGTTGTCACATCATCTATAGGGACATTAAACTATTTAAAGTTTCCTCAATCTGGTTACACTTAAAAAAGTATTTAAAAAAATGGTTCAGGTTAACATGTTTTATTGGAAATTTTGGAAATTAGTATATAGGATTATGAAAATCCAGTGTTGACTAAAGAAAAATCTCTCTAGTAACACAAATAACACAACATTATTGACAGTAGGGGGCATGAACCGATGTATGTTCCCAAAAATTTACTGTAACTTCCAAATTCTTGGTTATTGTTTGTATTGATAAAACTCCTACAACTTTAATACCTTATATTTGAGTTTTATATAAATATTATATACACATGAATAAAAAATGTGTATATAATACTGCCCCTTTAGACCCATTTCGAAGTCTGGCCCAGCTTTGAAGGGGAATCTTTTTTAGCTTTTGAAAGAATAAAATACTCAAAATTTGGATTGTTTGTTTATTTTATTTATTATAAAAAGATTTTACTGATGTTTCAGTTTTAGGACATTCTTAAAATATTTAGGACATAATTTTGGAAAATCATCTCCAGAAACATAATGAGGTGTACACAGGGGCAAAAGAGACTAAATTAATGACATTCTAAGTGATTCCCTTGAATAAACATGCTGCCTCCATTTACCTTCTCTAGTCACCATTTTATAAAGTACTTCTTAAACAGGACATGACAGTTTGGTTTAACTAATGAGGAGGAAGGTGTTCTGTTCAGGTGAGACCAATCTTTACAGCAAAGCATGGAGGTTTTAGATTCCTACTGGGCGTGTTATTCCTTGTTTCCACAGACCAGTAGGGGTCGGTGCTGTTTGGGCCCAAATGACCAAACCATACCGCTCCATCCTTGGCCCCAACCACCCAACCGTACCGCTTAATTCCTGGCCCCCAACAATCGAAAAGCACAGCTCCATTCCTGGCCCCCAACCATCGAACCGTACTGCTTGATTCCTGGCCCCCAACAACTGAACCATGCCGCTCTATTCCTAGCCCCCATCGACAGAACCCAATTGCTCCATTCCCGATCCCCATCGACAAAACCATATTGCTCCATCCCTGACCCCCAATGACCAAACAGTACCCCTCCATTGCTTGCCCCCATCGACAGAACCGTATTGCTCTATTCCTGGCCCCCAATGACCGTACCGTACCGCTCCATTCCTGACCCCCATCGACAGAACCGTATTGCTCTATTCCTGGCCCCCAATGACCGCACCGTACCGCTCCATTCCTGGCCCCCATCAACAGAACCGTATTGCTCCATTCCTGACCCCCACTGACCAAACAGTACCCCTCCATTCCTGGCCCCCAACGACTGAACTGTACCGCTTCATCCCTGGCCACCAATGACCAAATTGTAGCTCTCCATTGCTGGGCCAAGATGACCAAACGGTACCCGTCCATTCTTGGCCCCCAACCATCGGACCGTACCGCTCCATCCCTGGCCACCAATGACCAAATCGTACCCCTCCATTCCTGAGCCACGATGACCAAACTGTACCGTTCCATTCCTGCCCCCCATCAGTTGTTGGGCGGCGGTACTTGCGTCACACGACACAGTGTATTTACTGTTGGACAGTAAAACCTCACTGCTTACGCTACTTTGAGGTACCACACTATGACCGTTGTCGTCCAACGTCACACCAGTATGGAGAGTCAAATGACGGTGGAAATTACCTACTGATTATGCCGGACCATAAAATGGCACACTGAACATGAACTTCCCTACTGAACCGCACCTAGCATTATACAGTTTCAATCTCATTAGGGCTAGTGAGTACATTTAGTTTTCTCAGTTTTCATTTGAGGTGAAGATGATTCCGTTGGTGCTTCATTTCTTTGAGTAAAATCTGTTGACTTCGATGACTACAGTCAAACCTTTATCCTACTTCTTGGTTTTTAACCACATCTGGTTGTTAAAAACGTAATTTAACCACTTGACAGGGACCTGGATGTTAGTTTGAAAGGAGCTGATAGAGACCAGTGATTGTTCTGGAAGAAAAACTGGTGATGAGGTGGCGAAGACATGAAAATCCGTGGAAAAGAAAGCGGCTCGTAAAGAAGAAATAAGCGGCCGAGGATGTTGATGTTGAATCCCTGAACGGTTTGTGGAAAAGTGTAAAAAGACGAGAGCGAGACGAGAAACGGTCCGTCGGTCGTAGCTGGACAGATCTAGATCAGATGGTCTGAGGCGTTTATTCTCTCACCGAGCAAAAAAAAACTTCTTTAAACAATCAGAAGTTTCATTTGTAATGTAGGAAAGTTAACAATCACGTTGACAATCAAAACCTGTGCAAAGAAAGGATTGCTAAGTTTTTTTAAATTCTGCACAAACGGCACAGAGCTTCCAACTTAATGAAGGAACAAACCATCTGGGTGGAAATTAAATAAACTAGAAACTGTTGATCAGCTTTTGTGTATATTAATCTGTAATATAAAAACATGTTTGGATATGTTTTAAGCTGTTTTAGCCGTTATTAGGAGTCCTTGTGGAAAATCCAAAGTGCAACACAAAGCTCAAAAGCCACAGCTTACAGAATTCTTATATGGATCAGTGGACAGATCTATTGATCTAGGTAGTGATCTAGATTGATGGATGGATGGATGTGGATAGATATGGATGGATGGATGGATAGATGTGGATGGATGGATGGATAGATTGATGTACATCAGTCACTGCAGACTGAGACATAGTTTAATCAATAGATTGATAGATCTTTTGGTATAGATCTATATAGACACATACGCATAGATTGATATATATGTATTGATGAACAGAATAAAAGATAGATGTTGATTGATCTAAAGATGCTAAGATCTTGCAGATTTCTAGGTGTTGTTACCTAGATAAATAGATTTAAAATTACAGATTGTTTGAGTATCTTTTTGGTCAGTCAGCTGTTGTCTTAGATCCTCCCTCCCTGTTAACTCGTCTGCGTTGAAGCCTCCTGGCCTCTGTTTGACAGAGCTGACCGCCGGCTGTTTATTGTGACTGATGGCAGCATAAACGCAATGAAATCCAACCTGAGCTCTGCGGTGCGTCTATATTTGTGCACCCACAGAGTTCACCAGGATACCCTGACTTTTTGCCACTCTCTGCACACATTTCTGTCCACTCGGCACTTCTGCAGCTCCAGGAATCTTTTTTTCTCTTTTCTTCTCTTTGCCCCCCTGCGTCGTCGGAACGTTTTTCGGATTCCTGAAATTTTGGAAACGGACCAGGTTTAGGATTCCAGCGTCGGTTCTCCCTCGGGCGAAACCGAGTGAGTATCTGTGTGTTTAGGTTCAATTCCAAGCGCGGACCATTTACTGATTTGGTTGGAATGAGTCTGTGTGCGTTACCCACAGGGTCCTGGAGTCAGGGATGGAGCTAAATACGGATTATTCATCATTTCTCAGTGGGTGAAACTGATCCTGTTCTTTTTCGCTGATTATCTGCGTGTTTTTCACATCTTAAGCCGTTTTCATCGATCCCGCCGACGACTCCTGCATTCGTTGCACAGTTTGATTCTTCCAGGAAGCCGTTCTTAAGCTCTTTCTGCCAGGGGAAACTTTACCAGACTCCTCGGTAACACTGTGCAGAAATTAGTCTCAGTTTCCTCACCAAACATCAGGCGCATTTCAACTTAAACAGAATGGAAAGCATGTCAGTCATTGTGTTAAGCTGCCCTGCGCCGCTGCCATGAACTTTCTTTATTGGGTAACTTGAGCTCGTCTCCGTTCTTTTGCCGCGCAGAGACGGTAATTTACAGACTATTAAGATCATGTAAGAAAACTTCTTTGGAAAATGATGTCAGGCTTATTTTTGTGGATTCCCTTTTTTTAATAGAGATCAGGTTATTTTAACTTAGCGCTCTTATCAGGAGATTTAAGTGCGTGTTGAATTTTTTTTTTTTTTTTGTGATTCTGACAGATTAAAACGTGGTTAAGTTGTTGGCTGACATTTAGATTTTCTTTCTAAATGGAGAATTCCCTTAAACTGTGATTGCCGGCAGTAAAGCTCAGAGTTTTTAATCCCATGCACAACTACCAGGAGTTTTGAACGCATTTGTTACATTAATTTGTTAACTTTATTACCTCGTAGACCAGATATCTTCAAATTCATTATCTGACATCTGTTGTCCTGCAACGTTTAGATCTAACAAAACTGAATCCAACGGTTGAATATTGTTAGCCAGTTTCTCCTGCTGATTATTTCACTCCGATGTGTGGAAAACTTTTCTGGATTTGAAAACCCGCGGGCTAGACCAACATTAAATAGTACAAAAGGTTTCAATTGTAGGGATTCAGCAAAAGGAAAATTTTAGCCAATACTGATATTTAATATTTTAAAGCAACACTAAATACATTTTCTACCTTCGTAAAATGTTTTCATAACTCTTGTGATTATACTTCGACTTACAGCTGATTGACAGACTTGCAGCTCTCTGTCTGTATAACTTTAACTGGGACTAAGCAACTTTGAGGAGGGTGGCAGGACCCCTGCCACACATAAAGAACTACAAATGTGCTGACTGCTTTATGGCATACTTCACTTCCCCCGTTTCTTATCTTCAACATCATCATATGACATCGTTTCACCACAATTAGATTTATCACCTCATCGCTATTCATCCTTCACACAGACACTGGAAACAGAAATGTACTTCAATCCAACTGCAGGCGACCTGGAGATCAGGATTTTACAACGCTCTGTGCTGGTGCTCATGGGAAATGCAGTCTTCCTTTAGGCAAAAACTGAAACTTCTTTATGTTCCTTTACGATTCCAGTTTTGGCTGATATCACCCCTTTTTTGACCCTTGAAAGGCTCCTTTTGCATAAGATAAACACGATAAAATGACTGATTTATAAAAAAAAACATGACCCCCACACACACACACACAGACTTCAAACATAAACCAGATTAAATGAAAAAAAAAAAAAAATCAGTTTATCGTTAATATCGGGGCCGATACCTAAATAATACAATAATTAATTTGAAAGAAAATTAATACAATCTGTTACACTTTATCAAACAAATGTAAAGATCTTAAAAGTGTGGCCTGTCTGTCAGAGCCTGCAGAGAACAAGCACAGCGATCTAACGGAGAGGAACCCCGAAATGATAATTGACAAGCTGGAAATTATGTTTTATTTTCTGGCTTCTGGAAGTTGAGTAATTACAGCCAATAGATGCAATAGGCTGTTCAAAGCGCTATGAACAAAGACGTGTAACCACGAGCGGCTATACAACAACAGTGTCGCATAGGGACATAGGGAAGCCTAATCCCCCGACAACCTGACCTCCTAGGATCATTAAGGAATCAAACCCCTCCAGCTGTAGGGTTCGACAAAACTTTAGACTTACTTTATATCCAGCTGAGGAAAGAAAAGCACATTACACTTTTAAGATTTATACTTTTTAAAACATTACAATTTCCTTCCACTTGTTTTTAGTTTTGTCTTTCAAAATCAAAATGTACCGCGGTGAAGCTTGTGGTCGATTTCCTCAGAAGCTGTAAGCTCGTGTGTGTGTGTGTGTGTGTGTGTGTGTGTGTGTGTGTGTGTGTGTCTCCGTATTCAGTTCCACGGAGATAGACGACATGATCCGCAAGTCCACAAACCTTCTGCTGACCAGAACCCTGAGCAACTGTCTCCAGTATGCCATCAAGAAGAAGAACGTGGGCCTGGCAGAGGTCAAGTTTGAGTCCTATAATAATAATATTAATATTATTAATAATAATGGTAATTATATAATAGCAATATTTATAATAATAATGATGATAATAATAATAATATTAATAATAATAATATTTATAATGATTATAATAGTAATATAAATAACAACGGCAATAATAGCAATATAATAATAACAATATTTATAATAACAATAGGAATAATATTTTATTATTAATAGTAACAGTAATAATAATAGCAATATTAATAATAATATTTATAATGATGATAATAATAAAAATATAAATAACAGCAATAATAATAATAGCAATAATAACAAGAGCAATAATATTAATGATATTAATAATAATAGCTATAATAATAATAATAATAGCAATATAATAATATTTATAATACCAATAGCAGCAATATTATTATTAATAATAATAACAGTATTAATAACAATAGCAATATTAGTATTAATAATAATAATAACAGAATTAATAATGATAATAATAACAATAGCATTAATAATAGTCAATTTAAGTCTTAAAAACACAATTTTATTCCGTCTGTGGGAAAAGAAATTATTTTTTCCATTTTCCAATGTATGACAAACCCTGGAGACAAAGATAAGAAGGTGGTTGTATTTTATCAGCTTTATTTTAATCTTTAAAATGAATGAACGTTCAAAGTGTTTAAAACTGCAAAATGTTCCTGGTTGCTTTAATTTGCGCCCAGATTAGTTTTTTCATTTACGATTCTGATTTATTGAACCGTTTCTGACGTTTGTCTGCGTAGTTGGTGCAGGTGATCATCAACACAACCCACCTGGAGCAGAGCTGCCAGTTCCTGGAGGAGTTCATCACCAACATAACGAACATTCCCCCCGACACGGCGAGCGCCACCAAGCTGTACGGGACCTCCACCTTCAAGGTGGGTTCCTCTGGTTCTGTTCGACTTCTTCAACCTTCATTTCTCCGAATCATGCGCGTTTTCTTTCGTACTTCTCTTGTGTTTCTAAATTTACATTTATTTGTAGAAAGAGAATCTGATGCTCTGATAAGTTTGTTCCACCAGTGAGGAACCGCAAATGAGAAGAGTTTAGATTGACCTGCACGGGGTCGCGTTCGTTGGCGCTACTTTTAGGAACGGAGCCGGCGTGCAGTGACATAAAGCTTTAGGAGGGTGTTGAGGTAGATGGGCGCTGATCCATCAAAGACTCTATATGCCAGCATTAGTGATTTGAATTTGATGCTTGCAGCTAAGGGAAGCCAATGGAGTTCCGTGAAAAGGGGTGTGAGATGAGCTCGCTTTGGCTGGTTGAAAACCAAGCGAACAGCATCATTCTGGATCATCTGTAGCGGTCTCACAGCACAGACTGGAAGACCTGTTAGGACTGCGTTGCAGTAGTCAAGGCGGGAAATGACCAAGGTCTGACTAGGAGCTGAGTCCTATGTTGAGTTAGATATGGTTAATCTTCCTGTTGTTGAATAGAGAGAAGCGAGACGATCGAGCGACAGAGGCAACCTGATCCGCAAAGGTCTGCTTATCATCGATCATGATGCCCAGGTTTCTTACAACCTTAGTGGGTGCCACAGATAGGGAGTCTAACCTGATGCTGATGTTGTGGTTAATAGTTTCCTTGGCTGGGATAACAAGCAGTTCAGTTTTGGAGAGGTTCAGTTGGAGGTGGTGATCTTTTATTCATGCAGATATGTCAGAAAGACAGGCAGAGATTCGCGTTGGTAACTAGAGGCCGATTGGAGGAAAGGACAGATAGAGGTGGGTATCATCTGCATAGCATTGGTAGGAGAATTCATGCGAATGGATGATGGGGCCCAGCGATGTAGTGTACATGGCAAAGAGGGGGCCCAACACTGAGCCTTGGGGCACCCTTGTGGTGAGGTGGTGTTGCATCGATGTTTGGCCTTGCCTGCCAACTTGAAGGATCATCCGGTGAGGTAGGATTCAAACTAGGAGTGTGCACTGCCCTCAATGTCCATATCTGCCAACTTGGTAAGTAGGATGCTCTGGTTTACAGTATCAAATGCGGCTGAGAGGTCCAGTAGGATGAGAACTGATGATTGGCCTGTCGCTTTGGCTTCTTTCAAGGATTCCGTTACTGACAGGAGTGCCATTTCCTTGGAGTGACCGCTCTTAAAGCCTGATTGGTTAGAATCAAGGAGGTCATGTTGGGAGAGAAATTTCGTCACCTGCTTTGAGACAGCTCTGTCGATGATTTTTAGACAGGTAAGGGAGGAGGGAGACCGGTCGGTAGTTCTCCACTTGGGTGGGGGCTAGGGAGGGTTTTCTTAGTAAGGGACTTACCTGGGCTTGTTTGAAGGCAGTGGGAAATGATCCGGTAGATAGTGAAGCATTGATCACGTGAGTGGCTGCTGTCACAACGGTTGGAGCTATGGTTTGCAGGAGTGTGGTGGGAATAGGATCCAGAGGGCAAGATGTAGGGCGGCTGCCTGTGAGAAGCTTTGATACCTCGTCCTCGGTGAGAGGGGTAAATGAAGAAAAGGAAGCCGTGGGCTTAGCGTCGCTCAGAGGAAGGACCAGTGAGGAAGGGTGAGCTGTGGTCTGTGTAGATGGGTCTGAGAACTGATTGCTGCCACTTTGTCGGTGAAGAAGTTGACAAACGAATCTGCCGTGAGGTCGGTTGCAGGAAGAGGAGGTGGTGGGTTTAACAGAGACTTGTAGGTAGAAAATAGCTTCCCGGTGTTGGTAGCGCTGTGGCTCTTGTCCTGATAGAACTCCTTCTTTGCAGTGGTGACACTTGAGGAGAAGGATGAGAGGAGCATTTGGAAGTGTGACAGATCAGATGGGTCCTTTGATTTGTACCACCTTCACTCCGCAGCTCTGAGGCTTGTGCGCATCAATCTAAGGGAGTCAGTCAGCCATGAGTGTGACTGCATGGTCTCGCAGGTTTGGTGATCAGTGGGCACAAGCGGTCTAAGCAGGAATTCAGTGTTGAGCAGAGGGTCTCTGTGGCATCATTTACCTCCAGAGATGTGAAAGTGCTACGGTGTGGAAGAGCATAGGTTACAAGTGCAGAGAAGTGAGCAGGAGACAAGTTGTGGAGATTGCGTCGAATGGAGACAGTGGGAGGGTGTGCAGTGGGTAGTTGATGGAGACAAGCATCAAGCTAAATAAAGGAGTGGTCTGAGAGGTGTAGAAGAGTAAATTTTAGTGAGTTGGTCATGCAGTGTCTGCTTAAAACAAGATCAAGTACTTTACTGGCCCTTTGAGTTGGGGGGCTGCTTACCCACTGGAGATCAAACGAGTGAGTTAGCGAGAAGAAATCTGCTGCGTCTTGTGTGTCAAAGTGAATGTTCATATCCCGAAGGACAAGCAGAGGACAGTCATGCTCAGGGATGGAGGAGAGCAGGGAGTCTAGATCTTTTAGGAAGTCGCCCAATTGACCCAGAGGATGATATACAACAACCACGTACATTTTAACAGGTGCTGTCGTCAGGGCGGTGTGGTATTCAAACGAGTTGTACAACGCTCCTGATCTGAAATGGGTATATTTCCATTTGTTGGATATCAGTAGCCCCGTACCACCTCCTCTTTTGCCAGGCCGGGGTGTGTGAGAAAATGTGTAGTTGGTGGAGAGGGCAGTCGTTGTGGCGCTGTTTTCTGGTTTGATCCAAGTTTATGTGAGGGCAAGGATGTCCAGTGAGAGATGGTTTACATTGGCAGAAATGAAGTCTGCCTTGTTCACCGCTGACTGACGGTTCCATAGACCTACAGAGAATTTATTGGTTTTGGATGACGATGTGTGGTTTAGTGAGCAGAGATTTCTGAGGTTCCATTTCCGTTGGTGAAAGTAGAACCGCCTCCGGGTGCCAGAAATAACAGAGATAGCAGGATGACTCATCGCGGATGGAGAAGGTAGCCCCTGTCCCGTGGCCCCGTTCGGTTGACACACATGTCTTTACCCGAGAACGTCTTCACACGAGAAAGGCTGAACACAAAGGCTGACACTTTGTTTTGTTATGCACAAGCACATGCAGCTGTTCTGTGTGATTGAATGATCCGGCTAAGACCGCCCCATGGGAGGCAGATAGAAACCAAGGCCTGAGGGGAGTGGTCAGAAACACTTCCCTAGACAATGGATCCTTAATTGACTTAGTTCTCACTTCCTGAATGGCTTTCAGGTGAGAGTTTCAGTCAAAACAGGAGATCTGCAGGTAGTTGTTAAATAAGCACAGAATTAAAAAAGTAGGCACTTACTCTTCTTAGTAGTCTGGCGGTTTCTATAAATGGTTCATACGTTGCTTTGTATCCAGCCATGTTTACATGCACAAGATTCATTTTTATCTGATTGGCTCTTTTTAAAAAAATATTATGATTAATTATGTTGTCTCTGCAAACCAAACCAAAACCAAACCTCTTGTTTTCCGACAGGACACCCGACACGCAGCCGAGGCGGAGATCTACACCAGCCTGAACGCCAAGATCGACCAGTTCCTGCAGCTGGCCGATTACGACTGGATGTCGCCGGCGCAAGGGAGCGCGGGTCTTACCGCCAGCGACTACCTGGTGGACCTGATCGCCTTCCTGAGGAGCACGTTCAGCGTCTTCACCAACCTGCCGGTTAGTGCCATCGCACACTCACAAACACCGCCGTGCTATAGCTGAAAGAAAACGAAACGTAAACAGAATCCCAGATTAAACGTGAAATCTCACGGAAATCGATTATGGCAACCAGCAGGGGAAGAGTTATAGCAGCTTTGGTTGTATTTTAGCTGCTGCTATCAAACCATCATCAGTGTCCCAGGTTGATTGCTGAAGAGACATTTTGAGTTACTGAAGAGATTCTGAAAGTGTTGATTCGAAACTTTTCGATGATTTAACACATAGAAACCGGGAAGAAAATGAAGATTCAACCATTTGAATGTTGGAACGCTGCAAACAAGCTTGGAGAGAAAAAGAACCTCAAAGCCCGATCAGTAAGGCGGGGGTGTTGACAATTGCTTTTCGAATCCTTTATTTCCTCCGCCCAGCGCTGACTGTCAACAAGTGTCGAACTCCATATACAGATTATAATAATGCATTTTACATCTGTTGAAAACAAGAATAGAAAATCAACATTTTGCAATCAACATAAATGGGGAGAAAATGTCCTCAAATCAAATCCCCCCCCCCATAAATACACGTGACAAATCCTTGATGTTGTTGGGAGTTCTGAGGGATTTTGTCCCGTTTTCTGTGAGGAACAAGTGCAGAAATATGTGGAAAAGGGTGAAAACTTGGGAATTGTTGTTTCTAAATGTAAGAGAATAAACATGCTTCTCCCTCATATTGTAAGCAGCAAACATGACATAATAGCAGCATATTTGACCTAGTTATTTAGTCCCGTTTTGCTATTTAGAGTCTTGGACCATTTAAGGTCATCTATAACGTAGTATGAGCAGAGTGGAAAAGTAGAAAATATCAACATTGCTTAGTTCTGAAATCCAGAATATGTCTAAGAACAAAGCCAGTTGTAACTAACGTAAAGCTCCCTGTAGTAAGACGCTGGATCATCTTCAGTCCATTTGCTTTTATTAGCTTACGGGGCAGATCGGACAAATCCAATATGGCCGACGTGCTGCCGCTGTTGGGACCAAAACGTGTGTTATGTCTATTTTAGAAACGTGTATATTTGATTAGTTTCATTTCCCAATATCTACAACCTTCTGTCTTGTGCTGCTGCCCCAGCAATTCAACCCTGTTTAGCTAGAAAATAGGAATAAATAAAAGGTGTTGGATGTTGTTTTTCCTTTGGGCCAAAGAAACCCAGAAATAAATAAGTATTTAATTTCAGATTTTACAGCAGCTAAACGGCCCTTTGTGCTGGTGGCAACTCTGAGTTTCCCCACCCTCAGAACGGCTCAAAAGTTCCCTGTAAACGAGCCAAATTCAAACGCAAATCTGCCATTTTAAAACCTTTAATGGTTTAAATACAATATGCAGACTCACTCTCGAGGTCCGAAACAACAAATTTAAATTTTCAGCATGGTTTTGTGTCATTCTTGCTTAAACATCTTCCAAACAATAAAAAAAGAGTCTTCATTTGATGATGAAGAATAGTCTGTAGCTATCAGGGATTTCTTCGGTGTGGATAGAGAGCGCCTCGTTGTATCAACGCATCGCCGGGCGGCTCAATCTCCTTTAGTTCGTTAGTGTCCGCCTGCCACAGATTAAATCGTTAACATGGGGTCTGCTAAGATCATTAAAGGGTGAGGCGGTCGGGTCAGCAGCCCCAGATTATCCACAGGCCCAGGCTATTGACACTAAAGCCTCGGCTATAATCGCCTTAACCTTGGGTCAGGATGCCGTCGTGCAACGTTTACAGAGCATGTTTTACAGTGCGGCGAAAAAATGGTGAAATCCTATTAATTCAGAATGCACAAAAGCTTATTAGAGTATCCGACCACCGCGGCGTTTTGTGCTGTGTTATTTTTAGGGTGTTTAATGGGCTGCTTGTGATCTTTGGCATTTTAAAAGGTGTTAAATTCAAAGTGAAATTTTTACTTTGGTAAAAAATTGATAAATAAATATATCTTTCAGGCCTTCAAATGGGAACCTTCGATTTAAGTAAACTTTTAAATAAATGGAGGAATCCATGACATGTTTGCATTTAACATCAGTATTAACCAAAGTGATTTTTTTTTTAAATCTAATATTGTTCCAATAGTGACTCAAATTACTAATAATATATTTCCCTCCTGTTTCTGTTTGTGTTTAGAGAAAGGACGAGTTGACTTTATGGTTTTTAAAAAATATATAAAATAAAATTTTTGTGTTTGAAAACTACAAATAGAATTGGTACTTTTTAATCAATTTTTTAAGCTCATATATCTTGTTAAACAGTTGCAAATGTTTTAGTTTGTTTATTACTTCCAAGTTCACCCTAGAAACTTAAAAAATAAAATACTCCCATGCATGGCTAACACTGCTAAGTTTCTATGCGGCGATACCAAACCATAACCGTAGCCAAACCACTAATATAAAATACTGATGATTCAAAGCTCCTCCTTTTTTTTTCCAGCTGATTTCTCAGGATGAAATTCATTCTGAAAAATCGAGCTCAATTCAAGAAATCCCATAAAAAAGCACCAAAGTGAGACGATTATCGTGGAATTACAGAGGAAGACTAAAATAGTATCTCTATTTTTAATGTTCCATAGGAATCTCCTGCCGGCTCTCCGCGTAATAAATTTCTGCTTCACAAAAAAACGACCGTCAGGGTGACTCGACTCTAATTAATATTTTAAACTGAGCTTTTTTGCTACAATTTAATTTAAAATATTTACAAGTTAAATTAACACTGTACTGTCAGGAGTCCAAGGTTTGCGCCTTGGGGAACCCCACAGGATACCCATTCAGTCTGGGACATGGTTTCCAGCTCTTTGAGATAAAGACTGAACCAGTTTAAACGGGTACCACAGATTACCGCACAGTCCTGACTGGACAAATGGTTTATACGTCTCTAACGTGTCTTACGGTTACCGTATTTTCAGCACTATATGGCGCACGGCCTTATAAGACACATGGTAAAACATACGGTCAAAAAAAAAAGGTAATGGAAGCAAAACTTCGAGTTTAGTTTAAGTTTATTCTATTTAACACTTACAATATTTTTAAGTCAATCATCTTCCAAACTCCCCACAAATCAAATGTCCCCATCTTCTCTGTCTAAGTTGAACTGCTGAGCAATTTTGCCATCAAACATGCCATGTTCCACCAGGTTGAGGGCTTACCAAAGTCGCACAGCAACATTTATACAGATTTGGAAGTGCACACATAAGGCGCACCGTTTATATGACAAAATTTAAGGCTTCCAAGTGCAGCTTGTAGTCTGTAAAATAATATGGAAGCAGAGCTGTTTGAAACTCATAACCTAACCTTAGCCAAAATTTGATTCACACCTTTCCTCCGAACGTAATCAGTAGAGAACAAAAAAGTAAGGACTGGGATAAGCTCCTCAATTGCCACAAATTAGTTTCATTTCTTAGTTAAAAAGGCATAAATTGTTTTCTGTAGGTACTATATAAAAGTACACAGCAGTATTCCATGGGCGAGAAGCGGGGTGCAACTCTAACCCTAAGAGGCGGCCATTTTGGGTCTGTGATAAAATTGTTTCAAAAACCCACAGAACTCATTTTAAAGCCACCCAAAGTTAAAAGAACAAAGTATTTTTCTTTTTTTTTGTCAACCCTCTGTCATGATCAAAGGTCATGAACGCATTCATATGATGCAAACGCACACCAGGATCAGCTTTAAGGTGATTAGGCGCCCAGATCTGGACCAGCCGGGTCACAAGGCCACACACGGACGGTGCTGGCGCTAAGTGTTTTGCAGCACGTCTAATCAGCTTTCCCTTCACACTCCCAGAGACCCGGACCTGACCCCCATCACGCATACTTTAAGTCGGCTTTGAACGCGGCGTCGGGCCTCCTAAGCAGATCAGATGGCATGGAGCTAAAATGCTGGGTGGTATGAGCTTGCTCAGATAACGGCTGCTGGTGGGAAACAGGCTAGTTATGTGGAAATTAACCGGCAAACTTGATCCAAACTTACCTTCCTCTTTATCATGTACTTATTATGTAATACTTGTTCATAAAAAACATGTCCAATTGCACAAGTCCAATACGATGCATTTAGGCATCTATCAGCTTTAAAAGTAAATTTCTTGTTATAAGAATTAACTAACATTAGAGATGTTTTAAAACCGCAACAAAATGACTTTAAAAGAAAAAACTGAATAGATTTGTGGGATGTTAGAGGTGCCCTGAGCTGCACATACCTGAAACGATGCTTTTTTATTTAATGTCCTTCCTTCGAGCCTTCTGAGCTCTACGCAGCCGTTTCCTCAGCAGGATCAGGTGTCTTCATCATCTCTGGACGTCTTCACGGCGTCCAGGCCTCTACAGACGCTATCCAGAACCTAATGGCTCCTCTCAGAGTTGGACTCTTGCAGAATAACGCTCATGACTCAGACAGGGTCAAATTATCGGGACGGAATGAGGATAATAGGAGTGGGGAAAGCCTCAGGGGTGAAATGATCATGCACGAATAAGGAGCCAATTTCGGGATTTGCGAGTTTAGAAGCTACGCGATCTGCTCTCCGCTGTGGACCGAGTCTCTTCTGGCTGCCGTTTTTATTTTTTGTTTCCTTTCTTCATTATGTTGAAGTGACTGAGGCAAGTTAGCCGAACCTCTGGAGTCTGTGTGCAACAATCTGTTTCCCCATAGTTTCTCCATGATACAGTTATGTGGATTTTTTGCAGTGCAGGTAATGTCTAAATGTTTCTGACTGTAGGGAATGCCTGTAGAGCACGCCACCTTGCCGGTGAGTACTCTGTTTGCTGCAGGAGTGTCGTGGCGTTTGCCTTACTCACCTCTCTAACCCCCATCAGTTTGGAGCTTTGATTCTCGCACGTTTAAGCGAAACATGTGAGACGAAAACGCAGCGAGGCACGTTAGCATGAAAACCATTTTTTCCCTGCAGCGGAAATAAAACAACACGTTGCCTATGTTGTGTGTTTCAGAGGAATGTCGAGTTCGGCTAAGCAACTAAATCCATGCTAACAATAAAGTTTTTGCTTTGATTTCACATACGGGTTAATAGATTTCAATAATGCAACTCAAACGAATGCATAGATTAAATAAAAGCTGATTTGAGTTCGCATTTGTGATCTTGATTATTTTGGCTTATAACAAAAAACGTTAAAAAAAGAACATTTTTTCTTATCAAGTCAATTATGAAAACATAATCAACATATTAGCATCACACTGTATTAATGGTAAACATGTTTTTACTCAAGTTAAAGTAAAAAGTACCCGCTGAAAAAGTAGAACATTAACTCTACTCAAACAGTATTGATCTTTTTTTTTTAAAGTATGTCATCAGACAAAAATATAACTTCATAGATTCTCTGAGGTTCAGGTCAGTCTGCAGTCTAATTGAGCACAAATACACCATGACTGAACCAGTTTGGTACCAAAGTCCAAAGCATCTACATTTACATTTTACGCTTTTATCCAAAGCCACTTACAAAAAGAGGGTTTAAAGCTCCATAAAGCTTTGAAAAGTCCCCAGGTTGTGACCAGCCAGGTTCGTCAGCACTAATCTTCAGTCACTTGCATCTTTTATGGAGGCTGTTGGTCACTTGTTAGGTCAGCAGGGATGCTCATAGTGTTTTGGTTTGATTTTATCTAAGCTAAAACTAGGAAAAGTAATACAAAGATGCGTTTGAAATATACATCGTCTATTAAAAAATATTTTTAGGCCTACACAAAATAATATTTTGGTAAAATAAAATAATAATTTAATCTCAAATCAAAGACTGATTTCTGCACAAAATGCCAGACCTCTTTAAAGACGGAGAATATTTATCCAACTATCTTCTATTAAGCATTTCTTTGTACTGTCATAATTTAATAGAAATAAGATTAATTTTCCTTTTCTTTTTTACTAAAAAGCCTACTTTTATTAGTCATGATGGATTTAAAAGCTTAAAACATCCAAACTGATGAACCCTTTTGACAATATTCTATCACTTTGCCTGCATTTGAATGTATTTTTTGTGAACTGTAATGGTTTTCAATAAATTTGCAGGAAAAAATAATCGACTAATTAATTTTCTAGCCGTCGATCTTGTTGTAGAAATGTTTTTAGAGTCGGATCCAGACTGAATACGTAGAATCAGAGGAAGCTTAAGTAAAACAAATTCAGAAACAGGCCTTTCATCTGAAGATATCGCCTCCTTTTTTTTGACCTGTCAGGTAAGATTTTGAAGTGAAAATGATTCCTCGTTTTCTGTCGGTCAGCCTAAAGCTAATATTTTTCTAGATGTTGGATGACAGCAGCGGTTCTGCTACATTTAAACCTGGAGCCGCTCCGTTTTGCTGTCTTTCTCGTCAGACGAGTCCCATCCTGAGTCGCTGTTGGAGTCATAAAATACATCATGCTCTCATAGCCGTTTGTTGTCATCCGGAATCTGCTCCTTTTTACAGGATCGGACCTGAAGAACCAAAGAGAGCGGGACTAAAACACCAGTATCAGGTTTTCCGTTGCAACCCAAGCTTTAGCTGCGTACCGTGTCAAATCCCAACTCTGTTTCTGCAGACGAACACTGTTCCTGGTCTGATACCTCGACCTGCTTCTGTCATTAGAAAGCCTAGAATTCATGTCTGCTCCTCTCAGTGGGGAAATTCACTTAAAGCTGAGTAGCATGGGATAAAATTATGCTAAATCTCTCCTAAAGTCGGCTTTGGGATCTTTTTAATTCTAGATTGTTGACTAAATTCAGCTAAATTGAAGGGGAGTGAATTTTTATATACAACTTTAATTGTTTTGGGTTTTTCAGATTATGGGGTTAATCAGATTGTTCAAACCAACACACCAGCTCTTCTTATACCCTTAATATTTCTTTTGGTTTCAACTGAGTTCGACCAGGATAGTCGTCATAACCTTTGTCACTTTAAATGAGTGTTTCAAACACATTATCAATTTTAGGCATATTTTCTAACTCCAAGCTTGATGAACTTGCATTTAAAAGTAGCAGGTGATTCATATCCGTGTAAAGATGAATGTTGTGTACTAAGGACGTCAACGTCCTATATAAAGGTATCCTATCATATTGATTTTATTCACAAGATCACTTTACAAAAGACAAAAGCGCTGTACAGTTTTGATCACAATCTGCGCTGAATCAATTTTGAAGCTACCAGGAACCTATTGTGTTCTTATTTCGTAATATTATTTTACCATACCCTACCTGGAGTAGGTTGAAATATGTTTTTATTAGGAATACTAAGATGCTTCGCTATTTCCGTCTCCTTGTGACAAAAGCGAGAATCATTTCAACTCGGTTCATTACCGCCATCAACCAATCATGAAACTGACACTCTGTTAATAAAGGGCTGCGTTGTTCGCCGATTTTATTAATTTACTAAACTGATATGCAACAATTATAGTTGTGCTCATAATAGTCTTCTCCTAAGAAAGCTGAAAACCTTTACTTTCTTAAACATGTTTGAGGTTTAACAATGTTTTGGTTCAACCAAGGTCACTGTAGTTGTTGAATAATCCTCAAAACATAAACTTCCCATATAATTGTGCTCAGTGTTGTTTTCGGAGAAGGTATTTGAGATTCAGAGCAGATGTGGGCATAAGAAAAACAAAATACTTTCGTCAACCTGTGTACCGAGCTAAATTAGGCTTTAGTGTTTCCTGCTTATCGGTGCTCTAATGAGGGGAAATTTCAAGAAGGCTAAAAAAAAAAAAAAAAAAAGTTTATTTTTCAGGTTGGACTTTAAATATTATGGAAAAGTGTAACAAGCGTTCGGTGAAAGTACTTCTGGACATGCTTTATTTAGCACCGGTCCACATTTAGAAGGTTTTCCACGCTCAGTCACCAGCCTAGTCTGCCTTTAATTCACCCTTACTGACAAATAAAATAAGCTTTTTATTTAAACTTTTATTTAATCTTTTAATTAAAAGACTAACATTTATATGTCATAATCCAGGAACTTTGCTGTGTGAGAATCTACCATGTCCTTTCACGTTAACCAATGGGAGTGTGGATCTCCGTTTACTTTAAATCAAACCAGATAAAAACTGCTTGTATGTTTGTTTGTTTTTCAGCAGAACTTGATGCTTAATTTAGTTTTTTGTTCTTTTCTTTGTGCGGCTGTGCTGAATGCACATGCTTTTAAGGCTATCTGATTTAGCAACACCTATGGAAGATCGGATCTTATAGGGATAAAAACTTTGAAATGGTGCTTAAAGACTGAAGTAGAAAGTCTGTTATTGATCGCACACATGGGAAGCAAATCGAAGTTGGGATGCTAGGCAAAGGCAAGCCAACTTAAATTTAATTGTGTAGCACTTTTAAAGCAACACCAAAAATCTTTTCAACCTTCATAAAATATTTTCATAACTTTTGTGATTATGCATCAACTTCGACCTTGTTGAATGACACCTCTGTCATGGCCTGAGGAGGTCCGTATCGCTTTAACCGGCACTAAGCAACTTTGAGGAGGGTGGCAGGAACCCTGCCACACAAAACAACTATAAATGTGCTGACTGCTTTATGCCATACGCCCTATCCCCGTCTCTTTTTTTCAACATCATCAACATGACATTGTTTCATCACAATTAGATTCATCACCTCGTCGCTATTCATCCTTCACACAGACACTGGAGACAGAAATTTACTTTAATCCAACTCCAGGCGACCGGGAGATCAGGATTTTACCACGTCATGCGCTGGTCCTCATGGGAAATGCAGTCTTCCTACAGGGAAAACATCGCTGTTGTTCACACTGGGCCGCCAAAATGAATTAAATCTGAAACTTCTGTAGTGTTGCTTTAATGTACAAGACAATTTAAAGTGCTTTACGTGACGACTGATAAGAAACAAGGACGTTTACGTCCATCTTCTGCGCTCACAGCTCCCTTTCAGGTTAAACCGTAACAGATTTTAGCAAAAGATCAGAGTGTAGCATCAAGACCAGTTGTGTAAACGTAGCCTAAGATTCTAAAATATGGGGGAAAATAGATGATGAATATAAAAAAAAAATCATCTTTCTTTAAAATTCATCTGTCAGGTTTTCTGGGTTCACGTTTTTATAATTGTAAATTAAATTTTACTTTCCCTTGTAGGATTTTCCAAACTTGTGCTCGTTAGCGTTGCTTAGCTAACCCTGTTTTAATGTTCATATTTTACACATCCTTGTCTGTTTTCGCCTCAATAGGGTGGTTCTGATCGGACTGGTTTCTGGTCTTGATCCAGTGTTTTTTTTATTTTATTTTTTGTCTGTTTTGACTGTTGACTGTTTGCTGACTTGACTCTTTATGAACATTGAACGTTGTTAAACTGATCTCTTTAGTCAAAGGTTTGGAGGTGTATTTAGAAAGAAATCTAAAAACCTAAAACTAACCAGATTCTGTTTTTGACTCTTTCTTTGATAATGTCTGTTCTGGTTTATTAATCCTCCTCTTGTGTTTGTTATGTTCTCACTTTGTTTATTACCTCCAGCTGAAAAAAGCCTCATTGTCTTTACTGATCTATAACGTTTTGGCTTCTTTCTGCTTTTTATTTCATTACTTATCGTGTTCTTCTTTTTAATAATCTCAATTCCTTTTGTTTCTGCTGTTTTAGCTGGTCAAAGAACATCAATGTTAACTCTTTATTTATTGAGTCATTAAATAAATGAACAATAAACTGGTGAGGGATTGAAAGCAGATTTGAATGTCAACACCTTTATTTTACAATATTTCTGCTTAAATAGCTTTTTTCCATTCTTTTATGTTTTTATTTCTTCCTTCTTTTCTCTTCCCCTTTTCCCTCTTTTTTCCCTTTTTTTTGTCTCTTCCTCTCGCTTCCCTCCTTTCCTAGTTTTCCTTTCCTTCCTCTTCCCTACTCTTTATATCGTCTGCTCCTCTCCTCTGTCTCCTCCTCCTCTGTCTCCTCGGACCGAGCATCAAGTGTGTCGGGAGTTCAGAGGTCGGCGTTTGGTTGGAGAATATCCGGCCGGTCTTGCGTCTGTTTTTCCCCGAGCGTTTTGTTGCTCGCACATGTTCGCCTTGTGTCTGTTCTGAGGCGAACGCTGCCTCCTGTGTGAACTGCCGTCCAAAACAAAACTGGATCAGAGTCGCGAGAAGCCGAACAGCCTCCTGGAAGAAAGTGAAAGTAGTAAAGAAAGCGTCTGACATTTGAGAGCTTGTGAGATAAGAAACAGTTATTGTCTTTGTTTGTTTCCATTATCAAGAGTAAACTGAGAACAGAAGGGCCCCATTTCCGTAGAAAATTGTCTATAAATGATCTCGTATCTGAAACTTAAGGAGTCCCACGTGGATGCCAGGTTCAAAGAAACAAAATTACTAAACAAAATCCTACATTTGATACATTTTTTAATTTTTATTCAAAGCAACAATAACAGGAAATGTTAACTATTGCTTTATTTGTAGAAGTTTAATAAATTGGTCAGTTTTTTAATAATCAATAAATGGTTGACTTATTTACTAATAAATGAAATAAAAAACAAAAATATGAATGACAAAAGATTCGGAAAGTTTCCATTGAGGGAAGGTCGTATTTAGTTTTTCTTTGATTGGCACCGATGGCTCGCAAAATTGTTTTAAAGATTACAAATTGTGGCAGTTGGACTCTTCCAAGAATTTAGGGTTTATACATTTTTATTTGATATTTCTAAACGAACACAGACAAGCAATAACAGCTGGGCCGATATATTTATTATCCAGTTTAGTTTGTGTCAGAGCAGTCAAAGTCTAACATCGACTACTCTGCTGAGATAAAAGCTATTTTCTTTGCCTCTTTAAATCTGGAAGAGCTAAAGTTTCTCTTTAAGAAAGAATCCTGTGTCGCTGCTTTGATCAGAAGCGTCTGCTGTCGATACACGATAATCCGGTTCCGCTGTCGTTCTGAGACGACGAAGATCGACTCTCGCTGCACGTAAACCGGCCGAGAGATCAGCTGATGGGTTTCTTTTGTGATTGGCTGTTTACCTCGTGTTTGCTTTCCGTGTTTGATTAACGACGACAATTAAACTTCGAGGCCGCGAACGAGAGGCCTGACGTTTGGTTCCTATTAATCACCTGAAAGCCGGTCGCCGTGTGTCAGTCTGCTGTCGGCCAGACACATCTAAGTCTCGTCAGGACTCATTTATGTAATGGGGCCCTTCTGTACAAACACGCACTTCCCGTCTGGGCGTCTTGTGACTGCGAGGTTAATTTGTGCTCCCAACTCAGCATCTCATCAAATCTGTGTTAATGGATAAAAGGAAATGGGGGTCTAATGAAAATCGTCTTTTAATGATTATGAGGAAACAAAACATGTTTTGTCGCAGATTTCCCTCGTTCTGACTCAGGCCTGACCTCGGTTCGTCCGTTGCCTCTTTGATCCGCTCGCCTCATCGGGCTGGAACGCATACTCGAAGGTCGAGGCGGAGGCAGCGGCTAATCGCTGATATTACGCAAGCGTCCGTCGGCTCGGGCACCGACGCATTGTTTTGTTTTTAATTAATACGCTGTCGTGTACTTCCTCATCCGCCGCTGTAGTTTCTGTTTTGCTGCTTTATCATCATAACTGCGCAAAGTTCATCAGAGGACATCCTCGCTCTCTCTTTTTTTCTTTTTCGCTTTTGTTTGTAAAAGCGACCTTAATATTTTACCTGTAACAAAGTTCAATTCAGTTTTTAGTCTTTTTTTCTATTTTGCCACGTCGTTTATGTTTTTAATGAAATCAGAGTGCAGTCAGATGTGGAGTAAGATCGCTCTCAAAAAGGTGTATGCACAACTCTTAACAGTCATATTTGTATTCATATGTATGTTTTCTGTGTTTCAACATATATGTCAATTGGATGGATGGATGGATGGATGGATGGGACAATGAAACTGAAACACCTGGTTCTGGAGCACAATAATTTATTAGTATGGTGTAGGGCCTCCTTTTGTGGCCAATACAGCGTCAATTCGTCTTGGGAATTATACAAGTCTTGCTTAGTGGTCAGAGGATTTTAAGCTATTCTTCTTGCAGGATAGTGGCCAGGTCATAAAGGGATGCTAATGCTTCCTGACTCGCTCCACCAAAACACCCCAAAGTGGCTCAATAATATTTAGATCTGGTGACTGTGCAGGCCGTGGGAGATCTTAAACTTCACTTTCACGGTCATCAAACCCATCTCTCACTAGTCTTGCTGTGTGTATTGGTGCATTGTCATCCTGATACACGACACCGGTTTCACGATACAATGTTTGAACCATTGGATGCACATGGTCCTCCAGAATGGTTCAGTAGTTTTGGCAGTGACGCGTCCATCCTAGCACAAGTATCTGGCCAAGGGGATGCCATGATATGGCAGCCCACACCATCCAGACTCACATCAAAGCCAACATCAGCGTCACTGTTGATCCACACCAGTACGCATACAGGAAAAATCGATCCACAGAGGACGCCATTTCCTCCGTGGTCCACACTGCCCTCACCCACCTGGAGCAGAAGGATTCATATGTTCGTATGCTGTTTGTGGACTTCACATCTGCCTTCAACACCATGATTCCTTAGACTCTGATAAATAAACTGTCCTCACTTGGTCTGAGCTCTTCCATCTGCAACTGGGTCCTGGACTTCCTGACCAACAGGCCGCAGTCTGTGAGGATACACAACATCTCCTCCCCCACCATTACCCTCGGCACTGGCTGCCCTCGGGGCTGTGTGTTGAGCCCCCTCCTGTTCACATTGCTCACATATGACTGCTCGCCTATCCATCCAGGCTGTCATATTGTGAAGTTTGCGGACGACACAGCAGTGGTTGGATGCATCACAAACAGTGATGAGTCCAGCTTCAGGCAGGAGGTGGAACACCTGGAGGGTTGGAGCAGAGAAAACACCTCTCCATTAATGTAAAGAAAACCAAGGAGATGATTGTGGACTTCAGAAGGGGCAAGCATGCCCACCTCCCCGTGCACATGGGAGGAACTGCGGTGGAAGTGGTCAACAGCTACAGGTACTTGGGTGTACACCTGAGTAACAACCTCACCTGGAGCAACAACACTTCTACTCTGGTCAGGAAGGCACACCAGCGGCTCTACCTCCTCAGGAGGTTGATAAGAGCTGGACTCAGGAGCTCAGTCCTCACCTCCTTCTACAGATGTGTGGTGCAGAGCGTACTGTGTATCAACGTGTGGCATGGAAGCTGCTCTGCTGCAGACAGGAAAGCTCTGCAGAGGGTGGTGAAGGCTGCACAGAGGACTGTTCGAGTCAGCCTCCCCAGCACCACAGACATTTGCACCTCCAGATGCAGGAAGAGGGCCTCCGGCATCATGAAGGACCCCACACACCCAGCACACTAACTTTTTGTCCCGCTCCCCTCAGGCAGGAGGCTGTGGAGCATAAAGTGCAAAACCACCAGACTGAGAAACGGCTTCATTCCTGAAGCTGTGAGACTCTCAAACACACACAAGGACAATTACAAATGAAAAATACTTTCTCATTTAACCGGCACTGTTCACTTTAATATCACACTTTAAAATGTCACTTTAATATGTCACTTTATTAACCATCCACGCTGCTACAGCAGATTTTGCACTCCGAATTTTCATTGCTGTTATGTCCGAAGTCCCATATTGTAGATTCTGTGTAGTCAAAATCCTATTTCTCTTATATTCTTTATATTTTATTATATTATTTAAAATTGCTCTCAGGGTGTAAACTGGAAAGTGGGATTAGAATTTTGTCCCACCTCATGTATCACATGATATGTGATGACAAATAAAATTCCTTGATTCCTTGAAAAATTCCTTGATTCCCAATGCTTCACTCTGGGCATGCAACACTCTGGGTGGTACGCTTCTTTGGGGCTTTTCCACACCGTAACTCTCCTGGATGTGGGGAAAACGGTAAAGGTGGACTCATCAGAGGACAACACGTGTTTCACATTGTCCACAGCCCAAGATTTATGCTCCTTGCACCATTTAAACCGACGTTTGGCACGAGTGACTATAGTGGCTATAGCAATCCGGCCGTGTATATTGATCCCGTGGAGCTCCTGACAGACAGTTTGGTGGAAACAGGAGAGCTGAGGTTCACATTTAATTCTGCCGTGATTTTATGTGTTTTGGATACAATCCGGTTTAGCACCAAAACATCCCTTTCAGACAGCTTCCTCTGGTGTCCACAGTTAATCCTGTAGGATGTGGTTCGTACTACTTGTTGGTACACTGACAGTACCATGGATACCGTGGCTCTTGATACATATCAAAGACTTGCTGTCTTGGTGCATTGTTTAACTTTGGTGTGTCACCAACAATGTTGTACGCATTGCAAAACGTTGCTCTTACCCGGCTAATTTGACCTTCGCACTCTTTTACTGGTGCAATGTGGGCTGTGTTTGATGTGATCGCGGATCGATTACTCCCAACTGTGACATCATCGTATCAATTTTTTACTCGTACCCACAAAGTTGAATTCCACAGAGAAATGAAGAGTTCGTAGTCATAGAAATTAGGGTTGTATTCACAAGACTTTGCAGTCACAGCTTTAAGATTACGAATATTTCATCAGAGTTTTGGGCTCAAGAACTCTATTGACACATAAATACGAATACAAATGTTAGAGTTGTGCACACACCTCTTTGACAGCAATATTACTCCATAGTCAGACTTCTTGTTTCAAAGGTAGATGCAGAAGAACATAGACGTCCCACCACCAGCGCGACGTTTACTCAAGTAACAATGGATGCCGCCAACTTTGGATCGATATTCAAGTCCAACCAAAATCGTAGCAAGATGTAGGAAACTTGAGGGGAAAAAAAGCGATAAACATGCTTCATTTTGTCCTGGACGATCTGATTCATTTCCGAACAATAAATCGTTTCAATTCAAAGTTTAGATTCAATGAAACTGAAGACGTTAAAGTTCATTTCTTTTTTCGATTAGCATGTCGTAACATTCCTGCCAAAAACCTGGATTAGCCTAATAACCAATCACAACAGAGCCATATATGAATCGAAGCAGTGTGGTTTACTTTTCATACTTCCTCGACTCCTTCTACTTCTGCTATCACTAGTCCTTTTCCTATTTCTACTACTTGTTATATTCCTCCTGCTACTCCTCATCTTCTTCCTTCTCCTCCTGTTACTACCACTTTCTTTTCTACCCCTTCTACTACTTCTCATTCTCCTACTCCTCCTTCTACCACTACTAGTTGTCCCAAAACTACTACTAGCTGTTGTCCTTTGTTTATAACCACTTCTCCTCCTTCTACTACTACTGCTACTACTGGTTGTCCTCCTCTTCATTCTACCTCAACTCCTTCTACATCAGCTATTACATATATTACTCCTCCTCCTGCTAATCCATTTCTGCTTTGTCCTTCTACTAGTAGTACTACGTCTCGTCCTCCTTCTCCTATCAATTCTACTACTTCTCATTCTCCCCCTCTTCCTACTACTGGTTGTCCCCAAACAACAACTAGGACTGGTTCTCCTTCTACTACTACTGGTTGTCTTCTTCATACTACCTCAACTCCTTCTACCTCAGCTATTACTTATATTAATCCTTATCCGGCTACTTCTCATTCTCTTCCTCCTTCTACTACAACTACTGTCCCCAAACTATTCGCTGTTGTCCTTTTACTATAAATACTTGTCCTTATCTTACTACCATTTCTCCTCGTTCCACTACTACTACTCCTAAAAATAGTTCTCCTTCTACTACTACTACTGCTTGTCTTCTTCATACTACCTCAACTCCTTCGATATCAACTATTACATATATTACTCCTCATCCTGCTAATCCTTGTCTGCTTCATCCTTCTACTGATAGTACTACTCGTCCTTCTCCTATCACTTCTACTATTTCTCATTCTCCCCCTCTTCCTTTTACTACTGTTTATCCCCAAACTACTACTATGACTATTTCTCCTTCTACTACTTCTATTACTGGTTGTCCTCCTCCTCATACTACCTTAACTCCTACTTCTGCTATTACTTATATTACTCCGTCTTCTTCCTCCTCATACTACTAGTTGTCCTTCTCCTACTTCAACTAGTTTTTGTCCTCCTCCTATTACTATTACTAGATGTTAGGCTACTGAGGGGGTGCCCACACTTCTGGAGCTTGCAAGCTACTTAAAAGATGACAAACCTTAAAAGGACAGTGAACCTTGTCCCTCACAATCCCATTTTAATCCAGTTCACTAAAATCGGGATTTGAATCAAGGTTAAAGCCATTACTGTAGCCGGGTTAAATTTCCTTAATATACCTTCTACTGGATTGTAGTTCGAAATATTACAATTATTTAATAAAAACATGCATGATCAACTGCAGGCCCTTTACAATAGATTAATAATTGAGTTGATTATATTTGAGTTATTTGCATGTGAATTAATCCCGACTTTGACTGTCCTTATCTATTAAATTCATTTTCTGTCGTTTTTTAACCTGTCAAAATTAAACTGTTTTGTTTTCAGCTGAACACCCGCACAGAAACGTAATGATCGATCTGCTATAACGTGCGTTTTAAGACGGGATTTGTCCGATTCGGACATAAAAACGAGCCCCTCTCCCAGCCGCAGATTAGCGCCTGCAGCTGGAGGACAAGCAGCGGTCCGAGTCGCGTCCTCTTCCCTGTGAGCAGCCGGATAATGCCTCTCCTGCCGTGTCTCCTTCTCGCTTCAGGGGAAAGTCGCCCAGACGGCGTGCATGTCGGCCAGCAAGCACATCTCCACCTCGCTCACGCAGCTGCTGCTCGACCCGGAGGTCCGACAGATCTCCATCGGCGCTCTGCACCAGCTCAATGTCGACCTCAAGGAGTGCGAGGGTGAGTGTCGGCGTTCTCCTCCTTACTTTACCACTCGATTGTTGCACAAACACGGTTTTATTTGCTAAATCCTTCATATTTATTGTTCAGCTAAGACCAAAAGTACCAGTAAAAAATTTTTCTAAATGTATCGTTTTAAAAATAACAAACTATAATAATTACTTTAATTAATTAACTTTTTCACCATCCCTGAACCAGGAGAGCTTCTAGTGTTAGAGGTTAACTTGCTGCAAATATTCAACAAAACCTTTTCTTTCTTTCAAAATAAACATTTTGTTTGTTTGGAATATAGCAACAACAAAAAAATTTGGAAAAAATACTTTAAATGTTTCTGTTGTCACATTTTAGTTTATTTATTTTGAATCACTTAATACATTTTTTTTTTATAAATGTAATTTGTTTTAACAAGAAAAATAATTTTTATTTATTGGGTCATTTCAACTATTTTAACCAGACAACAAAGAACAAATATCTGGAGCAAACTGAATACACCTTGGAGCCGTCGGCAGTAAAAACATCATCATTGTTTCTAAAACTTAGATTCATTTTGTTCTGAAATGTAAACATATGAAGGATTTAGTTTAATTTTATTATCTTTTAAAAATGAAATGTATTTGTTTGCGTATTTTATAGCAGTTAGGGGTTAAACAGAAACGGTTCCTTAACATTAAAATATTAAACCTTCAGAGACAGAAAAAAAAACATTACAATATAAATTATTATTATTATATGAATCGTTATTTTAATTTATTTAGACAATTATAATAGTTGTGGCATGTTTTCCACACAGGATTGAGGATAGGTGAAAAACAAATACTGACTTTTATCTAAATTATTGTACAAAAATAACCATTTAAATAAATAAATAAATGTATCAGTTTTAATGTGTTTAAAAAGTTTAAGACACACAAACTCATAAAATTAGTTAACAAATTAAATTATGTAAAGTAGATTTTTTTTTATTTATATATTGTTTATAATGTAATGTTTATAATGTTTATAATATGTTTATTTCATTAATATTTCCTTCAACTGGGCGGTATTAAAAATGCACTAAACCAAGGGATTGGCCTGCAGTCGCATTGATCTGCAGGATAGTCAATCGGATGTTAGAGTTAATTGATGATCCATAATAATAATCTGGATTATTTTTTATGCTAGATTTTACTCCAGTTGATTTTGAGTAAAAAACATAAATCCTGATAATCATAAACATTTAAATGCGCAGTGAATTCAGTTTGTGATTATTTTAACATTCATTTAATGAAATATTAGATCAATTTAAATCAATAATTTTCATTCAATTAATTTATTAAAGTTTTATTTAAACAAATAAATGCATTTTCAAAAAAGATTCTTTATTATATGTAAAATATTCTTTTTTTTTTTTTACATAAAATTTTTGATTAAATGTAAAATTGTATTATAAAAATACGAAAAATGTCTAGATGTTTTCCTTCTGTCTCCTTTTCTTTCAAAAACACGTAATTGATTTCTACTATGACTGGAAGAGATTCACGGTTATTATAACAACAAGTTAAGAGTTTTTAATTTAGGACCTCATCATGTTTGCGTTTAAGAGCATAGGGGGCGCTGTGGAACCAGCAGATCAAGGTCCTCCTGATTTGAGACTTTTAGGACGCAGACTTTTTTTATTTTACTATTATTGCAGATAAAGGATTTGGAGAATCGAAAGAAAGCGAGGCGTCGTTAGCTCGGTCCGTACGCGATGAAGGCTCTTACAGTCACAGAGCGGGTCACACTCCGGGTCCGGGACCTGATGTGAAGTGACATGCGTGCAGAGCTGCAGAGTTTTATGTTTGGTCCAGACATCGGGTTACAAATACAGTAGAGGCTTTAATGAGAAAGAAATCCGCATTAAAAATGTTTTAAAAGAGGAAATATGTAGGCAAATAGATAATGTATGTGATCAAAACAAGAACATTTAATACAAATCTAGACTCATTGGGGAGCTTTAAGGGTGTTGAGGGTTTAAAAGTCTAGGTTGGGATGAAAGAGAGTTTTGGACAATAGGTGAAAGAAATGAGATTAAATGAAGGGGGTGTGACTTTAATTACATGAAAGCAAAGAGGGAGGGGAAAAAAAAAAATAGACGCCTGAAAATGGAAATTAAATGTACAAAGTGCAAAGGGAAGGAAGGAAATGAGGAAAAAAAAACCTCAATAAAGGGGATTAAAGATCAAATTAATGGCGGGATCTCCAGATTCTGAAGGGTGGAAATAAATAAGGGCAGACGAAAGAAAAACCAGGAAGAAAGAAACAAAAGAGGAAAAAAAGATCTGCAGGTTTCACTTTAACAGACTTGTTTTACTATTTAATCACGATTAGCAACATTGGGCTTGTCTATTTAGGTCAAAGTGAAAACTGATAGCATAAACATAAAATAGATGATTACTTGAATATTTAAAAAGGGGACGACCTAATTCAACACAGGTCCAGCCAACGGGTGCAAATGGTCCCAAAATGAGGGATCCATTAACAGATCAAGCATCGATCTGAGCTGCTGTTACGCCGCCAAGTCCAAAGATAAACCCACGCAAATAAGAGAGGTTATTAAGAATCTCAAAGGGGCTGAAGTTAAATCCATCATCACAAAAGTTTGAGTTATAAAAGAAATTTAAAAAAAAAGAATCCAACTCCAAACTTCATATATTTACTTTGGATTTTATGCGGCCAACCCGCTTTTCACTTTTCAAAAACTCAAATGTAATAAACTATTCAAATTGTGTTGGTTTTCTGCAGCAAACTGGTGAAGACGTTGGGTTGCATATACAGTAGAGGGTCAAATTAGAACCAATGTGCATGAAAAATGTTTACAAAAGGGAGAAATGTGGGCGAAACAAGGAAATAAGATACAAAGCTCAAATCTTTGGGAAGCCACAATCGTGTTAAGGGTTTAAAAGTCTAGATTGGGATGAAAGACCAAAATATCATGGGCGGGAGGTTGTTCTAAATCAACATGCTAAACTAGCCAATGCTAAACCACACAGAACTGGGAGCCGCTTGGTGTAACATGGTGGTGGCAGCATCATGGTGTGGGGATGCCTTGACAGCGAAACTGGTGAGGCTTACGGGACTGACGGGAGGAGGATTTAGCTCGAAAACAAGGGCAGAAGCTGCAGATGATTTGAACCGGTGCCTAGTTTCCATCAGCAAATGGAAACATGCAGTGTGTTAGAGAGGCCTAGTCAAAGCCCGGACCTGCAGCTAATTGAAAACAAGTAGAGTTTTGTATTTGACAAAGGAGAGCCGAAAAAAGCCGGTAGATGGAGTTATATGCTCACCACAGATTTACCAGTGATTTTCTCTGTAAAGTTTTTTCTTTCCCCCTCACAGATGAGCTCCGCTCTCTGTTGGGCCGTTTCGTAAAATTTTAAAGCAACGTCGCATTTAATCGACGTTGCTTTAAAGATGCCTTCTTTTTCTGTTCCTGGGAGACGGCTTGTCATCAGTCCTCACTGGGCTGTTGGAGGAATTGAGGATAAAAATAAAAAATGTCCGGAAGTGATGGAAGGAACTCTGCAGCGGTGTTGAACAGGGCCGGAGCCGAGGGGGGGCAGGCGCGTAACGAGCGCCGCGGTGCGTGACTTGGGAGATTAGCCGCCGACTCGTCCTCTGTCTCACTGGCGTTCCCTGCTTTTATCCTGTTGATACTCATCTGATTGTTTACGAGTCACCGGCACCCCGACTCGGCCCCCCTCATCGTTCGCTCCTCAGCTGACCTCTGACCTGGTAACGATGCTAACGAGGAGCGACGCCAACAGAGCGAAACGCGCTCAGGTGAAGCCGGTCCGGCGCCTATTAACGGCCCAGCGCTGTTTACATCCTCACACGCCTCTTTCACACACTTGTTCAGTCCCTCAGCCTGCGACCCCCCCCACCCCCGCCACTCTCACACACACAAACACATGGACCCCCACCCCCCGACCGTAATTCGTCTGCCAATCTGTCCCGATGCATAGCGAATCTGACCAGGTCTTTCATTATTCCCGTTTTCACCCTGTTTTTTTTTTCTTCCTCCTCCTCCTCCTCTCTTCCCTCTCCCTCCGGGGTGGGGGGGACTGGTTGGGGGGGTGGGTTTGTATTTTCCCACAGGTTTTGCCAGAGCCGGCCCGGTCGCAGGCTTCCAGGGTGACACGTTGCTTCTGGCCTTCAGTGACTTGAGACAAGTAGGTCTTTGTCTCCGTCGTCTTCCTCGCTCCTTGGTGTTCTCTGAGCCTTTTTCTTCTTCTTCTTGTCTTTCCTCTGCCTCCTGCTCCTCTTAGTCCATCCTGATCTTATGTCTTTGTTCTCTCTGCTGATCGTGTCATGTTGTGTTCGTTTAGTTCAATCTTCCTCCTGTTTTACTGTGAAAGTTGCTGTTTCAGAAACATCCGATAAAAGTATGGAGTTGTTTAAGTTACACGATCACGTTTGGTGCTTTTCAGAAAGGTCTTAAAGTAAAAAGCTGGACTTATCTCGACATTTAATTGTTAGTATCTAAATATTTGTTGAATGTATTGCAAGTGATAAACGGGATTAAAGTTTTTTCTTTGCAAAACAGGAAGTAGAGGAAACATTTTGTTTGTCGTCAATTAGATCCAAATGCATATCTAGATAGATAGATAGATAGATAGATAGATAGATAGATAGATAGATAGATAGATAGATAGATAGATAGATAGATAGATAGATAGATCTAGATTGATTGATAGATCTAGATTGATTGATAGATCTAGATAGAGAGATCTTGAGAGATAGATCTAGAGAGAGAGATCTAGATGGATAGAGAGCTAGATCTAGATAAATAGATAGATCTATTATATATATATATATATATATATATATATAGATAAATAGATAGCTAGATAGATATAAAAGGCATCAGTATCTTTGGGTTCATAAACCGTTAGCACAGACGTTTGATGACGGTCTGGTTTAATTAGGACTAAGAACAACCAGATAAAAGAATAAAATAAGCTTCAACAATTGAATTAAAGGTTTTCGCATCATTTGAGGATTATTTAGGCTTTAACAAATAAAGCCTTTGTTTAATCATTTTGTGTTTTATTACTAATATTAATTAATATTTGAGGGTCTGATGCCTTTAAGTTAGTTTTTTTTTTGTGTGTAGACTCTACAAACAAGATCATGTGTAAATTCGCTGTCCTGCTTCATTTTAACTGCTTCCGGTTCGACGGCTGAAACCGAGCTAGAAATCTGACGGGTTTCAGGCCGAGACTCTCCGAACTTAGGAAGCGGCTCTGGGGGAAAAACGATACAGAAAAATGAAAAAAAATAAAACAAGCCAGCGCCAGAACTGGTCAGCTCGTTGGGCGGACATTTTTTTCCGTGCCTTACTTTTCATGTTAGTTTCATTTTATTTGTGAGCGAGCGCGCACGTGCATCAAGAGCCGGTGCGCGGCCGCCGCCGTCGGCGCAGAACATGTGAACCGGGGCGTAGAGCCTCGACTCGATGCTTCCCTGTGAGACTGGAAAATGTTCACCCGTCTCGAACCCGAGAGCCGTCAGAGCGTGTGTGTCGGTCTTTGATGTGTGTGTGTGGTGTTGTTGTTGTTTAGCGGAGTGTGTGAAAGTCAGAGGAAAGCCTGTGTGTGTTTTTTGGTGCATGTGTTGGCGTGACAGCGGATGACGGATGGGCCGGCAGGACGGAGCTGGGGACGATGAATGAGGTGACAGACAGAGACTGATAGCCCTTTATCCCTCCATCACAATCCCTCTTTCTCTCTCCTTCTCTTCTCTTTCTCCGCCTGTCGGGATGATGCAGTGCCTCTTGTTCTCTTGCTCGGAGGAGGAGAAGCAAGGGGCAAAGATGTGGAGAAGAAGAAAAGGGAAAAATTGCATTCATCTGGCATCGATGTTTGCTTCAGACCCCTCCGCTGCTCCTGCCTCCAGCATCCTCCCTCATCCACATCCTTTCCCCCTCCTCGTCTTTCTTTTGGCGATCAGTTATTCAGCTCCTCGGTTCTTTTATTTCTTTCTCCTTCATTGTTTTTTCGCGTCTTTTTGTCATAATCAAAAGATGCACATTCCTGCGACCTCGACCCTTTTATACACCTCACCTCGGCTCTCATGCACATCTGTCGGAGCGCATCTTCGCGTGCGATCCGCCTCGTTGACGGGAGATTTTTCATGTTTCGCTTTCATCCTTACGCGGAAGTCTCTGCATCGACGTGTAAACGCTGCTGAATGGTCCATAAATCACGCTGACAGGTCCGTTTTTGTTGTGCGCCCGTGTTCTGGGACAGACTGAAGTTTTTCTCCACGGAACAAACATTTAAGATACAAACGTTGAGTCAAGAAATGCGAGTTTTAGCTCTTGATGTTCAGGTCACATTTTCTGTCGGTTTATTGATCAATCTAGCAGTAATTTAAAGCAACACCAAGTAACTGTTCAACCTTCATAAACTATTCTCATAACTTTTGTGACTTCCAGCTTGTTGAATGACACCTCTGTCATAGCCAGAGGGGGGTCCATATCACTGAGAAACTTTGAGGAGGGTGCCAGGAACCCTGCCACACAAAACAACTACAAATGTGCTGACTGCTTAACGGCATACGTCACTTCACCCGTTTCTTATCTCCAACATCATCAAATGACATTGTTTCACCACAATTAGATTGATCACCTCGTCTCTATTCATCCATCACACAGCCACTGGAAACAGAAATGTACTTCAATCCAACTGCAGCCGACCGGGAGATCAGGATTTTGCCGCGCTATACTCCCCTTTAACAAGAAGAAACCTCCAGGAGAACCAGGAATTGGTTTTGGGCTGGACGAGAGGAATTCTGCCAAAGAGGTTTGAGAAGACAGGGGAGAACAGACCTGGTGTAGGTTCTATGGAAGGAAAAACACCAAGATAACAGCTGATGCAAATTGGAGCGTAGAAGGAGAAAGTTGCAAGAGTATGAAAAGAGGTGGAGCCAAGCAGATTCTTCCTTCTAGACTGTATTCCTGATTCATAATGGACCAAACTGTCTTCTCTACCTGCTCCTGACTATAAGCTTGATCAGAAAGGAGAATCTTAAGCCTGACTTGTAGTCGAGGTGTCCACCTCACAGACTAAAACTGGGACCAGTTTCCACCGAAGATGCTGCTTCTCCTGCTTGCTCAATCCTCTTAGTTCAATCAAGTTAATTATCTTCATAGATGACGGTTGGAATAAAGATCAACTCTTATTTTCACCCGCCTCACTACAGAAACATCAACAAACCTCCCATTCAATCCAACTCTGTGTTTACTCCGATTCATGAATCAGGCATAAGACAACGTTAATATCTCCACCTGAGACATGAACTCTTTCCAATTTAACGCAAAACATTAATTCAAGTGATGAATTTCTATGGTTTTAAACTTCCTTAACAAAATCGCGGAAAGATTCAAGAGATCTAATTAGTGAACCTTGGAAAATTTCCAATGAAAGGCCGATACTTTCCATTCACCTTTTCTTTTTGGATTTCTTTTCTGACCTTAAAATCATAATTACTTCAGACTTTCGAGGCAAACTTGTACCTCTGCTTCCAGAACAAGGCGTCGTCCTCTAAAGCGCCGAATAATTTGATGAGACCCATTTGCGTTGGCTTATCAATCTGCCTAAATTAAGCAACAGAGGCCTGCGGTTACCTCAGACGTTTGGCTGCATCCTCGTGTGGTGCGGCGTCCCTTCAGATTAATCTTCATCCTTTCAGGCACTGTTCTGCCTTCGGACCGTCCGCGTTTGTCGTACCGTCGTTGATCGATCCTGTTTGCGTTCCTCTGGTAGACCTCAGACCGTCGGGTTCCATCTGTTCTTCTCTTTTCTCTTCCTGAACGTTTCCAAAAACTGAGGGGAAACAAATGGTCCGCTACTCTTTCCCCTCGATTTCAGGTTTTACTCCGTCTTATTTTCCTTTCCACTCTTGTCCTCGTACCAATGCTTTACCTTCTTCATTCTATGCTTAGTTTCAAAGCCAGTTTCTAAAAAAAAGAAAATAATCTCAAACTACTGAATACAAAATCAGTTTACACCCAGGTATAAAAAAACTATTTCCTGCATCCTCTGTTTGCGTCTCTTAGGTTGGTGTTGACGCGGTCCACCGTGTTATTTCCACGTGTTGAAATGTTCACATGCTGTTTAAACTTCGGCAGGCTGTTGGTCAGTCCTGTGTGGTTGAAACCCCCCGCTACCACGTAGAACGCCTCTGGGTGCTTGTTCTTAAGTGAGCTGATGTTGTCACGGAGCAGCCCGGTGTTAGCATTAGCATCTGGTGCTATGCAAACGGCAATGACGAACACGGCCGTGAACTCCCGAGGCAGATAGTGAGGTCTGCCCTTCACAGTCACCTGTTCTGTCGCCTCGGAACAGTGGCTGTTTACCAACAGTCCATCCAGGAAAGAGACATAGCTAAACTAGGAGGTATTTTATTAATCAGACTGTTCTTTTTCATTTAAACTTCCCAGAATCCTGTGCTGCGTCACCATTACTGTCACATGACCAAACTAAAAACACATGGCCAACTCCGCTCTCCTGAATTACAATCTAAAATGAAATAAATATTATTTGTTACTACGGTTGAGCATTATCGTATCACTGATTGCCATCGTAATAATTTCAATGTTTTTTTTTTTTCATTGTCTCAAAGATAAAGATTAATTAAGTTTAAAAACTAATTTAGAGCATAGATGAATTCCAAAAATTCAAAAAGAGAGAAATATTTGTCCTAAAGAATATAAATCCGAAATCATATTTTAAATTCTGTTTTCCAAAAGCAGTATTTACGTATTATTACTTTTATAATTATCATGATAGTACCACAAGATATTGTGATAAAAATTGGCCCAGAGCCAGATACCAATACATAACATTTTAAAATACTTCTTAATATTTTTATATTTCTGGTAATTTTTTTTTTTTTTTCTTTTTTACTCCAGTTAGGTTAAAATAAAGATTCTCATTTAAAACAAACTCTTTTCTTTTTTGCTTTTCCATACAGATCATTTGCTTTATTCAAAGGGAGGATCCACACATACAAAATTACAGAAATTATACTTGCACATCAAAAACAGCTGATGTGTTCGAAAACTCAAGGGGAGCAGATCCTGGTTTGTTTTTGTTTTCCAGGATAAATTTATTTTATCCCTGACATATCGGTGGGATAAACAACTTTTGCAGAAGGAGGTAACGCTTTACTGTAACAGGAAGTCCTCACTTTGTTCCAACAACTTTTGTTTATCCTCTCATTGTTCTCGACTCGAGCGCACGCGCTGCTAAACGATCCTCTAGATGGTAAAAAAAAAAACGCGATTCTGTCCTCCAGGAAATAATCCTTCAATATCAGCTTGTCTCAAAATCTTTTTTTGGGCAGCTTCTCCTGAGTATTAAATAAATACCTGCTAAAGTTTTTGTTTTAACTCTGAAAGAATAACACTAAAGGGATTTTTTGTATTTCAGTTCCCACTAAGCTCGTAGGTTTATTTCCTGGCCTGAAACACTTGTGTGAGGTTACCCTTAATTAGTCTTGAGTAAAATAAAATAAGGGGTTTCAGAGCCGCAGTGATGAGTGACAGAGCCTCGCGGGACACATGCTCTCAGCACCACCCGCGTTCGTTTCAACCTGTTGGACGTCTAGACTGGAAGCCAGACGGTCCAGAGAGCTTAGGTTTAGATTTCAGCTGCCTCTGCCAGAAACGGTCAGACCTGCCTTATGTTTTAACAGGTTTTAATCAGGCTAGATGCGACTGGTCAGACGGAGCTGTTGATCTTATTTAAGGAAGGTTTCAAAATTGTACAGAACAAAGTATTTAGTGAGAATAATTCATTCATTCAGATCTAGGATGTGTTATTTGTGTGTTCCCTTTATGTTTTGAGCAGTGTATATGATATAGTAACACATATGGCCATGGGATTTTTTATTTTTTTATTTTTTTTTGGGGGGGGG
>JAVLVB010001152.1:1674239-1706344 GCA_032876305.1 Orestias chungarensis
AAAATCCCAGACGAATTCATGGAAATCTAATCAAACTGGTAGTTTAATCATGAATCATGATAAAAGTGAAAGACAGCTAGTGTTAGCAATGATGCTACTAGCATCAATTTGAAAACCTGAGTCATACAGAAACTTTACATTAACTTTTGAACTCCAGTAAACATCAAACTACTGACTCTCTTTTGTTTTGTTTAACCTAAACTCCGGTGCTGAGACATAGACAGGAATCGGGCTGTAACGTTTCTAGCAGTAGCAATAAACAGCTTCAGTAATTAATGTTCAACCTAAAAGAAGGCAGCACTAAGACGGTTGTAGGCTAAATATTGCAGAACTGAACTACACCTGACCCTCAGTTTTACTGACGCTGTTCAGATCAGCAATAAAACGTCACAATAAGTCATAAGAGAATTACAAAAACTGACAAATGGATGCAGAGAGATGCAGATTCTTTTAGAAACAAATGCAGCGTAAGAAAGTGGAGCAACAGTGAAGGATTGGAGACTGGCGTTGGACAGAGGTGATGCAGGGGACAGGAAGAGATAGAGATGGAAAAACTCTGCTACCGTCACATATCTGAGTCGTGTGGTCACGCTGGGACAGCTGCATATCAGCGGCAAAGTTCAGGAAACCAGATAAACAGAGGGACAGAAAGGCAGAGATGATGGAAAGAGAGAGAAAAAGAAGGAGGGGGGGGGTGAATGAATCCAACAGAAGATGACGGTAGGAGACTGAAAGAAAGCAGCGGCGGAGGAGCTTCGGCAGCCAGATCCTGAACGAGACCCGAATGTGTGATGTGGCGGAGCAAGAGAAGTTCGAAGGATGGGTGAAAGGGTGCAGTCAGGTGAAAGTGATACGGTAGAGTCAAAACCTCGCCGTGCAGGGTGGTCCATCCCGCTCCCCCGCCGTCTCCTCGGGGAGGCTGACACTTCTCTTCATCCATGTGACCGGTCACAGGAGGTGGGGCTGAATAGAGGAGCGGAGAGGGGTGAAAGAGCGAAGTGACGGGGGAAGAAAGAGGGCGAAGGGACGATGAGCAGCGGACGGACATGTAAAAGCTCGCCTGCCGATCTATTGGTGAGGCAGGATGGGGACCCTCACAACATTTTAAACACAGATAAAAAATAAAAAGCCTTAAACTATTTACTTTTTCTCCTCAACGTTGCGTGTACAAACTGTAAAAAGATCTGTGTCCCTCCAAATGAGCTGTGGAAACGTGTTTCCACTGCACGTCGTTGGGATTGTGGAACCGAACGGGCGTAGTTTAGATCTCGCAGCGTTTGCCTAAGCAGCTTTATTCTGTTATTTGTGTCCAATCGTGCTGACAGGGATGCGTTTATTTCATTGCTCTGCTCCAGATACTTGGCTCCTGTTACGGAATCTCTTATTGCCAGATCCCATATCCAGAGGATTTCCAACATTCTTAGTGTAGTAGAGATCGTTTATTAAACACAAAGTGAATCCCTACTTTTCCGGACCATCAAAACCCCAATGTACTATGAAGTAATTAGCCACACACTTCTGCAACTACTAAATAAGTCCAATGGCTGTTTATATCACAAGTGACTTAACTTCTCAACATTCTTCCTTCTGCTATGAAAGATTCAAGCTTTCACGTCAATGTCTCCCTAGATCACGTCAAACAACTTTACAAACCTGATTTACGACTCGTTGGAAACGTTTCTTGTCTGTCTTCGCCTTAATGTTCACAGGTCGTCTTTCGAAGCGTTCCCTTTGCCATTGCGACCGTGTTTGCTTGTCGGAGGTTAGCTGAAGCTGAGATACACGTCAATGTGGTCGGAGTGATTTAGTCATGAAAGCTGTTTCAATGGAACTGGTTGAGATTACGACCGCCTTGAGACCTGCAGCCTCTTGTATAGTGATGTGACAAGTCTTTGGGATTCTCCATCTCTATTCGCCTATTCTGCCTCAGTTGAAAAATAAAACGCACGGTGTATCTTTTAATCAGTCAAAACTTCCGACGATTGTTCGTAAACACCTTCATGAACCCGAAGGCTTCAAAAACAGCAATGGTGAAGAACACCTCATTGGGTTTATTTCAAACAGCAACTTCTGGATGTGACTTTCTTGGCACCTCATTTTTGAAAGTAATAGATTCTCGCACTGGAGCTGGGGATATCTCATACCTCTTGGCTGCTTCTCGTTTAAAGATTTAGAATTTTCTCTTGGTTTTTTTGGTCTGTCACATAAAATCCCTTTAAAATACTTGCAAGGTTTGTGCCTGAGCTTCAAAATACTCTTTAACTGGTAGTTGTCTCATTTATTTGCGTCCTCCTCTTGGTCCTCCTCCTTGCGCTGCATGACACTTACACAATGCGACAAACACAGCAAACAACCACCGTTCAAAATATAAGCATCAGTGTCTGTGGATTTATGGCTCCAGGCTACTGTGGGAGAGCTAACGTGTTGTTGTGTCCTCTCTCTCAACTTCCTGTCCTGTCTGTGGCCGGCCTTATCGCTGTGACAGCGGGTTCAGGCCGTGGGCACAGTGGCGGCCGTATTACAAGCCGATCTGGGTCCCCATTTCCGACCGATGGTCAAGCAGCGGTCAGGAATTAGGTCCGCCGTTTGAGGAGTGCTTTAACAGTAGGGTACAAGAAAAGAAGATTAATAAGAAAGTGCTGACTCATGGAAGATGTGGATAAAAAAACACGTAGATCATCAGAATACCTGGTCAGTCCCACAGATTTGGTAGGGTGACCGTGTTCTGACCGGGGTCATTGTTCCGCCTTATCAGCGGCGACCTCTCCGCCGGTCCCCCAGATACGACGCGCTTCCACGCCTCTTCCTGTCAGCGGTCATCTCGTGGTCAGAGCACAGAGCCTTCAAAAGCCCTCTCACCTTTTAATCTGCTTCCTGTTTGGGCCCCAGTTAAGAAAGCCGAGGGTGTCGGCGCTGCCCTGGTGCTGATGAGCAAATCGTATTCTTGACAGCCATAGAATGTTTGTCTGAAGGGACGCAGAAACGTTTATAGTAGTTTCAAAAGTATTCACACCCCTTAACTTTTCGTTATTTTGACCACGAAAATAAATGAATTTCATTTAAATTTGATGTAAAAGATGAAAATTGTGAAGTGTTATTAGAAATATACCCCAAGAAAAACTTCTTTTTTTTTAACAAAACTTAAAAGTGCAGTGGGCCAAAGTATTCAGCCCCCCTGAGTAAAGTCTTTATGAAATCGCATTTTACTGCCAGTCTAGTGTTTATCTCTGCCATCTTTGAATCCAATGACAGGATGTTTTGTCGATTTATTCTTTTCAAAACAGGTCAACATCTTACCAAATATTCTCATATTTGGGTTTAGGTCTGGACTTTGACTGGGCCACTCTAACCCATGAATATGTTTTATGTTTAAAAAAAATCCATTTTAGCTCTGGTTTTATGTTAAGTTGTTATCCTGATGGAACATGAACCTCCAGTCTTAAGTCTTTTTCAAACTCCTAGCTTGTATTTGGCTACGTTCATCCTTCCATCAACTCTCGCCATCATCCCTGTCATTCCTCCAGAGCATGATGCTGCCACCGCCGTATTTGGCAGTGAGGATGGTGTGTTCGGAATGATCCGCAATGTTTGTCTTCTCCCACACAGCGTTTTGGGCGAAAAAGATACATTTTGGTGTCGTCTGAACAAAACACATTGTGAAGGGATGTTTTTGGATTTTCTTTTAACAATGGTTTTCTTTTTGCCACTCTTCCATAAAGACCATATTTGTGCAGTGCACGGCTGTAAAATGTTATAACTCGGACAAATCCTGTTATGTAGTTTGAAAATCTTAGTCCTCCCCTAATGATATTGAATCCAACACACTACAAATCATTTAAACATTTTGTTTTTCCAAGAAATTGACCTTAAGATAGACCTTTAAAAAAAAGATGTCAACTGAGCAATTGTGTCTATGTTGATGCATTTGGCAGACGCTTTAATCCAAAGAAGTCGCAATGTTAAAGGTATTATCAATCTGACCGTAAACTATCTAGAGAAAAATCCGAAGTCAGAGTTGTTGGTGACAGTGAAGAGATTGAGGGAAGTACAGAGAGAGTAGTAGAGAGGGTATAAAGGAAAGGGTTAGAGTTAGATTAGGAGATTCTCTTTGATGAGTTCCTTGTAGATAAACAGGGACATTGCTGTTCTTGTGGCGCTTTGTAGTTCATTCCACCATCTTGGAGTATCATAAGAAAACAATCACTGTTGGACGGAAATCCATTGATGACCGAAGCGACCGAGCCTTTGGTATTCAAGTAGATAGGAGCCGTCTCTTTGTCTTTTCTCATTACCTAGTTCTCCCATAGTTTCTAAACATCTAGAAAAAGTAACTGAAGAAATAAAGATGAAATAAATGAAATAAAGATTCATTAACGTGTCCAAAAGTGAACCTGTCTGCGGCTCTTGATCGTTCCCGTTTGGTCCAAAAGAGACAAAATTCAAGATTTTGTGAACAGATTTTTACTCTTGCCTGACACGGTTTTTGGCTTTCCTGAAGAAGAGTTGATGAAGGAAGATGGCGAATAAGTGGTGATGTGGGAAACTTCTTCTACTCCCTCCTGTTCATTACAGCCGTGTATAACGTCAGTGTTTGAAAAAACAAGTGCATTTTTAAAAAAAGTTTACGAGTTGACAAAGCAAGAGCAACATTATCGCAACTCTAGATCACTTTCCAACAATGTAAGATTTTATTTATTCTTTTATTAGATGTTTCTTTCTATGCTGTTCCATGCAACAGTATTTTTGTCTCAGTTTTGACAAAAGCAAACATTAAAACAATTTTTCTATCAAACATTTAAATATTTTAACCTAATCATTGCTAGTTTGTTCTATATAGAAACGATGTCTCATTTTAAGCTGTGGAGACCCTGGATGAGTTTTAAACCGACCGTTTTATTCTACTTTTCGTTAGGAAGCAAAGTTAAAACTTTAACTGACTTGTTTCCAGTCCAGTCAGTGAAAGTTAAACCCACGCTGAACTCCCGGCCAGGATTTAACCTCCCAAGTGTTTTGGACTTTCAGAAAGTGGTCTTTCTTTTTTTTTTAAACCAAGTGGCCCGAGTCTAAATAAAGCTAAGAGCTGCTTTTTTTTTCCAGCCCTGTTTGTTTTGGAATATTCCTTCTTTATTTGCTCTATCAGCGCAGCTCCCTGTGGGCCGCCCCTCGTTTATCGTCTCGCTCCTTCTTCCTCCTCCGTAACGTCTAGTTAGCCTCCGCCTGACCTCCTTTTCTTCTGCACTTTCCCCCAACATTTCCACAATCACTCTTTCTGAGGCTTCGCTCGTCCTTCTCTTCCCTCCGTCTCCGTCGCTCTCCGCCTGTGCAGTGTCCACTTGACAAGGGAGACCCCTGGTTGAACCACCGCCACTCTTGAGTTTGCTTTTTTTCCATTCGCTCAATCCCTTTTTAGCCCGTCACTCGGTAAGCAGGTACAAGCATTTATCCGAGTCCGTCGATGACGAAGGGGAAAAAGCAGGAGATGATGGGTTTTGAAACTCCATCACACTTTGTTTGATGTAAAGACTAACAGTGGAAGCGGGAAGCGTCAGCACAAGTTGAACCACATCAGTGGCGCGATGTGGTCTGACCTCGGCTGGGAATCGGTCGGATCTGGACCCGATTTGGTTCCCAAACTTGACTAGCACTTGACAGCACCAAAGAGGATAAGTGGCGCTATCAGAAGTGGAGGGATGCTAGTTTTCGGGCGGTCACTGCAGCATCAGACAGAACCGTGAGAAAAGATCATCAGATGGAGAGCAAGCTTAATAGTCGCTTGAGGCAACGTTGGCACAAGACAAAGAGTCTCTTCCTCCTAAATCTGCTTCACTCTTACATCAACTTATCAGCCCCCTCCGTCAAATTTGTAATAATAATAATAATGATAAATAATAATAATATATACTTTATTGATCCCGTAGGAAATTGTTTTTGGTATAAACCACACCAAGGCAGCCATTTCACAGGCGCCAGGTAGGCAGTAGCGCAAAGGGTCTTGCCTAAGGACCCTCACTGGATGCTGTGGTGTATTTTGCCATGAAGGCAAAAAATGTGTCACTTTTGACTGATTAAAACTCGCATATCCAACTATTTAAAGCCGAATCAGACATGTTACGACTGATCAGGTCAAAAATATTCCGTGATTTGAGTCTGCAAAGAATGAAAGACACACATGCATATCTACATACTGTATATTCACCTGCTTACACACATGTATAGACTACATACATACATACACAAATATGTCTTCACATTAGTCATACACTACAATATATTTTAAACTTGACAATGGGAGGAAATTAATCATATATACACAACAAACATGGAGGTTTGTTTTTTTATCTCGGCAATTTCATACCATGTCATTAACATTCCTCTTGTTGGTATAGCTGTATCCTCGCACACCCATGCTCATTTGCCCTAATGTTGTTTTAGTTGCATTTTTTATTCCTTGTGGTTTAATCATCAAGCAGATAAATGCACGTCACTTTTGCTCCACGTTGACATTTAAAGATTTAACTGCCGTGGATTCACCACAGTCTCATAACTTCGTCCTGGTTCAGATGGACCTGAATCGCACGCTCGCTTCTCTATACTCAAAGCTCTTAGGGTTTGATGTTGATCCAGAGGCTGAATCCGAAATTTGGTGCCGTATTGGAGTTGGAATTATAAGCTCCACTCCAGCCGAAGTCTTGAAATTAGAAAAGATTTGTCTAGATGAACTAAGGCTGGGCAATTTTAGGCAGAAACCTTTTAGACATTTCAAATGTTTGATAATTATTTTTATTTTTAGTATTTTTTCAGATAATGCCAAACAAAATTCCCTGTTGGTAATAAGTGCCTTGGTAGCTCTCACCAATCAGACGCGAATACGTGAGATCGAGCGAAACCGCACAGGCCGTGCGGCGTGGTGACCATTCTAGCTCCGCCTCTGCTAAGAGAGACTCGCTATGCGATGCGGTTGTTTGGCAAAGCGGCTAACACAAAGCAAACGTAGAGTGAGCATCCGTGCTTAAATTTGAACGCGCATCAGTACGTGAATCAGAAAGCAAACGTAAGGATGGATGGGGGCGTCTACGTCCTTTAATGCCGCGTGATCTACGCGCACTCCTCTTGTATTGGGCACCTCCGTGCTTATGGTACCTGCTTCTGGGCTGGTGATTGTTTTTTAGTTGCCATTTAATCCTCACGTACCACCCACTTTGCTCTACACTGCTCACACTCCGGCTTGTGGTTGTTTGCGAGTTGTTGAAATAAGTTTGTCGTACTGCTGCTTTTGACAGACACCACCTTCAGGCAGACTTTGCACTGGGGTTTCGGTTTGCTAATCTATCCGAAACTGCGAAGCCGTACCAGATCCAGACAACCGACTCACTCTTCTTCCCATTTTTAGCAACAAAATTCTCATTTCCTCTAGAAAACGCAGACATGCGTAGGGGTTTCCTGAACTATATATCAGAACCAGACTCACCACGATGAAGTCTGTTTGTAAAGTTTACAACATCTGCAAGTCTTTACCTTTTTAACCCCTCAAAACGATGGACGGCGCTGAGATTTTTACGACACAGTTTAAAACACAAAACACGACCAATGCTTCCTAGAGATCTCATCTCTGTTAACGGGATGGATCGACAATAAAGCTGTCATCAGTAGATGAAGTTTACTTTTGTTTTTTCATTCAATCACTGAGGTCTCCAGTCAAGAAATTAGACAGACTGTGATTGATTTACTTTCTTTAAGTTGGTTTCAGGGGGTCAGAAGTTAATCAGAAGCTCTGAAACACCTTGTTGACCTTCTGTGAACGAAAACAACGTTTAACTTTGGCCGTGGCGGCTCACCCAGTGGAGAAGCCAGATTTGTAAAGAAAGGCCCTTTTTGGTGTTTCTTTAATTCCTGGCCCCCCTGTATAAATGCAAAATAGTTTCCTTACTGCAGAGCGATAGACATCCAGTCATGGCACATGATGGAGCGGTACTGCTCAAGCTCGTAAAGTCTTTCATCTGCACGCACCCGAGTTTCAAAAGAAATCTCGCTGAGATGTGGCACTGATGGGGAAACGAGGACAGTTGGACATGTTTGTTTAAACCGCAGGAGGACTCCTTAAGAGACGGAGAACCAGTAGCTGCCCAAGCGTCGCCTGATAACCTCCCAGTGTGACCGTTGACCTCTTAACTCTGGGGTTAAGTGTGAAGTCTCATCCTGCCGCGGGTCAATCAGATTCTGTTGGAGATGAGACGATCCATGCTGGGATGCTTCACAGCGGAGGGAATGTTTAGTACTAAGTGGCTCCTAAAATGATCAGAAGGCTTCTAGTTTCCTCTAAAATAAGCTCGTGATCGCAGAGAATGTTGAAAAAGAGAAAACCAAGGTTCATTTCCTATTTTTAGTTTTAGACTGTTCACATTAATATTTTATCACACTAATCTGATGTTGCCCATAACTTTTGTTCACCTTTTAGACATTTAGATACTGTTTTCAGACTTCCTGATCTAAGACTAGATATTTTTCTACCTGTTTTTTATTTTTTTTCGTTTCCAGGTCAAAAAAATCTGTGAAACATAAGATTCACTTTCGAAAGCAGTTTTTTTATTCCTGTAGCCATGTCACACTTATTAGTAGCATGGCCTTTACATTGAATTCTTCTTCATGTTCTTGCTTTGTTTTTGTGATTTTATACATCAAAATCTTGTTTTGATTTACTAAGTATAAAAAGTTTTAATTCATCAGTAGTTTGTGGCTCTTGAGCTGGGCCTGGATTTGAATGTAGCTCTAAAAGAGTTTTTTTTTTTTTACAAATAGGACAAAGTGTGCTTTGAAAACCTTAGCGTATATGAAGCACCGCCCTTATTTGATGCGTCAAATAGTTCTAAATCCTGAAATAGTTTTCATAACCTTCAGATAATAAGGTCGTAGTCCTGATCGAGAAGGTAAAGGTTATATTTTGTACTAAAATTGTACAAAACGTTTCCTCCAAAATTTTGGGAAAAAAAAGAAATTAAAAGAACGCAGCTGATAGCAAATACAAAGTTCCAGATATGTAGCAGGAAAACTGATTTTCTTTGAATGTTGTCTGCAAGTTTTGAACTGGAATTGAAATATGGTATAAATTGAAAGATCAACAAGTTGTATTAAAATCAAGTTGATGTTAGCTTAGCACTTTAGTTCAATGTAAAATAAAAAATCAAGCAGAAACTAAACATGACTTTATTTTAAAAACCGAAACAGACTGGATCCAACTTGGTATTCAAGTATATGAAAGATCATTTTGAATGCTGTACGTACGTTGAAGTGGAGCATCCTAGAACGCATGAGATTCTCTCCGAACTGTCCGACCAAGATAGAAACATTTGGGTTAGACTAAACATTTACGTGAAATCAAAAAGTCAAACAGGAAAATAAGCATGGGAGGCAAAGTAGAACACAGTAGTTACAGCAAAATATGAACTAGAACTGGTGAAACTACAACACATATGGTCAATAATACAAAACATTTGTGATAACAGCTCACATATGGTGCGTATCCGATCAGATGGACAGAAGTTGTTGTGGGTAAACAATAAGAAAATGTAAATAAGAAGTGCACCTACCAGTGGTTAGATCCCCTACTGGAGGGAAAAAAAAGCATCACGGTGAAACAAAGATCTGCATTTTGACATCTCACAGACGAGCTGAAGGATGACAGACAGTCGCCGTTGTATCGTGATAAAGTCTAAAGGCGCTTTCTCCTCTTCTGGCTGATGGACGGACGGGACACAAACAACCCATGTTCCGCCTGAACGTCTCCTCGGCTTTTTAATCTGAAGACAGAAAGGCTGGGATGACGGGTGTCAGCGCGGCCGGTGTGTGCTGATGGTGACCTCTGATCTCCAGAGTAAAGTTTCAGAGATAAAGTTGAGCGAATGTTGAAGAGACGGATGATGACAGACAGCTGTCCTTGAGTGGAGATAGTTGGAACCACCTTCACTACTTTTGGTAAACTTTGAGCTCTGGTTGAGGCTCAAAATCCTTTCTGACGACATTCATTTATGTCTCTGATAGACCAACACAGAACACCCTCCACCCCTACTTTGACTTTCTTTCATAATGTATGCTTCTTTTATAGAATGGTTTTCCCAAAATGACCAAAAACGGCAGCATTAAGACCAAATACACATAAGAGAGTATTAAGCGTTAGAGAAGTTCAAGGAGTCTGTCCCTTAAAATTGACCTAAACTGCTCCAAAATTACATGACATGGTAAATTTAAAATCCTTCTCTTCAGTATTCAAGGTAGTACCAGTTCAAAATCCAGAGGGCATAATTACTAAAAGTTTCTACACAGAACTGACTTTAAATTTGCGGGAAGAGGCCCAAGAATGAATTCATAGATAAACAACCAGCAAGCAAGAATGTTTGCGATCATGTAAAGTCGGATGTACTCGATAGGAACAATCCTAAAACGAAGAGCCCAGTGATAGAAATCCTCCTCCTGCTTTTAATGCTTGACTGAAGAGTTCATGAATACCAGTAATCCAGTACATGGAGAATGGTTGATGTTATCAAGTCTGACTGGATACAGGAAACGATGAAACGCAAACTTTAATGGCTACAAGATTGACAAAAACATGGCTTTATTAATATGTGCCAGTTTAAACTTTTCAGACTTTTGCCGATGCAATAAACGATAACTCAAAGCAACACTTAAGAAGTTTCAGTTTTGGTTGATTTTGGCGGCTCGTGTGGACAAAAGCTTTTAGCGTTTTGCCTGAAGGAAAACTGCATTTCCCAGGAAGACCAGCACATAGCATCTTAAAATTTCTGTTTCCAGCGTTTGTGTGAAGGATGAATAGCGATGAGGTGATGAATCTAGTTGTGAGACAATGATATGATGATGTTGAAAATAAGAAACGGGTGAAGTGACGAATGGCGTAAAGCCGTCAGCACATTTGTAGTTGTTTTTTGTGTCAGGGTTCAAAGTTTCTTAGTTCCGGTTAAAGCGATACAGACCCCCTCGGGCCAAGACATAGGTGTCATTCAACGAGCTCTAAGTAGACGTGTGATCACAAAATTTATGAAAACATTTTATAAAGGTTTAAAAGTTACTTGCTGCTTTAACATCGGGCGATGCCGATGTTTATGACTATATATCTGCATCCCTAACTTTGATCAAAGTTCTGCCGACTTCCAGTTCTCGTTACGTTTCAGATTCTTCTGCTGAGTTGAATCGGGTTCAGGCTGTCTCAAGTCAATGATGAGATCATTTCTTCCTAAATATTAATTGGAAACTTAAAAAATATATATAAAATAAGTTTTAGGCTCCAAAAACTGTTTTCTTTTTGTACGACTTTCCAAATTTCATTCATTGGTCATAGTGAAATCGACTCGCTGAAGGTCAGAGGTGGTTGAATACTTGTCCAGTACGTGTTCGATATGAAGGCATTCTGAAGGCAATTTTATATTTTATTGTGCACAACAATCTATCAGAGCAAACCTTGCTCCGTTTGTTGGAAGAAGCACCAACATTTCTTTTCCTTTTATAGAGGGTTTTTACGGGTTAGAGAGAGACGTCAGAGTTGACAGGTGATTGATGAGCGTTGGATGGAGGACAGCGGCGGTCTGGAGGCAGACGCTCGAGATGGACGGCTGCCAAACTGACTGCTGTTCCTGATAAAAGGCCAGTTTCACTGCTTTTACTCACCTCTGACCTCCCGCACGTCAACCGTTCAGGGAGACTGACGGCTTGGAGATCTTTCAGGGAGAAATGGATTTGGTCAGAAAAGTTTTCGGTTTTTTTTTTTTGTTTGTTTTTTTTACATTTGCAAGGTGAAAGATAAAAAGAATGCAAGAAACTTCTAAATGTGAGCTGGTAAAATAGAGAAATAGGTGATATTCGTAATAAAGTAGAGGTCGTTCAGGAGGAGATGATGATGATAGACGGTAATAATCGGGAGAAACGAGAGACAAAACAAGAAAAGTCAGAGAAACGCATCACTTTGTTTTTTGAGCTAGTCCTGCCTGTAAGAATAAGAGGAAGCAATAATCTGCGTGTGTGTGGAGACGGCAGCGATAGTGCTGGGGGGAGGTCACGGCGAGTTGAGATGGGGGGGGGTGGAGGCGAGACGAAGGGAGAAGTTCAGTCAGAGGTGAAGAAAGCGACCTGCCGATTCCTCCGAGTGAGCTGCGGGTGAATCCGGGGTCAGGCACGTTTTCTTTTCTTCTTCTTCTTCTTCTTCAGAATAGCCCACGCAGTTTTCTTCTCTGATTTCAATTTTCGTGAGTCCTGTCTGCGCTTTGATTTGTTCCCTTAAAGCCAGCATTTATCTAAAGTTGGAAATCTGACCCCACCCCAATATCGTTGTTTTCCCGTTTTATACACTTGAACTTTGTAGAAACTGGTAAATAGTTACATTTGCTTCGGTGCTTGCTCTGTTAAATTGAAGTATTTTTAAATTGGACTGATATGAATCGGCATCTGGGCGCTGTTGGACTGGATTACACGTCTGTATTTGAACCTTAGGGTTAGGAAGTACAAGAGAGGCATAAAGGGCAATTAGTAACCTAAGTGTACGTAATCCCGTTCGGATCCTAATCCGACTGAACTGGATTAACTCTTTATTAAGACTGAACTCTTTAGGAATCATTTCTGACACAATCAATTTTTATGTTGTTTCATTCGATGTTGAAATCTGGGTTCGTCCGGTTAAACCGGGTTGTACGTAAACAAGTAATCATTTACATTTAAATCAATTAAGATTAATTTGATTGAATTGAGCTGCGATTGGATTATCAGATTTAAATCAGAAACCGACTTAAAAGTAAACTAATTAACCTGAATGAGCTGCAAAGCTTCAGATTTAAATTGAAGTGGATTAAATCTGAATGTATTTAAATTGGGTTTTTCTGACTTAATAGTAAATAATAATTGCACTACTTTGACTTGATCTGGAGAGAAATCGGCTGAATTGGTCTTAGATTTGTTTCCATCCAGTCAGTTTTTTCTTTTTCTGTAGAATTTGATTTGTGTTGGATTCATTGATTCAGATTGAATTGCGATTTAATTGGAATCTGAATTCTAATTAAATTTGATTTTAATAACCAGATTTAGATTATTTGGACTCAGAATATATTGGGTTTGAAATGATTTGTAACCTTATTTTGTCTGAATCAAACTGGTTTTCTTTTTGATTGAAATCCAAAATCAATCTTTAATGGTATCGTATTGATTTATAAGTAATAGGATTACAGTGTGAATTGAACTGAATGTATTAATGAATTGAACTGAGATATTATGCTGCGACAGACTTGAGGGCATTTAGGTGAGTTTAACATAAATATGTTCCTTTTTTATCATTGGCATACCTTAAATAAATCTTGACCTGGGGTAACAAGTTCAGTAGATTTCTGGGTTTTTCAGACTTGTCTTTCATGTTCTGGATTATACTGAATGAATGGGTGAATTTTTATAATATGAATACAAATTAACGAGCATCTGTACATGTTACGCCTTTAACTGCCTGTAAATGATTCATTTCTGTCCTGTCTTTGTTGTGAGGTTTGTTCGTCTGCAGGACATATAGAGATGCTCATTTCTGCTGCATCTTTAATGGCCTACTTGTGACCCGGTGGCGCGTTGCGGCTCAAACGCGCCACCGGGGCTGCACAGTGTGAAAAAAGAAAGGTGAGCCAATTGTTCCAGAGTTGAGGCAGCGGTGCACTTTGAGATAAAATGAAAATATTACAGATCTCGGCGGCCGGCTTATCAGCCTGTGGTTTCGTGTTGGTCTTCTTTCCGTGTGCGAGTGTTAACACGCCATTTCCTGTAAAGAAACAACAGCAGGATGTCTTTTATCTGTCCTCCCTTTAGCTTGTGTAAATCTCAGAGACCCATCTGTGAATGTCAGGATAAACCGCCGGGCCTTTATTGTGTTATTCGGATATTATTCACCGTTATCATCCAGCGATAATGGCAGTTTTAGTTAAGTACCAAATTATATTAAAACCATTAGTTTCAAATAAAATGAAGCTTAGGAAGGTTTGTTAATAGATTAACTAGAATAAATCACAATGAAATCAGAAGAAAAAAAAAAGCTTCAGATTGATCTGTAGGTTTTATTAAATAACATTGAAAGGCTTCAAACTGCAGCTGAGCTCTGTCTATATTGGAACGTAGATTGTTGGTATGACGGGAAAGTCGGGTTTAGGTGAAGCCTAAAAGCTGATTTATTTCTTTTACATATGTTATTCATAATATGTTTGGTGACCTATATAGGACTTAAATTGAATCAAATTATCCTAAAGCTTATAATGGCTAGATGTTAAACTGACACTTAAGCTTTTAGACACATTTATCCTTTTCTATTGCATTCCTGTCGCTGATGTTAGCGCTTCATAGTTTAAAAACTCACTTACCTTTGGTTTATTTGTTCTGTATCACCAAAACCAGGCTACGTTTTAGCCCCCGAGAGTTCATGTTGATATCTGTTAGTTTATTAAATCAAACGTATAACAGAATGAAATTCTTAAATTATGCTTTTTCAGTATAATTGGGGAATATTAGGATGATCGACGTAGAATCACAAAAGTTATGAAAATATTTAAGGTTGAAAAGTTACTTACAGTTACTTACAACACAAAGAAATTAAAACAAGATGAAAATAAAAAATGTGTTATTGATATCTGCTTGGTTTTAATTATCAGACCGATACAAGTATGTTAAAAAATTGATCCATACCGATCGGCATAGAGAACGTGAAAGCATCGTATTTGGAATATGATGATGAAGAAATGCTGCATCAAAGCACGTTTTTGTGATCGTGACGGTGCTGAATAATCCTCCGACCATTAGCTTCTTAACTAGCACTGGTTTGGTTTCAGATGGATGAGTGAGCTCATCAAATTTTGTATAATTGAAATTTTCCTTTTGTCTTGTTTTTGTGGCAAGAAAAACATTTTATTTTCACTTGGATACATGTTTCAGAATATAATTTTGAATTAATTTCAAGGTTTACCAGAATAAGTAATTCTTTGCGTCTTCCTCTGTGTACCTGTTCCTGAGCGCAGCACGCCTGTTTGTTCTTGTTTATACGAGAGGATTAGCGGGTCAAAGCTCGTCCGCAATGGGGTGAACTTGAGGACAAGGAGAGGGGAACCGGGCAAGGAGGAGAAAACAGATAGGAGATAGTGGGAGTGGGACGAAGGTGGGAGGAAAACGAGGAGAAAGGGGAGGAAGTACAAAAGAGGCATTCGTCTTCCCTGTGATGGTCGGTTGAACTAAACAGAGAAAATGTTCAGCAAACTTCCTGTTTTAGGGAACGACTCTGGTAGCAGCCTTGACCTCCCTAGATTTACAAGCAGTCATAAATATGAAGGAAAACATCTTTATTTACTGAAATGAAAGCTCTGCACAACCAGATGGTTCTCATACCTGATATTAAGTGTTGGTGCAGTAACAGATTTCTTCAGTTACTATCTAAAATTTTTTTTCTTACATTTTTGTGTAACTTGCATTATTTATAACTTGGTCATTTCAAAACTATCATGTTTTTTGTTTGTTGCTTTTGAGATTTTTTTTGGTGTGCTTTTTGTCTCTATCCTGCAAAAGTTTTCATTCAGTTCTGGCACAGAGAAAAAACTCCTGGTTCCTTCAATTATACAAAGTCATTCAGATCCTGAAGGAGGACAGCGGTCCCACATCATCACTTTACCAACACCATGTTTGAGTGGTAGCTGTTAGCATTTAGCTGGAATACACATTAGCTCGACTCTTAGTTAGCTCAACATAGTACCTTTTAGCCAGACTATAAGAAGCACTTAGCTTCTCTTTGAATGTCTTTCAGCTGGACTCCAAGTACCTGTTAGTTTGACTTTATTTATGAGCTTTAGTCAGTGTACCTGCTAGCTTATTATGTGTGTGAATTATATTGTGATTCTCCAAATGGAAACCACTCAGAAAGCAAGCAGTTGCAGATAAGATATTTGTTGCTTACAACTCCACCACAAAAGTCGTTGGGACCTGTTAGCTTGATTCTGTAATCGATACATAAACTCAAGAAACCGTTAGCTAAACTTTGTGTAACTATCACCTTCACTCTGAGAGCTGTTAGCATGTCTCTAAGTACCTGTTAGCTGGACTCCAAGTACCTGTTAGTTTGACTTTATTTATTAGCTTTAGTCAGTGTACCTGCTAGCTTTAATCTGTGTACCTGCTAGCTTGAGTCTCTGTAGCTGTTAGCTTGGGTCTGTGTAGCCGTTAGCTTGGGTCTGTGTAGCCGTTAGCTTGGGTCTTTGTAGCTGTTAGCTTTGGTCTGTGTAGCTGTTAGCTTGGGTCTGTGTACCTGCTAGCTTGAGTCTGTGTAGCCGTTAGCTTGGGTCTATGTAGCCGTTAGCTTGGGTCTGTGTAGCCGTTAGTTTGGGTCTGTGTAGCCGTTAGCTTGGGTCTGTATAGCCATTAGCTTGGGTCTGTATAGCCGTTACCTTGGGACTGTGTAGCTGTTAGCTTTGGTCTATGTAGCCGTTAGCTTGGGTCTGTGTAGCCGTTAGTTTGGGTCTGTGTAGCCGTTAGCTTGGGTCTGTATAGCCATTAGCTTGGGTCTGTATAGCCGTTACCTTGGGACTGTGTAGCTGTTAGCTTTGGTCTGTGTACCCGCTAGCTTGAGTCATTCTTCCTGCTAGCTTGAGTCAGTTTAGCTGTTAGCTTGAGTTAGTGTAGCTGTTTGCTTGAGTTTGTGTAGCTGTTAGCTTTGGTAAATGTACCTGCTAGCTTGAGGCTTTGTACCTATTCGCTTGAGTCTGTGTAGCCATTAGCTTGAGTCTATGTAGCCTTTAGCTTGACTCTCAGGAACCCATTAATTTGAGTCTTGTGTGTGAATTATATTGTGATTCTCCAAATGGAAACCACTCAGAAAGCAAGCAGTTGCAGATAAGATATTTGTTGCTTACAACTCCACCACAAAAGTCGTTGGGACCTGTTAGCTTGATTCTGTAACCGATACATCAACTCAAGAAACCGTTAGCTAAACTTTGTGTAACTATCACCTTCACTCTGAGAGCTGTTAGCATGTCTCTAAGTACCTGTTAGCTGGACTGTGTGATTACTCCAAGTAGCTGTTAGTTTGACTCCGTATTCGTTAGCTCGACTCTTGAGAAGCCTGTTTTTCCGCAACCTAATGCAAACCATCCATTGGAGATGGGATACTGCCTGCTCATGGTCTACATAAGCCCTACTAAAGTAGTTTAAAAGAATTTGTGTCATTCAAATGAAAAATATAAGCGTTTTTTTGTCAGCCTGTTGTGTTTTGATGAGGCTCCTCGGTGTTCCGCCACTAGTTTGCTTTTTTTCTCCTCGACTTATCGCTCCCATCCTGCCTTTTCTTCACTTCTCCTTGGTTCGTTTGCTGTTCGGTGTCTGTTTCCATATTTGCTCTTTCATTTGCGCCCTCCATCTTCCCCACATGTGGTTTTGTTCTCCAGCCCTCTGCACTCCACCTCCTCTTCCTCTCATCCCTCGCTCACATATGGTTTCCCTCTCTGGATCTGTGAGTGTTTGGTGTTACGTGGAGTTCACTGGGGCTCCCTGCTAACGGGTTGTTCTGCCGTGCCTGTTTCTGTATGTGTGTTTTTACGGAGGGTTCAGCAGGGCAGCAGCTGGTTATGCAACACTGTGAACAGTGGGTCATTTAGACGAAGATGACACCGTTCCTCGTAGCCCCTCTTTAGTTTCTCTCTTTCTATACGTTGCTGCTTTGTCTAATTTTTCCTTTAGATAAAAAAAAACCAGAGCTCTAAATGGAGGTCAGACATTTGTCATGTCGGAGAAAATTAACCGTACAGCTCCAGTGTTTGTAAATACAATGCTAATTCAGTTTGTACAGTCCCTTCTAAATCTTAGAAAGATTATAGCTGCCTTGTTTACTTGATCTAGCGCTGAGAAGCAGCACAGTTAACTCAAAACCAAACTTTCTCTTCCTTTATTTTCCTTTTAAAACAGGCAATATAACTGGGATGTTATAAAGTTGTTGTCTTTTTTAAGTTAACAAATATAAAAGGTCAATTTTTCTTGTTGGCTAAAAAGCTAAATAGGAATTTAAATAATCTCCATAAAACCTTCCATATTTTCACAATGTTTTTCAGCTTTGAACTGCTGAAGGTTAATAATTCCCGGCTCCTGTAGCTGGTTACCGTTTCAGTCTTGGCATGTGGACGTTGTTGACGTTCTCAGGCTCCACCAGATCTTCCGAGTCTCTGAGTCTCTCTCTCTCTCTCTCTCTCTCTCTCTCTCTCTCTCTCCATGTTTTGGTTCAGCTACTTGACCTCTTCACCCAGTGGGACTGGTCCGCTTACCTGGCCGACTACGGCAAGCCCACCTGCAGATACCTGAGAGTCAACCCACACACGGCGCTGGCCCTTCTGGAGAAGTGAGTAACCAGTTAGCATCATTCCCGGTACCACATACTGATTCTTGTATTCGCCACTTTTACCCGGTTTCTGAAACATTTTACATGAAAGCGGCTGGAAATGAAGAAATGCTTTTGATTCGCAGCTTTTCTTTCAAAACCATGTAGTTCCATCTAACGAGGAGTTAAAGAACGTAAAGAGCCAAATACATCAATGGTAGACACGAATACACGACTTTATCGCTTCTATTTCTTCATACATTTTTTAAACATTTCATAGCGTCTTCATTGTTTCGTATTTTGCGCATTTATTACAAATGTTAAATTTAAAAACATTAATGGAAACCGAAGACTTAGCTTGTCCCAAAAAAGTCAACGCATTAAAGAAGCAACAGAGACACGTTCACGAAAAAAGTTATGATGTAAAAAAACATATTTTACTACTTCCTGTTTATTTCAACTGTGCGTGTCGTTGTGGATTCTGGTTTATTCAATCTACACATTTTTTTGCAATATTTAAAAGGTTTGCTCAAACATTCTCATGACTATCACATGTAAACCAGCTAGTAATGCAGTGCCGCTAAACATGATGATGAATTTCCTCCACGTTTTGCTGAGCACTGCTGGTCAGCTTTATATTAACATTATTTTTTCTGTTATAAACAAAGAAAAAAAATTTTAATGTGCAAACTCCTAGTCCTAAAACATAAGTGCTAATTATCACTGTAGTTAGCAGAGTTAGCAGATAGCTTGACTAATGACCAACTTTTAAAACATAAGTGAGATTTCTGCAGCTAACAGGAAAGCTAAATGTATAAAAGCTAAGCTGCTGTTCTAACAATGCTAGTCAATATAAAACATAATAGAAAGTGTAAAGCCCTAGACACGTAGTATGCGTCCAACTTGACACTTCCATAGATTTTTTTTCCAAAATCAAAGGATCCAACTAAACCTTACAGTCTAATTGCCGACTTGCGTAATCTAACAATCACATGATGGTATGTCGGTGTGAGACTAAAACCAAAACTGCCTCTGCTGCGTTAATAAACTCGAACATAATCACATTTCCATTTTTTTATACGTTCTCCTGCTATGGTTTGCTTCGTTTTGTACATCAGTTGTAATTTTCCATAGGATTGTGTGTGTTTTTACCCTAACGTCATATTTCTGTTCTCTATTAGTATTGACCATGTTTCACTGCAGCTTCTCTTTCGCACACAGTGTGACGTTATCTCTTGTTACAATAAATAACGGATAACCCTTGACAGAAGGACAAAAAACAAATATATCAAATTTAAAGCACGCTGTAACTCAAGTTTAGAGAATGAAGGTCCTAAAGCGGTTTAAACTGTAAAGATCAAACCAACCTATCTCCTCCATCCTAACTTCAGTTTCCTGTCGTTCCTTTTCTCTCCTGTTTGGACAGGTTGTTAAAGCCGTGAGTATCGTCTTTTGGACTGTGCGTGTGTTGTGTTGAGTGAAGGCATGACCCCCTCATAACCGGTTTTAAACGCGTGAGTGTGAAATAAACGGGAAAAACATAAACCCATACGCTGACGATAGCGCGGTTTATCTGCACGACGACACCCACATCCGTCTGGTATCTCTACCATCGCTGGTGATCAGGAGGTCTAAACACAACCTCTCCCACATGCAGCCTGCATGAAAACAAGGAGTTATAATCAAACTTTCTGGATTAAACGCTTGTTTTTGTTTTTCACACCAATATTGAGCTCAACACTAACAAACAGAAAAACCTGGGTGAAGCTTTTTAAAGGCAGTCAACTTCTCTAAACATCCTGCAGTTCCAGTATCCTGATTATATATGTATATATGGTTTTTTATTAAGTACTTCGAGAAAGTATTTACATTCTTAAATTTTTTTTGAACCCATGTTTGTGTTCGTGTCTTGCTCAGAAGATCTTACCGACTATTAGTGACTAGTTTCAAGTGCAGACATCTAGTAACTATTAACATGTAACTATAGGTAGCTGTTTTAAGTCAATAATACTTGTAGATTAATAAAAAAGTACTTGTTTTATTGTTTTTCATTTAATTTTAAACAGTCAATTATATAAAAATCAGGGGACGGTCTCACCATTCTAACAATACAATAATTTTACATGTTTTTGTAATTTATTTTACAAAAATCTAAATAAAATTTTATAATGAGACATTTTGTTTGTGCATATCTTGGTTTATGTCCGTACCCTTCAAGGTTCTGATTATTTTTGAAAATCCAGATCCTCCCGAAATTTTGGGCACCCTTTTTTTGAGGCACCCGAATTGCTAGCGCCGGCCCAGGCGGAAACGCTTTTTATTAACATCACTGTTAAGCGGTCGTTTTGCACAGATTTCACGGCGTGTTGACGAAGTTTCTAACGTTCCTCGTTTTTTCCTTCTGATCACGTTTCTTCCCGCCCTGAAAAAATAATGTCCGTTCCTGGTTTTCTGTCTCCAGGATGAAGGAGACGAGTCGGAAGAACGTCGTGCTCGCCCAGTTCAAAAAGGCGGACCGGGACCGGCAGAAGCTCATCGACGCCGTCGTCAAACAGCTTCGCGGCCTCATCGCCCAGCATCGCGCCTGAACTTAGTCCGCTGATTTGGTTGGGAAGCTCGGAGAAGCATCGGGAGCGATCGGAGCGTCTTCCATCCACCAAAAACCAGAACGAGTCCCGTGTTTTGGTCTCCATCCACCTCCTGCTTAACTCCTGCTCTTTAGCTAGTAGCTGATGCTCCTGTTCCTGTTGTGCAACGTAGCAGGATAAGCCCAATCTAAAGATGCTGCTCCTGAACTTCATCCTCCAACTGTCGTCAGATTTAAACATTTTTTGTTCACGTGAGATCGTTGAGACGTAAAAGTTTTGCCCGAAAACTCATACTTTTTTTTTTTCCGACTGAACCGAGTTTGTTTTTTGTTTTTTTATCGTCTTCCTCACCGCCCGTCTTCGTGCAAAACTCGTTGAATGTACGCCTGAGAGGTTATTTCGCTGTTTTTGATGCCGTGTTTGGTTGAGAAGCACTGAAATAAAGCAAACACAGATGTTTAAAACAGTTTTCCTTCCTAAACGGATGCAGTGGTAGTAGAAAATAAACGGCGCCTGCTGGTAATGTACAAATGGTTCTGAATCAAAAAAAATCCGTTGTACAAAACTGAATAAGATGAGTTTTGTGTAACTAAGTACACCTTTAGGGTGTATTTTATTTTGACTACGACTGAAGTTTGGATTCTGTGAAGTGGGGTTTATAGAAACTCGTCTAATAATCCAAAATTAGGGAATAATTGGGTGTTTGCTTCTGTTGCAGAAGTAAGAGCAGCCATTATCTCACCAGATTTGGAAATCTGTCCCAGTTTGTGGAAAATTTGAGATTGTTTTTGAGGTTGTGCTTATTTGGAGCAGTCTTGAGCAGACAGCATCTTCGCTAAATTAATTTCTACCTTCTTAAAATAAGAAAATTTAAAAAAATTATAGTACATAATGCAAAAACTCACTTTTTTCTCTTTAGCATCAAAAGCTTAATGCTAAAATAAATAGTTTATGGATCTTTTAATAATTCATCTCTTTATAAATCATTAATAAGGGATTATTATGGATTATTTTAAGGGTGAGAGAGACGAAACTAACCAGCTTCTTGCTAATTAGTATATTTAATCTAGAGTTGAATAATTAAACATTTTAAACCAAATTACTACCTTGTAAACATTATAAACAGGAATCTAAACATATGCCAAAATCATAAGAACTGATTTGGCTCAGTATTTGTAAAGTTTTGTCTCTTTTTCACCTTTAATTAATTCATAATAATCATTAATTGTATGTATAAAGTGCTTATAGATTAATTAATAACATATCTGTCAACTATTTATCAGCGATTAGTAAAATGAGTCTTAAGTGGTCTCAAAAAAACAAAGTAATAGCTCATTATTTTGTTTGCGTTGGTATAAACAAGAATTAAAACAATCTTGTGTTAATGGGTATGTTTGTTTTCAAGCAGTTTCGTTCGTTTGCTGTCCCAGAACCTTTGAGCTTTACACTAAAGCTGCTGTTTGGCTCTCGTTGACACAGAAACCTAATTATAAACACAGCTGTTAATCTTAATCGCTGCCATGTTTGGCGCAGCAGGAGCTCCTGGACTTTCACAGATGAGATAAATCCTTGCAAATCTCCAAACTGGGTCGAACCGAGCCGTCTACGAGGCTTTTAAGCAACCCCACTTCACAGGATAGCGTCTAACCTACAACCTGCAAATACTTGAACGGGTGCCTGAACAGGTGAGAGAGAATGTGGGGGCGTAAAAACAAAGAAAAGGGGGGATGTTGTCCAAACATGGCAACCTTTCTCCTCCCTCGCAGTAAAACACGATTAGAACGGAAACTGGGTTTATTATTATGATGTTGAATTAACTGGGGAGTCTTACAGTTGAGCGGGGGATACCGCTCCAACCTGGCAACCGCTTTATATTGTGTGGTCTACTGTCTGCCTGCTGGATTGGGGAGGAGTTTGTTTAGCAGTGTTTTTGATGCCAAGCAAGCACACACAGTCCTGAGTCTTCCATAAAGCCGAGATCCAAGCTAATTAAAGCACAACATCTACTTGGTTTCACTAGATTATTTCTCAAACTAATAAGGGAATTTTCTTCCTTTTGTTGTTGTTAAACTTGGGTGCAATATTATTGGAAAGCGCAGCAGCGTGGTTAATGAGTAGTGTTTGCGTTATAAAGGGATCCACCATGCTTCGTGTTTATAAATGTATGTTTTTCTGTCTGATTTCTATGAGACGTTTAGTTGTACTTTTTGTAACCCATCTGTTTTTTTTTACTTTTTAAAAGGGAAAGGTTTTTGTTGAATGTGCCTTGGGTGTATGTCGTTCTTTAGCCAATGAAGCAGCGATATTCTGTTTATGTTGGGACTCTGGATCGTTTACTGATAGGTTATGATAAAAAATAAATAAAAATAGTCTTTTTTCCATTTTAAAGCAGAATTTCACTTGTTTCCCCTACTAACAGCGCAAACACATCCTGGAGCTCCGTATCTTTGATTGCTGGATGGTTTTACATAATTAAAATGAGATTCAGTTGTTTTTTGCTACGCAGTGAATCCTGTTGGATTTCCAGAGTTCTGTATTTTTTGGGGGTTTTTTTTGTTGTGTTTTTGTTTTGTGCAAAGCAAAAAGTTGTGACATAAGCACTGTACACTCTGATGTATTAAACCACTAATGAATGAAAATACAAATAAAGTGAGATATGCCAACAGATGTACACAGAATAAAAGGAAAATCATTAAATATTTCTGTTTTGTGTATTATATGTAATGTTTATTTTGAACTTATTAGCCTAAGCCTGTTGTAATTTAAATCTGTTCTTATTAATGTCTTCTGAATTTTAAAAAGCATGTTTAGGGCCTTTAAAAACAAAGTAAACTGAAACTAGTCATAATAAAAGTTAAGTTGGTGAATTTTGCAATGGTTGCAAAATAAAAAAATATAAAATAAAAAACACCCTCTGCATTTAGTTTGATTTATTGAGATATGACAAGAGCACCAAACAGGAAGTTGGCCATCTTGGATTGAAGTTGCAATTATGGCCCAATCTGTAAAATTGCCTCATTGACTGTTCTAAAACAAATACTTTCTGCTAATTGTTAAAATGTTGATTTGTAAGGCATAAACTAGTTTGGTTAAAATATTTATCTGTTTCCTGGGTGCTATCTGGGGTAGGGGGGATTGGTCTGTGAGCTTGGGGGGTGGAGACAGCATCGGTGGGGGTGCTACTTGTCCTGGGGGCCGCCCACTGGGCTGCAACAGAGGCTGCCCCCAACCACCAAGCCCATACCTACCTTGAGTGAGTCAGTCAGTGAGTAAGTGACTGAGTGAGCATGTATGACTGTATGTATGTGGGTGGGGCTGGGTCTGTGACTTGGTGTCCTCTGCCTCACCATGCTATTCCCATGTGGGGGGGTTGTGCCCTGCCCCCTCCTCACCCTTCCTCACTGCTTGCTGCTGCACTCAGCTGAGGCCAGACTGGACCCTGGGTTGCAGTGCTGGGGGCACGGTGGCTTCTATTGATCCGCCCCGACTGACTTTCTGGGGTCACCTGTCCCTCATGTCATTTTGGCCCGTGCCTTTGCGACTGGGGCCTGGCGGCACGGGTAGGGTGCTGCTCCTGGTACCTTGTGGGCTCTACTCCGCAGCCGTAGGAGGCTCCATCCCGGATCCCCTCTGTGGTCCTCTGGGTGGGTGCGTGGTGTCCCATCGGTGGACTGTTTGATATCTGTGCTCTTGCGTGGCCCCGGCTTCCTGGACCTTGTGCTTCCTCTGCTCACTCTGGGCTCTTGAAGGGGAAAGCAGTGACCCTCTGTACCCATGGCTGAGCATAATTCATGTAAGACCTATATCACAATTTCCGTATGCTCACGCGCAATCACACACTATAGAGATCACAAAACTTTAACTGTGACGATCGCTTTATTAATAACATCAAGTTTCCCTCATATTTATTTATTTGTTTTTTGTGCCGCATACATTGCTGTCTTTGCTCTGCTTTCTGCTAATTATATCTCTACGTACATAATTCATTGTCATTTCGCAGTTTCTCATGGATGCTTCAGGAGTGATCTGGAAGCAGCTAGTTTTTGGGCTCTATTGTTTTGTTTGTTTTTGTTATTGTTTGTTTACTTGTTTCTATTTGAATATTGTTATGTGCATATGTTCCCTTTCACTCTGTGCACCCCCCCACCCCTCATTCATGTTTAGCTTTAGAATGTATATAACACCTCAGTAAACAATAAATTATCAAGGTATGGGAATCAAGGGAGGCTCTATATTGTTAAAGAAAATCTGTTAAGCACAACTATGGCAGCCAGAAACTCACTCTAATAGCCATGATGCTGAACAGGACAAGGGGAGGAAAAAAATAAATAAGTAACTAAAATTAAATATTTATCTAAAGCTTTGACTTTCTCAGCCCATTCTATAAATCCCAATTATGAATAAAAATTATTGTAATTTAGGCTGGATTGTTGTGTATCAATTTGCCGAACTGTAACGCCCTGAACACAGAAGATGTTAAAGATTTACAGTTCATGTTTTTCTTAGATTAACTAAAGATGTTATTGGACTATGTCGCAGTTATGGAAAACAAAATTATTTTTGCCATTGGGAGGCAGGTGAGACTTTGAGTCCATCAGCCACCATTACTTTAGTTGTTAATGACCAGTCATTGTGCCAATAGTTATCTCCTGACAGCTGGGGACCTCTTTCTTGTGATACTGGTTTGAAGTGTTAACTTTACTTATAGATTTCCCAGATTTCAGTCCAGTTTAGAATCTGAGATGTGATAGAAAAACAGCTTTTGTCCGTTGAGAGCCAGACTTGCGTTTCTCTAGCCCAGAGGTCTCGCACTCTTGAGAACCAAACTTGATTCAGGTGTGTTGATGCAGGTCTAGGGTTCGGGAATCCTAGTCTATTTTTTGATCCAGTTCATCCGGGGGAATCCCAAGGCACTCCCAAGGTAAGTATCATGGTACCCTCAATATGTCCTGGGTCGTCCTCAGCTTAACAGGACTTCCAGGAGGCAACCTAACCCAAATCAAGCAGCTTACTCTGAACCGTTTTGCTAACATCTTGTAAGAAAGCACCAACGCATACCTTTTTGGGTCTAGTGCACTCAGAATCAGAATCAGGCTTTATTGGCCAAGTATGCTCACACATACAAGGAATTTGTTTTTGGTTACACAGATGCTTGCATTGCACGAAAAATACAGTAAAGACATGTAACATTTAGCATGTGTAATTTATATATTTTTTTAAAGTGCATTTTTGTGCAGTATAAAAACTATAGAAGTTATAAAAATATATAAATAAATTGTTCAATTGTTCATGAGAATAATGGAAGTTGGAAAAAAGCTTCTCTGTAGCCTGGTCGTACGGGTCTTCATGTGGCCGAAGCCTCGGCCTGATGGAAGGCACCGAAACAGGTGACGGCCAGGGTGAGACGGGTCGGTGATGATTTTCTCTGCACGCTTCCTGGTTCTGGAGGCATGCAGGTCCAGCAGTGCGGGCAGCTTTACACCGATGGTCCTCTCTGCAGACTTGATAATGCGCTGCAGTCTCTTGTTGTCCTGTTTTGTGAGAGCACTGCCCCACACTGTGATGGATGTGGTGATGATGGACTCTATGATGGCTGTGTAGAACTGCACCATCAGCTCTTGGGCTAGGTTGAACTTCCTCAGCTGGTACAGAAAGTACATCCTCTGTTGAGCCCTCTTGATGATGGAGTTGATGTTGCTGTCCCACTTCAGGTCCTTGGACATCGTTGTGCCAGGAACTTGTAGGACTCCACAGCCATCACAGTCCTGTGTAGGATGGTGAGTGCTGGCAGGGTTGGGGGGCTCCTCCTGAAGTCCACGGTCATCTCCACTGTTTTTGCTGTGTTCAGCTCCAGATTGTTCCGACTGCTCCAGAGGACAACCAGATGAACCACCCGTCTGTAAGCAGACTCATCACTGTCCTTGATGAGACCAATGACTGTTGTGTCATCTTCAAATTTCAGGATTTTAACACTGGATTCCATGGAGGTACAGTCATTTGTGTACAGCGAGAAGAGCAGTGGGGAGAGTACACAACCCTGTGGGGCGCCCGTGCTGATGGTTCGGGTCACTGAAGTACACTTTCCCAGCCTCACCTGCTGTTTTCTGTCAGTAAGAAAGTCAGTTATCCACTGGCAGGTGGAGGCTTGTACCCTGAGTTCAGTCACTCACTAGGTCAGGGTTTTCTTGACAACCAAAACGGGCCTTCATCCTCTTGTAAAGTTGACTTTTGTATTTTGCCAGTAGTAGACCATAAGTGCAGTCCGGAAAGAAGCCTTCAAAATCTACCTTTCATATATTTCAATTTCTTGTCACAGTTGAGGACAAACATTTTACCAAAGAAAGGTTAGTAAAACAGAAACATACTCTTAATTCGTCCCTAGAAAAAGGTTATTGACTCATTAAGGTCATGTATGATGAGATCATGCGAGTTTCTTCTAAGAATCCAGTGAAGTGGCTCATTCTGACCTGGTGATCTACAACCAATACATATAAACAAATTTAAACATCTGAGGTTTCCGGTAAACCTCCTCTTTCTTGTCTCTGCTGTCATTCTGACCCTTTATGAACCTCCTGTGTTCACAGTTTTCTTGAAACATTCATCCACTAAACATTTCTAGACAGCCTCCATCAGCTCTATGTCATCATGACCCCCCTGACACAGCCGACTCTGCAGATTTAGTTCCTTATTTTAGTTCCTTTTTAAAAATTATGTTTTAGGCCAATGGTTGGTTGTCAGGTTTTGAAATTTTAATGTGATCTCTGTAAACATATTTGTACCAAAGTACAGTTCTCTGCAATATTCTCGCTTCTTGCTGGTTGCAGGAGGTCCTCTGTCATTTCCTAAGATGTGTATTTTTAACCGGACAAAGATTTGGGCAGACAGTCAAAGATCTCGTAATATTCTAAGGTACACATGCAAATGAGACCTAATTCCGATTATTTTGGCCAAACGCAATCTCTTATCACGGCAGTCTGAACTTTTTATTCCGATCCTTTCACCAAAGAAAAAAGGTGATAATGAATCCAAGATCTTTACTCCGAACGGCCATTTCGTGTTTTATCAGGCTTTGACGTCATTACGCCAGACACGCAACATACTTCTGGACCAGAAGAAGCCAGACATTGTAAATCCGAACAATACAAATGGCTAAAGCAAGGAGTGCCAAGTTTTTTTTATCTTACCCGTCTTCATCTCATTGTGACGAAACAGTCATCTTTTAAAACAGATCCACAGATGGCATCTAATGCTCCATAATAATAATGCTCCTATATGACAGCTTGTTCTTCTTATGCACATGTGGGTCGCTTTGACATTGTAAACCGTTTAAACACAGAAGAGTGATGGCGGTCACATTTGATTCAATAAAAAACAAAAAATAAAGGATTTCGGCAAAATATTGCAACTGATTATCAAAGCCTGCTTTGTGAACGTCACTTTAGTTCTCTTTTCTAGCCTGATTGCGTTTTTACCCATCCTCTCCAAACCTGGGCGACTCATTCCTGATGACGGAACTCAACGCCGACCTTTTGATTCAGGTTTTGGGGCAGGAATTTGTCTCAGAGTTGCAGGATTGACGTTTTCGTACACTTGGGTTTTTGGACAACCCAGACGCCTCCCCTCGTCGCAACTTGCATTCTTTCAAAGGTGTGTAACAGAACGACTGAGCCGCAACATGTGTGAGTCATCTCATTATTTATGCTCCAACAACCCGGGGGTCTCTCATTAATGTGGTCTGGCAAGAGTGAGAAGAAGCAGATCCATCAAATCTCAAAGCACTCTGCAGATTTCATCTGCTGATGAGAAGAAAAAACCCAATAAGATGCTTCAGAAACCTGCAGATGACGACGCCGTGAAGGTTTCAAAGGGGCTCAGTGCAAAGATTATGAGCTCTTACCTTCAAACATAGCCAGTTTGTGCATTTTCAACCAGATTCGATTTGTTTATTTATTAGTTTATCGATTGGTCGATTTAATTTAGAAGTTAATTGATTTATGTTTCAACTTTAAAAGATAAAAACACAAAAATGTTTCGTAAACAAAGCATAAAAAGCTGCTAATAAATACACTGATGCAGATATTATCAGAAGTATGATGTTGAAAGAGATTAATTTGAAAAAGCAGATTTGAATGTGAATCTCTTCAGGTGCTTTTTGAATAAATCGAGAATCTCAAAGCAACAAGAAAAGTGTTGAGTGTTGTCCTGGTTTAAACGGGAATATGTAAAATAATTTTATATTTTAGCTCCCCTCCAAATATGCTTAGAGCAGCATATTTGAATTGTGAAGACATTAAATATACCTTCATATGCATTAAGAAAAACAGTTGAAACCATCTCAACTCTTCCATAGAAGCTAGCGCCTGACATGAAACAAAAACAAATCTGTAAACAAACTTAATTTGTTTTACGTCACACTGGACATTTGTGACGACCCGATTCATCACAAAACAAGAATAAAGATGAAAACGGTTTACGTACAGTCCACGTTTTATTGCTTTGCTATTGTATTTCGTCCGTCCAGGTCTGCCATGTAATCCAAGGTCCACCTGAGGTCACCTGAGGTCAGGCTGGCATTCAAACCTCCCTATTCTTATGAGTGTGTTTCTCTTACCCCACACATCTGTTGATCTTTATGGATTTGTCTAATCGGAGCGCTCTGTTTTTGTTGGATGCTCCACTTTGATAGGCCGTTCCAGCAGAACGGGAAGATACAAGAGCTAAATATAGCGTCAGGAAGCGATGGCGCGATACGCCAGGACGTCTTCCTGAACAGATCCCGCAATGCCGGCCTGAAGAGGAAGGAGCCTGACGCCGAGTCACATATCCTTCCCGGTTACACGTTTGCAACCATAACAAGCCTAACCAAACACTTTAAGTGTATGCGCTAGACCCTTGGTGCCTGATAAAAGTATTCAAATCCTTTAATGAGCGCACCAATTCACCACTTTAACTCTGAATAGGTTTTTTGGGGGTTTAAAGTGACACAACAACACACAGTGATCTATAGATGTGAAGTGAAAGTAAATTGATGCCTCCTTATCTGTTTTTCTCAATGAATACCTCAAGCTCCTTCAGATTGGTCTAATTTAAACATTTTCAGTTGGATTCTGGCGACTAAACAATTGCAGGAGAGAGATTTGGCCAATAACACACAAGAAACCCAATTCACCAAAAATAAAAACAAAAAAGTTAAACTGAAACTTTACCTATTCATTTGAAAAGAAGACTTTTATTTATCCATTTTTTTCACTTTAATTTTTCAAACCAAAAAGTTTACACGCAGTTTTTAATAATTCATTTTTTATTTTTTTGGGCGGAGCTGCCTTCCAGGAGTGCCGTTGGTCTAAGTTTGACGTTAGGAACAGTATTCCTATTGGTCAGCTCAGACAGGAAGTCACGAAGCGCCTCTTCCTGTCTAACCTCCAACAGCACTAATGGGAGAAACATATTAAAAACAAACTGACTGAACACCTCAGGTTTGAAAACTTCCTTTGACTCTGGCTGATCTTTTATAATAAGGTGGCTTCTGAAGGCAACTGGCAGCACTAGATGTTTATTTTGGGTATGAGAAACACAATTAAGGTTTTTACGGCATTTTTTTTATAGTTGTAATTTCCCTGTCACATTAAGAACCATTTTAAGTTGATTTCTCAATTAAAATATGTTAAAGCGAATTGGTAGCTTTTATTTTTATCCGTTATTGATATAATCATGACCTACATGATAAAAACATATGCATGTGTATTATCTAAACTCAGGTTAATCCTTTCTCTCTCTTTTTTTTTTACTTCTCTCCAGACAAATAATCTATAAAAATGTTCCTTCTGCATCAGAGCGTTGCATGAAAGCAAATGATATCGTGCAGCTGAACCTCTCAACCAAGCACAAACATCTCACTTACTGGTTTGGTTCTGCTTTGCATACCGTCTGGCTCGTTTGTGAGAGAGACGCTTAAACAATCAGATTAGCAGATATCGGCTTGTTATCTTTTCTTCATCCAAACAGACAAATAACCAGCTGATCAAATATACAGCTATAACATCAGGTTGATCTCAGTAGGTTTCAGCATTTCTTCCACATATTAGAAAATGTTTTTTTAATTTGTCACCTTCAAAGGTGAAGTAAAAAATAAATCTGCACAATAATAAGATGTTGAATGCTTTATGTTGCAGTTTTAGTTTTAGAGCGAAGGATGCACAAATCTAAGATTTTTAGCAATAAATGTCCTAAACCTTTATGTAAGAAACTAAACATAAAATGTCTCAATTTATTCAAAAAAAATTTACATTTAAATTTAAGCAAAAGTTAACAATACAATTTGTTTATTGCAGACATTTCTGTCAAGATCAGGCTCCATGGATGGATGAATGGATGATGAACTAATCAATAGTTGGATGGAAGAATACATGGTCGGATGAACTAAAGAATGGTCCGAAGCATAAACAGATGGTTGGATGGATGAACAGATGGTTGGATGGATGAATGGATGGTCGGATGGATGAATAGATGGTTGGATGGATGAATAGACTGTTGGATGGATGAATAGATGGTCGGATGAACTAAAGAATGGTCCGAAGCATAAACAGATGGTTGGATGGATGAACAGATGGTTGGATGGATGAATGGATGGTTAGATGGATGAATAAATGGTTGGATGTATTAACAGATGGTTGGATGGATGAATAAACTGTTGGATGGAGAAATATATGTTTGGATGGATGAATAGATGTTTGGATGGATGAATGGATGGTTGGATGGATGATTGGTTGGATGGATGAATAGATGGATGGTTGGAAGGATGAATGGATGGATGAATGGATGGATGGATGAATAGATGCTTGGATGGATGAATGGCTGGTTGGATGGATGGTTGGATGAATGGATGGATGGTTGGATGGATGAATGTTTGGATGGATGAATAGATGCTTGGATGGATTAACAGTTGGTTGGATGGATGAATGGATGCTTGGATGGATGAATGGATGGTTGGATGGATGAATGGATGGTTGGATGGATGAATGGAAGCTTGGATGGATGAATGGATGGATGAATGTGTGTATGGATGAATAGATGCTTGGATGGATGAATGGTTGGATGAATGGATGGATGAATAGATGCTTGGATGGATGAATGGCTGGTTGGATGGATGG
>JAVLVB010001152.1:1706444-1756136 GCA_032876305.1 Orestias chungarensis
GATGGATTAACAGTTGGTTGGATGGATGAATGGATGCTTGGATGGATGAATGGATGGTTGGATGGATGAATGGAAGCTTGGATGGATGAATGGATGGATGAATCAACATATATTTAAACTGGTGTTTTTTTCTAAAGCTTTGATCGGAGTCTCAGGTGATACTACTGATTTAATCAGGATCCTGACGGTTTCTGTGACGAAGTGCGACACATCCAGAGGTCAAGAGGTCAAGCTTCGTTTAGATCCCAGGGATCTGAACTGATTGTTGTAAAGCCTTTAGATTATTTTGAGATCCTGCGCAGATTAAACAAAATAATCGGATGCTTTGTATTTTTCGACCAGCAGCCCAGCTCGTTGTGTTGTTGGTAGAAATGTCAGATTAACTCCAGTTCCTCCAGAAACCCACTGAGGAATAAAAGTGTGGCGTCGTCTGTTTCAGTCTCATAAATGATGTCGTTTCAGCGAAGCCTCCCAGCATGCCGAGCTCTCAGCTGTGAACACACACGTCTAATGAAGACGGATGAGACAGCGCACACACTTTCTCCAACCTCCCGGTTACTGATGAGCCTGAGGGGGTCAAAGGTTAAAGAAACACAATCTAACCCCCTACGCTTGACTTTCCTTCCATGTAATCTCAGGATTTTCCTGTTAATCTGTTCTCTTCCACACATTTGGAACATTTTAGATAAAATTCAGCCATCATTTGCTTAATTTAGAGATTTTAATTATTTACTATTTATTATTCTTTTGTTGTTTCTTGTGGATATTTAGATTGCGGTACAAAAGTATTTACACTCCTTAAACCTTTGTAATATCTTATAAAAGTTTATCAATCCAGTTTAATAAAAACCATATTTAATATAAATCCTATACTAAAATTAGTAATTCAAAATTCTTCTATTGTTTCAGATAAGGATGATATCACGCTATCTTGTGGCTCTGTCATGTTATCGTAAAAAAAAATAAAAGTAATAACAAACACAAAAAGTATTCTTGAAAAATATATTGCAATTTAAAATCAGCTTCTTTATGACACAAGTTACATAAACAGGTGGGATTTATTTCACTAAACTGCAGAAAAGCTGCATTTAATCCTAATTTTTGTGTCTAGTCAAGCTAAATAAATCTTATTTAGAGTTACAAAGAGTTTTGATTTAAACATTAGATAAGTTTTGATACATATCTAAGTAATAATTTTCTTTAAAACATTGTTCTGCCTATTTTTTAAAACAAACTCAAACAATGTTTAAAACACTCCATCGGAGTTAATCTACATGTATCAATATGACGATTAATCATAATTCATATCATGACAACTGATTTATCACGATAACGATAAACGATACGATATTGCCAACCCTACTGTCTAAAATCACAAACCTGCTTTATCTTCCAGTTCTTTTAGGGCTTTAGTAAGTCGTCTTTTATGAACCAACATTTTTAGTAAAAGCTACATTTGAATCCAGTACAGCTGATATAACTCCACACCTGTAGTTTATATAAAACTCATTTAAAGAGATGATCAAAGGGTTAGAAGCTAGCACTAGTTAATCTGAAGTAATCAACGTATTGCCGATGTTTCTTGGTTTATTTTTCATTAAAGAATTGTTTTCTATCTATTCATAATGTGAATGATTTGGTTTCTTGGTATGTAGTTTTGTATGGTTTCAGAAACTTTTATTTAGCTTTGTTTTGGTTCCTAAAATATATGTCTAATTTTCCAAATGATTGCATAAATAATACGCAACAATGTTTGAATAGAAGGTAACACAACTTCTCTTGAGTCCCAGAAAGTTTTTACTTCCCTGTTTATTTGTTTTGGTCAGAACTGTCATTAAAAGCTGCTGATAAGGTCAATAACGCTTTTAAGGTCAGGTCATCCATCCTCCCCTCTATTTGAGTCAGTAGCAACATTTACATCCACAAAATTCATTGAACCATCAAAATATTCAGAATGATTACGTTTTATTTGATGAGTAGGATTCCGAATGACGTTTACTTGGGCATAAGATGACTTGACATCAGGTTTTTCACCAAACCGGCCAGAGAAGAAGAAGTTTTTATAATCAAGCTAGACGTTTAATGTGGGATTTTTGCGTCGGTCCATTAAACATACAAATGCAGCTTGGTGACATAAATAAGAGATACCAAAATTAAGTCAATTTAACACAATCACAATGACAAAATCCCAATATTAGATCTTTACATGGACGCTCTTTGGATTACCAATTTAATTCAGATTGATCTGAACCCAATCCGAATATTCTGGTTGAGATTACATGACACGTCTTTATTTCGATCATTCCTTTATTCAAATTAAATGAAAACGTATTGTTCTTTGCTTCTTTGTTAGATTTATATTTCCACTTCAAAAATTTCTTCTAAGCATACAAATGAGTTTTTCTTCATCACTTTCTAAAGTGGACCAAAAACTACTATACCAGATCACCAAAGGCTGTAGAGTAGGTGTCGGAACGTGAAAACAGCCTCATTTGAAACCTTATTAGCATTTAGTGTTACTTTACTGACTACAACAACCTCCTCTTGAATGAAGGATTAAACATAGAAACAGAAGAAGAAGTACACTCTGTAGTATTTTACCTTATGTTGGTATAGAGTCCAGGACTGGGAATCTACTCCAACATGAAATGGCTTTAGTTACCCGACTTAAATTAAAAATAATCCTAAAACCATCTCCTTAACGCTACTTTTCTGCATATATTGACCTAACATTAACAACTACACGCAGGATGAGTGCTTGATCTAATGTCTTTCTGCATCTTGAAACTCTTTCCATCTAACCAATAAACAAATACACCAGAAAATATTTATCAGACCAACAAGACGTAAAACTGGAAATGCCCCATGAGTACCCGGGTGGCTACGTACTTCATCTGCTGGTTCCCCTCTGGATGCCTGTGGTTTTCATCATCTGGACTTCTTTCTTCGTCCCAAGCGTGTTTTACTAATACTCCGTCCCAAAAGTATCTGCGGCCTGACCAGACTGTCTTTCTTTCGGTTTCTGTTTTTGTTTTAAGGCCGTGAAGACTACTGTGCGTATTTTTCTTTGCGGTTTTCTGCAAGAAGTTCATTCCCTTTTTATTTTGGACCACATTTGAGGAGAACGCAGTTATAATGAGCCATGCTGTCCCGGATTAGCATGGATCTGATCTTGCGGGTAGTTTGTAGCCGTGGTCGTTAGTCCGTCTTTGAGTTTAAGAGGACATTTTTTGGAACTGTATGGATATTTTGGCTGGTGCTAACTTTGGCTCGACTCTGGGGTTGAGATTTGGTTTTCAGGATTAAGCTGAAGGAATGTATTATTTCAGGTTCCCCTCCCCAGTTTTCACATTGAGACAAAGGACATTAAAGTGTCGGATGGCATTACTGTAATTGCCATTTTAGACATGATTCATTGTAGACCTCTCTGGGGATTTTTTCCTGAATGTCTGCGTAGGTATGAGATGTCTTACTAGGAAACTGACTAACTGATCATTAGTGTGACTTTTGGGAAATGAGCATTGCTGTTAAAACAAAGACACTTTGTTTAATGTTGTTACTTTGGTTATTGTTTATTTGAACTGGTTCGAGCGCTTGTTAATGTTCTTGGAACAGCTGTGTTTAACAACTTCCCAGTTAGGATGTGTATGTGGAAAAAGTTACGTCTCAGTGGTCGGATTCCTTTGCAGTTATTGTCTTGAAAACTTAAACCTTATTGTCATTAGGATTGGATTTAAGGCATTTTCAGAACATTTTAAAAGCTAATTCATTAACTTGTGCAGAAATTCAATTATAAACCATAAAAGAAAAGATTGCCATTTACATTATATTCAGATGTTTCCCTTGGTTTGTTCATTGTTTTTTTGCTGTGGACCTTTGTTAGGTATAAATGTCCATATTTACGCTCTAATATAAGACTTGAAATGCCATGCAAAACATCCTAAAACTAAACTAAAACAAACTAGAATGAAAAAAAAAAAAATCATCATCATGAAACAAACTACAACCTGGTAAAATCCTAGAACTGAAATACTATCTACAAAATAGTTTAAAACTGTGATGAAAAACTGTGATATCAGCTAATGGTGTTTTATAAACATGTCATTGATATAAACCTGATTTTGTGCAAGATCTTTTGTGAAGGAATTCATATTCTTCATCGTTTTGAGTATGGCTGAGTTTGGATTTTACTTCTAAGAGCTTCTCTAAGCAAACTGATTGACATTAGCCACATTCACCACTGATGGCAACTGGACATGAGCGAGAGGGCAGCTGGAATTGAACCTTCAACCTGCCTGATTGCAAAACAACTTGTGCCACTAAGTCTATTAAAAAAGCTTAACTGTGTGTGTCCCCGTCAAGTAAATACATTTTCACAATAAAAGTGATCTAAAATTTCTGCTAGAAACAACACTTGGGAATAAATACTCCAATTATGTCCCATGTATTGCAGAACATTGTCCTTTCTTTTTAGGTCAAGGGGTGAACTCAATCGTTTCCCACCACCGATGATGGGATTCATCATATAAACATTAAAGGAAAGCGAGTAGCGGGCATGAGTTACAACATGCGGGAAAACACAACTGCTGACACAGTTTAGTCACCCTGGTCCATGTGTGTTTCTGTCTGCTCACAAAAGTAATCAAAAATTAGAAACAAACACTCGTATAATTCTAACAGATACACACTGATCACGAATGATTCACTCAAAACACACCAAAAACACTTTTGGCGCTAGGGTCAATGGAGTGCCAATGCACATTCAGCGCCCTGACCGAATGAACCTTGTTTTCCAGCTACGGCTGTTTGTCATCATGGCCGACTGATGCTACATGTGTTAGCTATAAAGCCCTGATTAACAGCAGCGTGTCTCTGTGCAGAGGAGCGACCAACATGTGTAACTCATGACGGTTGTAAAAAGTGTGTTGTTTGACAAACAGACGCACTTATGCTTCGACCCCCGCCACTCCCTCCAGGAGTCGCGGCAAATAGTTTTGCGATGTGTGTTTCGTTTCGTTTTGTCTCATTGACACAGAGTTGCGTGAATTTTAGTAGATCAGACACTTACGATAAAATGTTATGCTTTAAAGAAAAACAACAGCAAAGTTCAACAATCGTTGGACTTATTTTGGGTTTCTCTGCCTCATCTTTGTCTTGTTTTAAATGTAACCAGCATTACTGCTCAAGAGTTCCTGTCTGGCCCATGGCGTCACTTCTGTAACATTTTCCTCCACATGGCCCATTTCTTCTTGTCATTCATCATGTTTTTGTCAGTGAAAAATTGGTTTAATCTTTGTCCTCCTTACTTCACTTCTGCCTCCTTCTGATCTCCTTTTTCGTATGAGGCTTTGTTTGTCAAAGATGCTACGTTAATCCCTACTTTTTATTGCGTCATTAGACAGTTTGGATTAAGTCCGTCTACCAGAAATATTTTTTTAATCGGAACCATCTTTCAGTAGCATGACGCTTTTCTGAGAGGTTTTTAATGACGCATGGGGGTCATGTGAGGAAAGTAAAATTGTTAAATGACTCAGGAGGAGCCAGTGGCTACTCAGAATTAAGGAATATTTAAGATTGGGCTGAATTTATCTACATCAAGATTGACATTTTTGGCTTAGATTTAAGTCAGAGAAATGAAAGATTCCTGAAAACTTAAGACGGTTCACATTTGCTGCACTGACTCTGCAAAACAAATTATTCTACCATAAACAAAACAAACCATTACCAAATAATAGTAAAGCAGTTCAAATTAAGTTGGATTACATTATTAAAAATGTTAGAAATGTAAATACAGTTAGACTCTGCAGATGCTTCTTGTCTGTGACAAATTTCCTGGCACTGATCGTAAACATTAAATTTTAATTAGGCCTCTGTTTTCTCAAACCTTTAGTTGGTAGGTGATGACGGCTGGTACCGATCCCCGTTCTGGTTCTGCTGAAAGTTTCTTGCTGTAAAAGGGAAGTTTTTTCTCTCTACTTTCACCATATGCATGCTCAGTCTCATCATGCTGGGTGTCCAGTTGTAATAATCAGAGCCATGCGAGGGCCACAGGTGGGTAATAAATAAATATATGCATTCATTTACTTTTAGTTGAAGAAAATACATTAGCAGTATCGGTAGTATCAGTAACTTCACTAAAACCAAAAACAATTTTTTACCAAAAATGCAAAGACAAAACAGTTCATTATAAAGTGAGATATTTTGTTTTATGCTTTAATATTTTCTGTTTGCCGATCTATTTCGAGAACAGTTCAATATACAGTAGACGCGTAAAAATTACACTAGGAGCCCTTTACCGTGTTTTTAGCCTAACCTACATATATTACCTATTAAAGGCTATCATAAGCTTTATGTCGAAAAACTTGGAAAAGTCTTTCTAAAGCTTGAAATTTGTTAAATGTTTTTAAATATGTTATTTATAGGTGTTAAGTTTTTCCTTGGACTCTTTAAAATACTGCAATCTGCACATAACTTGATATGTCTGACATGATTTTGAAATAATCAGTGCCAATTTAACTGATCTGATGCTACAACTTAGTTACTCAGTATTTGAGTATCTCTTTACAAATTACTTTTTTATTCTAGTAATTTCTTGGATGGCTGCATTTTACTTTTACTTCAGTGGAAGTTTTAGCTCCTCACCCACCGCTGGCGAAGGCCCCTTCACATAGGTTCTTTGGGCCCCGCAGAGGCTAGATCCGCCACTGATAGTGTGAAAAGATGGTGTTTGGCCTTAAAGTTATATCGAGAGGATTTCCTACTGGTCTAGTCTTAGAATAAACAACAAACACTGGAGAAACAAGAGCAGCTGTCAAAAATTACACGTCTGAAAGCTGAGAATAAAATTATGGAATTACACTATGTATTTATTTTTTATTAGTTAGATTTGAGCGAGGCTGACTCGTCTGCCATGAACAAAACCGTAAGGCTGAATGGGCTAGCTAAACTGTCACACAGTAACCTTGAGGAATTGGATAAAAAACCCACATCCTTGTTTCATTCGGAAGTCTACCCACAAATCCCCATCCAGAAAATTTGGCGAGGAGCAGGACAGCTTTGTTCTTAACTAGTTCAAGGAATCTGCATGAAATCTTGAGCTGTTTAACCACATTTAGTCACTGACCCGTACCTCTGAGGACACGAAACACACCGCACACTGTTTTCTTCTTCCCACCACAGTTAACCCTAAAATCTGTCCTGCGTTCGGCCTCCACCTTTGACAGGTCTTCAATCTGTGTCACATGACAAGATGAAAAGGACTTCATAAATTAAATTAATTTAGAAATTGATTAAATTAATGGTGATAATAAAGACCAGACTACTGACCTTGTGTGAACTTTCCCAGTTAACTCAACCACCTCCAACCACTCATTGTTTTCGTTTTTAAAAGCTTTCTATTGTTGAGAACAACACAGGGAATAGATTATTACCAGATGAAATCATAAAAAGATTCAAAACAACTTTGAAAACCTCCATCTTGCTGTAAAAATGGCCCATCAGCCACATCTGTAACAGCTGGTTCCTCGTCATGGTGGCTTTCCTGTTGTTTTGTTGCTTCTCTTCTGTATCCTGACAGCTCACCAGGCTGTCCTGCTGGGTCACGCAGCGAGAAATGTGTTAAGAGGTTACATTTCACTTTTTATTATATATATTCTCCATAGTGAGAATCAGTTTACTTTACTTTTTTATGTTCCCATAGTTTTAGTCTAACTGTGAGGCACGTACGCATATTTACTTTATGTTTCGCTAAGATACAATGTTTTCTATAAAATTACAATCTTGTTATTATATTTTTCCATAACTAAGAGTTAATAAAATATTTGGTGGATGAAAAGTTCAATGCTCTAAACCCCATATAATTAGCATCCAATGAAAACAATATATGGACACTCAGCTGTATAAATCTTCAGCGGTGCAAACAGAGCCTCTGGATAGCATAACAACAATAATGTGGGGGTCATTGCTACAACATTTTTTGATGTTCAGAAACCTTTGTAGACCCTGAAGGTGACGTTGCATAAATTATACCAGCAGCCTTTCAATTCAGAATTCACCAATATGTTTCTCTTCATAAATTTGTGCTTAGGTCTTGCATCAAATACATCCTACATTGTTGTATTCATCTTAGCTTTCTTGCAACTCCACTTTTTGGAACGTCTTTACAACTGTTTTTAAACATTTCCCAACTTCCCTAAAGTTAAAAATTAAATAAAAAAGGTTAGAAATACAAAAGAAATGTAGTTTAGGAGAAGACATGATCTAATTTGTCGACTTATTGTCTGCTGAGGCAGGGCATCACACTCTTCTTGAAGGACAGCCCTCAGGTCATTGAGGTTTTGGGGTGCAGAGTTCCGAGCCTCTACACGGCGACTCAGTTGATCCCACAGGTTTTCAATGGGATTCAGGTCTGGAAAAGTGCAGGCACTCCATTTGAGGTACACCAGTCTCCAACAGCCGTTCCCTGATGATGTGACCCTGATGAGCTGGACCATTGTCGTCCATGAAGATGAAATTAGGCCTGTGTTTTTCATGTAGGGGCACAATCACAATGTAGCGGTCATCAGCATGGGATGTGGCCAAAGGACGTCCACTTCTAAGCCTTTCTGTAACTCTTCCAGTCTCTCTGTATCTTTATTGCAACCTGCTGATGACACTCTGTGACACTCTGAGCTCAGTGGGCACGTCCGTCTGAGAACGTCCTGTTTGAAGCATTGCAATGGCCAGGTACTGTTGATCCATCGTTAGGTGTTGTCTTGGTCTCATGATGTCTCAATGTGAACAGCCTGATGAGGACGACTGTTTAAACACCAGCTGTAATTGAACCAGGACATTTATTGGTTAATTCGAGGATCAAACACCTGTTGTGACTTTTGCCGTTAAGCTCCTCGTTAGAGAACAGAAACATGTGCAAAAAGTACCTAAACATTTACCAGTTGGACAGGTGCATTTATATATATAATTAAACAATTAAATGTACACACAGCTTTCATATAAAACAGTCAAAAACTCCTGGGATTTTGAGTTGATAAAGTTTTGACGTTCTGAAATGACAGATGTGAAGAAAACATGGACCGAGTTGTTGCACCTTTTTCTCTCTTTTCCTAAAATGTTGATGGGCCCCCATGTTCACTTCCTGTGTGTCCCTAAGCCCTCTAAAGCCTAAACTAAACACCCAGGCTGTGAAAGGTTGTTCGCGGGTCAGAGGAAATTGAAAACGTGTTCAGCAGCAGGACATCATCATTCACACACACACCGTCTCCAGTCGGGCCGATGGAGTTGGGTGGGTGTGCGGCAGGTGTTAAAGGCTTAAACGGACATAAATGTGGAATGTAAAGATAAGCTCGAACACCACAAAGCAGAAATAATCTAGGTTAGACACATAATAGTATTATTAGGCTGAGGAGGAGGAGGAATTGTTTGGTAGTTTGATTTAAATCACTGCCATTATCCTGACTCAGAGCTGCTTTTGATTTGTCATGAAACTTCCTACGTAAGCTCACCCTGAAAATAATCACTGCTTATGTTTCCATCTAATGGTTTTGCTAATTTGAGAAAACTTTTAAAAAGACATACAAATGTTTGGTGTCTTTCCACCTACTGGTTTGGAAAATTAAATCAACAAGGCGACGTGAAGGATTATTTATCAGATGTTGATGTTAAACATTGTTGTTTTAAATGGGGACGAACTGAAAAAGTTTACAAGATTAGAACTTATTCCATCTCCCCTTTGGAAAAGCCAAAGGTTACCTCAAGTGAGGATGAAAACTTTTAAAACGGATGAATGCATTTTGAATTCTGAAGTTTTTATCAACCTTTTCTAAAGCGATACTTCAAAATTCAGATTTTAAAAAAGAGCTGATGCCCAAAAGACACAAACGAATAAAAAGGTTTGCTAGTAGTACAACACCATTGTTTTTGGTTTTCTGCGGAAAAAAAACTAAAACTAAAAAAACGGGTTTGTTTGAGTTTGTTTCCTTAACTTCCTCCCTCTTTGCCTTGCCTAAATATATTCAAGCCCTTGACAAAAAACTTGATGAAGACCATCTTAAAATATTAATTAATATTAATATTAATTAAAATTTATTGAGATATTGTCAACTTTATCAAGGATCTTTCCAATGCGGTCTATATGTACATTTAAAGAAAAGAAGTGGCACCAAAACATCGCCTTGAGGTACCACACATACTCAGTTTAAACAATGATGATTTTACGAAATGGTTCCTTTAAGAATTCAACAGTATATTATACATTTAAACATTTACATTGCTTTAAACATTGTAAAACAATTCAATTTTTTTTAGTGAATTGTTCCTAATTTATAATAAATCTCAGAATTGTAGTGACGGTTGATTGTGGGTAACACAAAAGTATTGACTAAAAACACAAAGTTAATATGCTTTTGTCCCTTAGGATGAATTCAATAAATGCATTTATTTTGTCATTGAGTCATTAAAATGATTAAAATCTATGTTAAGCATAAGGTGATTTCACTTATTTGTTTTTCCCAGGGAACAAATTTGATTTTCTTTGGATTTCAAAAAATCTTGAAACTTGAACTTCAGTTTCACAAAAAGATGACAGATGTTGAGTCAGCTGGTAAAGAACCCTCATTGGACATGAAGAACCTCCTAGTCATAGCATCGATTCAGACTGACAGAATATAGACATTTATAGATGTTCTGATGAAAACCTGCATGAAGAAAGAAACTTGAAGCTCTTTGACTCGTCAGCTCAAGAGTTTCTGCTCTCGTTTACACATTTTTAGCTGTTGATGTCCATTAACTCTCTAAAATACAAGCAGTCAATCTTTCTTTTAATCATTTAGTGTCCTCATCAAATGTTTTGGTCGCCTTACAGGGTGTCTTTGTACTTTACCTTATTTTCCTTCTTTTTGAAAACTTAAGATTTCAGGAAAGTGGACAGTTACAAGAAATAAGACTATTATTTTCTGTTGAATCGTTGACGTGTTTCTCACTCGTTTGTTATCAAATAATCATCGACGCCTGGACCGATCTCACCAGTCTCCAGATCTAAAACAAATAGAAAACCTTTTGAGCTGATGTCACTTTAAAGTGATGTTTTGATGGAAAAGTCTGAAGCCCATCCATCAATTTAATTCACAAATCTGAACTGTTGGTGCAGACTTTGCAAACATTTTCCTTTTTAGACACAAAGTTCATCGTGGAGTTAAACTGAATCGATTGATAAAAAAACATCTTGTCCAGAAGAATGTTTTATTTTGGAGTCGTTTCATTTAAAATCCTTATGAAAGGGAATTTGACAGAACTTTTAATTACCAGCATATTAATGATGGAGATTAAAGGTAAACATGAATAGTAAATAATAATGAAGGACTTCTAAGCTGTTTTGCTTTTAAGAGTTATGTTTATGTTAGTGCTTTTAAATTGTTTTATTTAGCCAGAACAGAAAAAAATGACATTGATGTCTACTGTCTGTGAAGGATTCCTATGTTACTGGACGATTGATTGATTGATTAAAGGAAACTACTGGCCTTATAACTCATTCAAACAAAGAAGAGCTACATTTTTGACACCTTTGAATAAAAAGTGACTTTTTTAAATCTCAAGTGACTGCAGTTGACTTCACCTCCGCTAGGCGGCAGCGCTGAGCTGCTCTCTGCAGAGAAGACTTGATTTTAAAAAAAAAAAGCAAGAGGAGAAAAACCTCAGTGGGTTTTCTCCTCTGCTCTGGTTATAAAATATTGAATGCAGAGGGAACGGCACGGATGAGGAAGAAGAGGCTTTAATGGGGAGAAGATCCAAAAAAGGCTCACCTGAGTGTTGAGAGCCAAGATCTGCTTCATCAGCAGGTTCATACCTGAGGAGTTAGGAGGTTGTGTATAGAGGTTAAAACTAGAGAAAAGAACAATCTGACATTGTCACATCAACCAGATCATGGGAGTTAAATGTTGTAAGTGAGGATTTAGTTTAAACAAACGTCAGTGGAGAGGAGAGAACAAGCAGAGATGAGATGCATCATTTGTTCATTTATGTATTAACCCACTGAAAACACCAGGGTAACTTCGCTCAAATCCGAAATGTGCAGACTTATCGTATTTTAAGGACCAAACGTGAACATTTTTGTTATTATTTAGCTTAAGTTTGCTAAAATGTGGCGCTAGCATCAAAGAAAAAGGGAACTGGGAGTTATTTTTGGTTTGCCTCCCAAATATAATCGGCGGTCCAACAGGGCCGGATGTCTTAGCAAAGCCCTAAAATTTAGTATCTTTTATTATTTTAAACTGACATATTAGAAACCCACATCACAGCGAGACCACTGGATGTTTAAAAGGCAGTTTTTATTTCAAAAACCTTAAACCTGTTTTTAAAAGATCTCACATTTCTATCCAGGCTCTAAGAAATGAAGAGTTATGTTGGAACAGAAATGCTAACAGGATAGTTAATGTGATTAAATGTTTCAGTGCATCAGCTGATTTCTTTTTTTAAATTATTATTATCTTCTAATGCATCTCATCTTTAACTCGAGCAAAAACAATAAATTTATCAATTATGATACAAAAATCAAAGAAATGATGCTTAGAACTTCCAGTTAACAGCTTAGTTTTTAAAATATAGAACATATTATATACGTTTTATTGATGAAGCTTTATAGAAGGGATTGCCGATATGTCGGGTCTAAGATATCGGTATCGATTTTATCAGCTGTTTATTTCCATGTTATTGTTTTTTGTGTTTTTGGAGACAGTCGTGGTTTTTATCTGGTCATGTGACGCTGATGGTGATGCAATGGATGCCAGGATTGTGAGGTGTGCTTTTATTTATGGATTTTTCTTCCACTGTGTCAAAAAGATGATGTTTATTGGTATAAAATTTTGGATATCGGTATCGGCACAAAATGTTTTATATCTTTGTGAGAATTGCTGGAATATTTAAGTAGATAATCAACACATACTAATCGTCAAAAAGCCTCAAATCTAGGAGTATTAATGTAACAAGAGCAAACTTTGAGCACATTTTATGACTTATTTTGACGTGGATAAAACCTTAACACCTCAAACGTAATGTCTGTATTTAGAAAGGAAAGCCTTTTTGGCAGACAGGGGCGGTTCTTGCAAGAATAGAGCCCGGTGCCACCTTACCCGAACTCGCCTCAAAAACATGTTTAAAAATACTAAATGAAATTGTAAAGTCCTAACTTTTTCAAATTAATGGCTTTTATAAAAAAGTACTGTTTTAGTTATCTGTAATTACTGTATAATAATCAATATTCCAACTGATATCAAAGCATCACTTTCTTATTTGTTAGCCAGACATTTTTAATTTAATAAAATATTGTTTGTTGTAAAACCATTAGCTGGTTCTATAATACTTTCCAGTGCATTAAATCCCATTATGAAAGCACGAAACAGCCTGAAATAGCTGAAAACTTTTTTTGGCACCACTTCACATTCAGACTCAACTTATTGATGCGTTATTAAATAATCTGTAAATGCTTTAAAACATCATTAATTGATTATGAAGCATTAGTTCAGGGTCAGAAAGAGACAAAACTGACCAGTTTTCTGCCTAATAGTGGGGAAATTTAATCTTAAATTCATTTCAGATGAAGTTTGTTTCAACATATCTAAAGATACTTAAAATAAAGTCAAAAATAATCCATGCTACAAAATCGGTAAACAAAGTGATGGACGTTAATCTTCATTAATAAAGACTTAATAATTATTGATAAAACATAAAAAGTGAAAGTTTAAAGAGTTTCAGGATTAAAGTTTTGAGCTGAGATGCAGAAAAACAAACAAACAAACAAACAAACGCGTAACCAACTCCGTGCGTAAAGGCGCATTGCTCAATCAAGAAAGATGTTTCCGTGGACTGAGCTGCGTGTTTTCTCCCACAGGTGACCGGAAGGTGTGATCACGTCCTACACCGAGCCCAGGCTGTAGCTCCTCTTCCTCCTCCTCCTCCTCCTCTGGCGCTCCTCCAGCTGCAGCACGCTCCAGCCTCCTCTCCTCTTACGCTGCTCACTTTACACCACCACCACCTTCCTCCTCCTCCTCCTCCTCCACTAAGAGGGAGGAGGAGGAGCAGAGGTGGAGGAGGGATGATGGGAGGGCAGTCTAGAGCTAGAGGGGGGCAACGGGAGCCCTTGGCCGCCTCCTCGCCTTCCAGTTGCCTCCACGCTATATAAACACTCATTGGTGCCTCTGGCTGGACGCACACGCACGCACGCACGCACTGAGGGAGAGACTTGTAGGCAGAAAAAGGTGTTCAGAGAGCAGAGAGGACGAAACAGCAGCAGCAGGACGGAGCATCTGCGCATCCCTGCAGCTTCACGGATCCTTCACTTCTTCTTATTTTATTTTTGACTTTTGCAAATTTAAATGCATTCATAGAAATATATTTTCAACGTTTTTGGATCGGAAACCCGCGATTCCTGGAAGAGTTTCCTTTTAAACGACTTTTTTATTACTCTTCTGTTTTTTTCCATCCAAACCAAAAGTAAAAAAAAAAAAAAGAGTTTTTTTATTTTTATTAATTGTGTTAAATTTCCATATTTTTTTTATTTTCTATTTAAAGCTTTAACGAAAGAAAAAAGCCTGAAAATGATTTTTGAAACAGCAGGATCCTCCCCAGCCAGGTGTGATCTCAGCCCCAGATGTTTGAACCATTAAATATTTCTTTTTGAATCTCATCCACAACCAAAAACAAAACAACAATAACAACAAAAAGAGAGAGAAAGCGCAAACTTGTGATTAATCTCAGTGACATAATCCAGATTACATCTCCGCTTCATTCATTCCCAGCCCTGTCACCTCCGGGAGTCTGTTTCTTTTTTTTTCTGTTGTTGGAGCCGCTGCGCTTTTTTACGCACAAACGAAACACATCTCCCTCATCTCTCCCAGCCTTTCTTTTTTTTTTTGAGCATTATTTTTATAATCTGTGAAACTCTCCCGCGTCCTCCCCGTCATGCTGTTCGACAGCTTCGACCTGATCTCGGCTCTGGCCACGCTGGCCGCCTGCCTGGTGTCCATGGCGCTGCTGGTCGCCGTCTCCCAGCAGCTCTGGCAGCTGCGCTGGACGGCCACCCGGGACAAGAGCTGCAAGCTGCCCATGCCCAAGGGCTCCATGGGCTTCCCGTTCATCGGGGAGACCTGCCACTGGCTGCTGCAGGTAAGCAGCTCTCCACAACTCTGCTGGTTTGGCTCATTACAGGATCTGATCAGATTTGAGACATGTGGGTTTTTTTTTCCCTGCACTTTCTTATCAAAGCTACTGATGAGTTGAGGCTCTTATATCTCCACATTGATTTATCCAAACCTTTCACTCAGTGTTTAAAAAGAAATCAGCATCAGGAAAGTTCAAACTGCTGATGTTATCAGAGATGGAGCCAGACTCTCTGTCTTTTTGTTTTAAAGTTGAGGATTTAGGTCACTTTCTCAAACTGTTTTATCAGAGCCCGGAGCGCGTCAGGGGTCGAGCTGGAGTCAGGCTGATAAATGCATCAATTAAAATCAGATATGAAGGGAACTGGCTACAGTGACAGGAATGTGTTTATACGGGGATGAAGATCACAGCTAAAATCCCAACTGAGACGCTTCTGATGCTGCAGCTGCTGAGTCTCGCATCCTTTCCCCTCTAAACTGATCCACCAACCACAAACCTGCGCGTAAAAACTGAAAACATAGCCAAACACCTGAGTCCGGTTCCTGGGATGAACATTTTAGTGGAGTTGAAACAAGACAAAACTAAAATTAAAGGGAGTTTTTGGGCAGATGTTGCTAAATATAACCAGTTCCAATGGAAACAAATCAATCAAATTTAGCCAAAAAATGTTTCCAGTGGAACTGCTTATTATTTTTTAAATCAATTTAAGATCCTAAATCTTGCTGGAAACTTCCTTGCAAGTTTCTTTAGTCTTGTTTCAAGATATTTGCGGCAGAAACGAAACATGTTATTTATTTTTTCTTTCTTTCTGATCTAAACCCTCAGAATAATAATAAAAAACTTATATGAGAGATGAAAGTTTGAGCAGAAATATCATATTAGTAGAAAAATAAAGATAATGGTGCCTGAGGTGGGGAGGAAAACCAGGAGCGAAGGACACAGGGAGGCGCGGAGGCACGTCGGCAGCGTGCGGGGGTTGAACTCCGGGTGCTCCTCTCGGTGAAACATCTGACACCGACAGAGAGAGAGAGAGACGCGTTCCCGGAATGCAGAACAGGATCACCGCCAATTTTACGGAGGGGGGCGTTTATGTCAGTCTGATGGAGGAGGCTGAGAGTTGCTGCACTTATGAGGTCCAAAAGTCTCAGAAAAAGTGCAACAAAGTGTGGAAAAGTCCAAAGTCCTTGGCTGCTTCTCTTAGACGCAGGAGACTTTCCCCTCAAAGTGAAATCAGAGATGCACCGAGCAGCCGGTTCCAGCTCGATACCGATTTTTTTCCCCACCAACACTGTCTTTATTTTTAGGACAATGACACAGAAAATGAAATTGAAAGAGCTAAAGCTGAAATTTTGACCATGAATTTATTTTATGTTGCTTCAGAATCTGATCCCAGAGTGATTAAGTCTCAAAAATGTTCCTGTAAAACAGTGCAAGGTTCTGTTTTATGGCTTTCTTGGTGCCTTCATTTAGTATAAATCTAGATTAGACGGAGCCGAAGGTAGTCGATAATCTGATAGGGGCAAAAAATGAAAACGGGGGCTCTGTTGTTTTAGAACTCCAATATGAAAATCGTCAATGTGTCTTGTGAGAAATCCTGATTTTATGAACATGCTAATGGTTGAACTTGGCAGAAAAATTCACCAATATATAAAAAAAAAGCTTAAGATGTGAAGTTTTGCACCTAAAATTATCTTCCTGCTTGAAACAGATGCTGTTATAAAGTAAAATAAATCTATATTTGTTTCATAGGGACAGAGAATTGGTGTTGCACAACGTCCAAACCCCAATTTCCTGTATAAATAATGATCTTTTGTGTATGAAAGCAAATCTAACGACGGCTTAAAGGTTCCCAAAAACTGCTGCGATGGTTTTTAGCAGGAGTTGTTTGACTGCTTTGACTAACCTGATCTTTAAGGAACAACTAATCCGGATTGTTATGAAGCGAAGACGATTCGAGAGTTAAACACTGCAGGTAAGATGCGAGCTGCTTAGATTGTGCAACAGAACAAATACATACATTTTAATCATAAAGTGTCATAAAAGCTGCAAACACTAAAATAAAAAGTCTACTTGATTGTAGTTTCTGATGGTTTTCTCGTGCCTTAAAGTTCTAAAAGCTGGTTTGGTTTATTATATTAAAGTTTTGGACCCTGATATGACATTAACATAAGTTTAGGTGTTGCAGTTGCTGCACTTTAAAGTTTATAAGGGACTTTAGTGGTATCTTCCCAGTAAAGACACCTACTGGCGAAACAAGGTAGTGCAGTGATTCTGAAGTTCTCAATTTTAGTGTCTCACTTTTGTGGCGCTAGACTTCTTTTGCATTCAAATTAAGGTGCTTTTCCTAAGATTACAGAATTATTTAAAAAAAATTAAAAAATCTGTAATTCTGGACTTGGATTAAGAATGCTTGAATTTTGTTGCTATTACTAATTTTGGAAACTTGGTGGCAGCAGACACACGCTTCTTTTAAACAATATTTATATATTTTAGCCTAAGCAACAACACTGTAGTTAAGAAAGTAAGTTAGTTTGTTCCAACTTGGTTTAATTTAGCCTGAAATTACTTCTCTATGCAGACCGTCGGTTCCAGGAGTTGTTTTTCTGTGCGTAGTTGTTTGGTTTTCGCCAAGGTTTTCGCCCAAAAACAGCCCAGCGCCGGAAAAGGGCTCGACTTCAAAACCACAATAGATAATTTGTGCACCGAGCAGCAAAACATTGACCTGAAAAAAAATTAATAAATAAAAATCACTATGAGGAATTACAGCAGGGAGTTAATTCACCGAAGGGAACAAGAGGCGGGACGTGCTGGGGTTACAGCGAGGGCTTTAGATTTCTTTCGATACAAATCGACCGGCTTGAGATTATTGTCCTTTCTCAACTCACATCCTCTTTTGTTCTGCAGCGCTCTCAGCTGACGTCCCCTGGCACCTCATTCAGGACTCCAACATAAACACTTAGTGTGTAAATGTGCGCACAGTGTATACATACAGTATATTTTTACCTCCGCACTCGCACACAGCGACATATTTCTGTGGCCGATCCATTCTGAAGCGATCTGCAGTTAGAAATAGCGGCGCGGCCGCCCTGCCAAGGATCTGTCTGCTCTCATTAGGAGCCGGAGGTTTCTGGATGGACGGTGCCAAGCAAGGAGAGCTACTGAGACAGGACACACACAGAGCAGAGAATCACTTACCTACAACGGGCAGATTTATGCGCACGCAGACGCTACTACAAATTTTAGTGTGTTCCAGATGCGATTACTTTAAACGATGTCTTCGAATGCAGGTCAGACGATAAATTACGACTGATATCATCTCTAGGCACTTCTCAAATATTCACCTTGACTTTTTTTAAATGTAGTTGGGTTCAAATTTGATTTTCCTTTGTAAATTTTTAAATCAACGTTGACGTTCATACGGCGGGAAAATCCGACCCGCATCCAATTTCCCCCCCAAAAAACCTTCAAAAATCCTCAACAATCGGAAAGTTCATGACGAATCTTATACGACTTTTACGTCATTGGCGTGAGATGTGGGATTCTGCACAAGAAGCCAGACGTGACAAACCTGGAAAAGGAAAAACTGGCTGAAGCAAGCAGTGCCAAGTTTTGTTTTCTTGTTATGAGCATGTGAGAATATGGCTGCGTGCATTTTTACGTCAATATGGCGCTGCTGTGTGACGTCTACGTTCTTCTTCTGCGCTTGCTTCGGAGTCATAAACCGTCCAGTCAGAAGTCAGATGGCGGTCAAATTTATTTAGTAGTATGAACGACATTTGCAAAAAGATCGGACTTCAACAAAAAATCGGAACTAAGCTTCAAAAATAGCGTAAAGTTTGGAAATGACGTTAGCTCCATTTATGGCAACACAAAAACTCAAGTCATCTTTTATTAGATTAGCGAAATTTCTCTTTATAAGTTTTAGATGTTTGTTAGTATTCTGTTTTGTGATATTTTATTACTTTTGGTTAGACAACACAAATTATAAGGTTTGAACACGGTGTGTTATTAGTTTTGCTAATTACACTATAAAAATGAGCAAAAATGTTCCAACTGAGAAATAAAGTCAAAGTTGTTGTTCAATATTTGCCTTAAACATTTGTGTTAAAGTTCAATATTCGTGTTTTATTGATTGCAATGTATTCGATCGTGATTCTAGGAATATATTGAATAAGAAACGACTAAGCGGCAAAAACACAACTGAGCGATTCTTGAATTGTTTTCTCGTAAAATTGATCCAAATAAACGTCACTGCATTAATGTCTACTACCACAAGATGTCAGTAATGTACAAAAATGCAACAAATTTCCACAACCAATTTTATTTCTTAAATCTTTTAATACACAAAAAAATGTAAATGCTTCGTAAACCAGCAATGTATTTCTTGTATATTGTATTTAGATCACGTAAACTCAGATATTGATAGTTTGTCGGTACTTGTTTAAGAAATCAGACATTTACAGTTATACCTTAGACGCTGCTTGGTCTTGTCTTCTGCTTCATCAGCTGTAAATTAAACATCAGGAAAACATTTCTTATAAAAAAAAACATGCTAGAATCTGTTTTATTTTTTGTTTCTATTAAAAATTTTAATATTGATGATTAAAAAAAAAGAGTTCAAGGTTGTGTGCAATTCATTTGCATTTAAATAGTTATTTTTCAAACTTTTCTAAACCTGTTTTTGTAAAAAACATGATTGTTTTTCGTGTTTCTAATGAGTGATTAAAAGCTACATTTTTATTTCACTTCCATTTCAAATCACTTGGAACTTGAGCTGATTAAATCTGTTACGGGTTTCAGTGACAAAGAAGCAAGAATTATTTTTTAACAAATCTTTATTAGTTAAGGAAAAAAAAGATACTAAAATTGAAATATTTTAACAAATGTTAATTAAACAGCCTCTTTTCTTTATGGATCACTACACAGGGTGGTTTACAATCAGGGGGCGGCACAATTTTTGAAAACTTTGCTTTAACAGGGAATGGAAACTCCAAGGCAAAATGAATGTAGCTGCGGCTACATCGGCCCGATGCAGTATAAATATTTTAACCATTAAAATTGGTATGTTAGAAATTCTAAAGTAAAATCTGTAAAATAAATACTTAATTTGTTCCTGTTAATTTAATGTACATGGCTTATTTTTATTTTACATGACGCATTTATATATTGAGAGAGAAGGGACAATCACATTGAGGAAAGGTCTCGAAGTTGGGAATTGAACCGGGGACTATAGTCTCTGCTCTACCACTACACCACCTGAAACCCAGAATAATCAGTAAAGTTCACACCAATAGTTGGTGTCAGAAACCTCATTTATTTGCAGTAATTTAAAGTTAAACCAGAAGAATTCAGAACCGCTGTTCTATAGGATCTAGATCTAGATCTTCTATTTTGAGACAAAGTTTAGTGATAAAAAGATTTATTTTTATGCCAAATTCAGGAGCTACAGTGATTAATTATTAATTATTCTGAATTTCAGGTAATTTGCAGGCTTTAACAGTTCAGATTAGTTTAGCAGCAGATTAACGGTAAAGCATTTTTATAAGATTTAAACAAATCTGGACCAAAATATTAAAAATCCCTTCAGTGGAAACAAGCAGCCTCTGCCAGAATCAGCTTGGTGACTGTTCAACAGTGACTGTACCAAATATCCAACTGTTAAAACATCGTTTCGTATTCTTGAGAAAACCACAGAGTCTTTGCAGGACTGACAGTCGCGACAACACCCCCATAAAATCCACCCAAACCTGCCTTCTTCGCATCAGTCCCTGTGAGGTTTTAGCGGCTTGTGCCTTTAAGCGGCTAAGACAGAGCGAGCATTGTGAAGCCGTGGCTTCATCTATAGTATTTTCCATTACTGCGGTGCAGCTCACTGTGCGCTGCATAACTGCGGTTATGCACACAAATACACAGGCAAGGAATCACATGAAGTCATGAAACATCCCGAAAAATAATGCGTGATGAGGCAGAAAGCCACGAAAATCTTGAGATTGTTTTGCTTCATGTTTTGTTCAGACGAGTCTCGAGGCAGGTATTAGTATTTAGGTTCAAATGTAATTTTCCTGTGCTTTTAAATTCTTTTAATTTAGAGTTTACAGCTTAAAATGAGAATAAAGTAATGCAGCGCTGCCCCTTCCCAACTTGTTGCTGCACACTAAAATTTAACTACTCCAAAAAAGGTTGTAATTAACTGTGTTTCTTTCTAGTAAACCGATAATGAATTACTGGGAAAACAAAAAACAACTAAAAACAGTTCTGCCAAAGCTTTAAAACTGAAGCTAATATTAAAGTGTTTATTCCAGTTGTGTTTTTCTATATTAAACAAGAAAAACAGGAGATTATGCTGAATAAATATCTGGAAATAACATGTATTTAAAAATTTCATTTAAAGAGTAAAATGATCAATTATAATACAGTAAAAGATATACTGTATAACATTATCAACTAATAATCAATGTATTATTTTACAGCAGTAGATGTTGCAATTCTGTTTTATTACTTTATTCTTCATCCTGTTGCTGATATGATAAAGATCTGAATTTGATCCAGAAATCGTATTGTATGCTGCTTTAAATAAAAAGACGGGACGGCAACGTAGTGCCATCTCTTCTTCTTCATTTGAACCTTCGGGTTTATAATTTCAAGCCCAAAATTCAACTAATATACGGCAAAAAGCAGAGATGCATCTATGTTTCTGAAAGGTTCCTTAAATAATAATAATGACGGATATCCTTCCTTTTCAAACCAACGCCTCATCGGGACAAAACATTTTTTTATGTTTGTTATTTTTGTTTCTATAAAGCGTTACGCTCCAAATATCCGGTGTTTTTTAAATTATTATTTAAAACGTAGACCAAAAATGTGCTAAGAAATTAAAAGTACATTATTTTTAGCTATAATATGTCCAGAGACGCCGACAGGAACCGGTGTCTGTGGGTTCGTCTTGGTCCAAGATACCTAGTTCATTGAACAGGCATTAAGGCGCGTTTAACATTCAAAGCAGAAACTCTCGAACCTCCAGCAACTCTTTTAAAATCCATCTTTACATATTTTAGAATTAGAAACAACAAAAAAACCAACTTGTGCATAAAAGGTAAAATATTCTTATTTCTTCACCATTATTTCATATTTCAGTTTTGCTGTTTTTTCCCGCCAATCTTTAATCATGTATTTGTCTGTCTCCATTTTTTTTTCAGATTTCCTATCATCTACAGTTTTCTTCTTAAAATCAGATTCAGTTTTACCATCTATCTTTGGTTCTAGCGACTTTTTGAGTCGTCCTCCGCACTTTCATTCTCATATGAAACTGTCCGCTGGAATGCCGGTTCATGACAGAAAGTCTTAAACTCTATATTTAAAGCACATCCCTGCGACCTCGCTGTTCTCCTCCTCTTGTAGATCGGCGCGAGTTTCTGGCAGCGCTCTCTCCTGCCCCTTCTTTCACCCCGAGAACGCACCGCTCCCTCCTTCAACACTCTTGTCCTGGGCCGACTAGAGAGGCCACTTTTAATCCCCCTCTGTGTAGGTGTGTGAAAGAGTGGTGGCTGCACTTTGAACGCTTACAAACTTTGTGTATGAAAAGCTTAAGGGATAAAGCGAGTGTCTCTCTGTCCTGCTCGGTCAACAAAACTACCGCAAACACACCGAAAAGAGACTCATGGTGCAGTTTTCCCATAGCTTTGACTTCAGTTTACTTTCCTAAATCACCAGTTAAGATTGTTTCTGTAGAAACAAACGTCCATTTATTAAATGGATCTGAAGTATCTAGATTTGAAACTAGTACTCACACCTAAATCTCACACTTTATCTGGTTTTAAGACTTTTATATATACCCCAAGCTTCACCGTGATTTTGTGGCAGATACTTCTTTAGTGGTAAAGATTCATTAAAATAGAAATGGGAAAGAAGACGATGGACGATGTTCAGACGGATAGATTAAGAAATAGACGAGTCGTAGTTGGAACGACTGTCCAAATACTGGAAGGATGAAACTGCGTTCAGCTTTCTGATCGTCAACCACTAGACCTAGTCGCATTCTCAGTGAAGCCAGAATGGCAGCGGGAGCAGAAATATAGTTTGCATTGTCACAACCAAGACTTGTTGACCTGAGTTGCTTAGAAGGCAAACCTGAGACCAGACTTGATAGTAGTTATGGTTCCTTCTAACTGTAATGCAAATTTAGAGCGAACAAGGCATGCATCCATCATCTGGTTCCGAGCAAAGTGTCGTCAGGTGCTGACATACACAGGAGGCAGTAAAATAAGTTTGCTATATCGAAATTCATTCGACTGGTTTGTTTCCATGTCCCATTGAATATTTTTTGGAAAACAAAAAAATTACCTCAACTGAGAAAATTAAGAAGTCATTTCGAGTTTTGTCGTTTCCATAAAATGTTTCCAATGCAACACTTATAATAAATAAAAACACTTATGTAAACACAGAAAAGGGTTTAATGGTAACTATAATTTTGACAGTTTTCTCATCAAATGTTTCTGGGATAAGATGTGCTAGTCTGGAGTCGAATACATGAAAATACTAAAGTCGTTTGTCAAACGTCTTAAGAAAGACTCTGTTGACCACCAAATGTTAATGTTTTTACCCAAATGTAGATTACAAAACAAAATTTCCACACTCTCCAGAAAAAAAGCCTTTTTCATGTCTTATGTTTTCAGTTTTAACATTTGGAGATGCTGGTTATTTTAGCCATTCAGCAATTCTTTCCTTTTTTCATCTTTAGTTGTTTTGACCTCAGTTGTTTCAGGTTCAGATCATAGCACAGTTGTTTTTATTGATAATAATGACAAACTACCTTTTCCAGACTTTATTCTGTCCTAGTTAATCAACATAGATAAGGTGTGATAGGGCTTAGATGTAACCTGAAAAGGAAATGTTAGTTTACGGCATTGAAAAGGTAGAAAGTTGGGGGAAAAAAAGACAAACTCGTGGTTGTCTAAAGTTTATTGTGGGCAAAGTATTCATCTTCACCAACAAATCGAAAACTGATGCAGATGATTACATAAATAAGCTGCTTAAAAAAATAAAGAAAGTTGGCATAGGTTTACAGAAAAATTAGCTGTTTTTTGACAAAGCTAACGGCGCAACATCACCGTGCACAAAATGTCGAAGCAAAAGTGCAGCTTTACAGATAAATGGCAAAATAAGTGTTCCATGTACCGTTCTGGTCAGAACCTGTTGGATTACATCGTTAGCAAAGCTGGCAAACATGTTTGTGTGTCTAATAAAAGTTCTGGAGATCTTTTTTTTGTGGATTGATTCTTGTGTCACTGAAGATATTTAGAGTTTATTTGATAAGAGATCTTCTGTTTTGTTACAGGTTAGTTTTTGCAGCCCTGAAACGTAACAAAGGAAGTTGATTAATCTGAGAAGCCTCTTCTGTTTTTGGGACGATGAACTCCGGTCACCCCAGAACATATTTGAGGTTCTCAGTGTTCGGACCGAGGCGGGGATGCGTCTGTGTGTGTCGGGGTATTAGCTGGGGTCCTGGGGTTAGCGCTTAGAGCGTTTTGAACAACCATAATCTCTCTTTCTATAATGTCCCCGGGTCAGGGGCCAGCCCTGCCTCCCCCTCCGTGTCTCCCCCGTTCCCTCTCCATTCTCCGTGTTTTCTGGCTGAACCATCCGAACGCCCCCTTTAATCCGTCCTGTTTGAAACGAGCACCCACCCCATCTCTCCGGCTCCGCTGCCACGCTCTGCGCTTGCTTTCTCTGCCTCCGTTTTTGGCTCTTTGCTTGTCACTCCTTCTTACCCCGCCTCCGCCCCCCTTATGCTCGTACACTACTTCTCGGTTTCCTTGCCTCTTTGCTTTCTCTCATCTTTTTCCTCCTCCTCCTCTTCCTCCCTCCGGGTCTCCCTGATGCGGTGGCGTGACCGCAAACGGACGGGGTTCATTGTCAAGTCGGGGACCTATCGCACCATTCATACACACAATCACTCACACATAAAAGCCCTCGCACTGGATCCTCGGTATCTCTGGCACCAGCTGAATGATTGACGGCTGAAAAGAGACCAGGAATTTCCTCGGTGCCTTTGACCTCGTTTCCTCTCCCTTGTTCTTTGGTGCTCACTCGCTGCCGTTTCATTCGTTCATTTTTAACCTTTATTTCAGACGTAAACGTGGAGATCGCTGGCTTTGTAAGTCTGGCTCTACCTGCCAGTCAAGCCTTGTAGGCTTGAAGAAGTTTGGTTTCTGGGATTTCTGTGAACTTTGTTCTGCTTAATTGTTGGTGAGCAGTGTGACTCACCTGGTTGGTCGTCGACTTTTCCTGACGACAAAAATCTTTGGCTTTTACCTCAGATACGCTCAACTTTTACAGTTTTTACATGTAGTTACAACAGAGAAGACCTTATTTTGCCTGTTTTAAACACAACAAGGCAGAACAATGAAATTATATTTAAGCCTGATTTAATTCAAACCCATGTTATAAACCCAACTTTTAATGAAAATATCCACAAATTTTTTTTTTACACATCACCATTTGCTCAAATTTTGCAAAAAATTCAGTGTTTGGTGCCATTTTGTTCACCTAAAACTCATAGAACAACTTGTTTCTATCTTTATGACTTGAAAAATTGGAGGCACGAGAATTTTAAGTGTTGCATTTTCACAAATGTGTGCCAAGAATTATAAAAGAGAGCTAAAAATAAGTAAGACTTCATAGTTATTTGCTGAATTTGACTTCTGTTACATGCATCAGGCATTTAAAATAACAGATTTACGTCTTTCAGCTGTTTTTCCTTCTTCTTCGTATTCTTTCGATGTTATTGAGTGATAAAGATATTTAGTTCTTATTTATTCCAGACTTCAAGAACCATACTGTCAAAAAAAACCAAAAACAAATGTCTTATGTTATATATCCTGATGAAGATCTTCCTGTGGCAGCAAGCTCGATGAATCTTTCTTTTATTTGAGGAAAATCGAAAAATGAAACCTATAAATCAAACAGGAACTGTCAAGAAGTCAAATATTTTAATCAAAAGTGAGCAAATCAACCCTGCAGTTGGACTAGTTTCAAAAGAGACTGTACCTCGCAGGCACTCTCATCTTTCTTGCCTTTGATTGGCTAACAGTTGGATATTTTTAATCCGACATCGACTGGCCAAGCTATTTAGTCACTCGCCGCTCTAACAGGCGATAAACAGCGACCAATCAGACGTAGCGAGAAGACAAAAGTCTCACAAGGAATGGAATTGATAAATCTGCAAGCAAGGTTGCAGATTTTATTTTAAAGTATATCGTAACGGCTTCCATAGATTTAAAAACAAGATTTGACGTTTAAGAATTTTGTCTCTGCTGAAAAGTTTTCAAAAACGCCTCCAAGTCGCATCACAACCTCAGCGTTTGTGCATCGCTGCACGTGTAAAAACGTATACAGTTAGATTTTAAAGCTTCAAAGCACAATCAGAAAAGTATGAGCATGACTGATTTTAACTTAACGTATTTATATGTTCGCATGTGTTTTCGTATCAGCTTGAGTTTCTGTTTTTCCATAAAAGTCTCTCTCGCTTTAATACCTTAAACCTTTACCCTCATATTTGAACTTTTTCTCCCCCTTCTCTCTCACACACACACTGCTGTGTGTGATCTGAGTAAACATAATTAGCTGTGTTTTTTTGTCTTGCCCTAATAAAAGAGTCATTTGTTGGACATTTCCACAGCACTACAAAGAGCACATTTATAAGGTTCGCCCCCAGGCCAACCCCAACAGTACAGACGGGGTATTTTTAGCTCGACCCGCTGGCTTAGCGAGCTGGGACGGCGTGAGCGAGTCTGGTGCACAGAGAACAAGAGAAACATGGATATTTGATGGGAGTATCTGGGATTGACTGAAGTCCTCACAGAGAACCTCGTTTTTTTTCGTCTTTATTGGGGTTCCAATAAATCTCTCTCTGTGAAAATAAAATAAAAATACCAAAAGAAACCTCAGTGAAGGCGAGCCGAGTTAAAAAGGCTTTAGTATTTGGGGAGATTTCTGTACGCGGTTCATAGATCACAGATACTTTCTTTTGTACGAAAACCCTTCAAACTGGACAAAACCTCGATTTAATCCCATAACCCCAGCTTGGCGTTAAAGTTTGAAGCTGGATCTCTCAGTGGTGCAGCGTTGTGTTAACTCTCGCTTTAAAGTAAGCTGGAAGCTCAGGGGAAACGTACGTGAAGTGTTTCATTTTAAGAATTTGTTGCCTCTGCTATTACTGGACGAGAGGAAAAGCGCCGTAAAAATATAAAATCAACTGCGTCCACGTTTGGATTTTAGTGACGCAATGCTGAGCACATTACAGCAACGGTGTGTGAGGTTGGTAACAATATATCTTAATTTGTAAAACAGTTATATTGTTTATTTTTGACTAAACACTTGGGTTAGCTAAAGTTGTTCATGAATTTAAAAAAGAACAAGACATAACTCTAAACAAAGGATTTAAAAAGTTTTAAACATTAATCAGAAGTTTTGCTGTTTTTTTTGTTTGTTAATTTGTTCATTGTAAAACGAAAAGGTAAATTAAAAGATGCTTTACCGCAAAATTTTAAATCAGTGAGTTGGTAAATTATAAACATTTAATGTGAATTATGGAGTTAAATCTTTGATGTGTCATATTTCTTATGATAAAGAATACAATACTCTTTTATTAAAGATAAAATGTATGCATTTTATATTTATTCTAATGAAAAACAAGTTTCTGTGCCAAAAACTTCTCCAAGTCTCTTTATTATTGTTGTATTTATTAACGAGCAATATTTGTTGACCATAATACGAGAATGAAAAGAAAAATCTTTAAGTTATTTATACAGTAGAAATTCAAACGTCCTCTTTCTAACGTAACAATAAGTAAACTGAACTAAAATAAACATTTAATTTGTTCTAAATCTTCGTCAAACAAATCAATTAAATGTATTGCTTTACTTTGCGGAAACTTGGATTCGATAACTTTTGAAGTAAAGCATATGAATTTGTTTTATTAAATTTTTTTAAGCTTCACGAGAGCTAAAAAAACCCTCTGGGTTACAAGGAAAGCAAAAAAACCAAACTGCCTCATTAGGGGGAAACCTCTTTATGGTTTTCAGCTCACATTAGATTTCATTTTTTTTTGGTACCGCTGACCTCGCTGGTAAAACCAGCCTAAATGTTGCGGTGGTAACTTTGGTTTCTTGGAGGTTTATTTTATGAAAGCGGATCGGGGGCGTTTACAGCGAGGGAAACCGTGTTGCCGCCTCCGCAATCAGCGTAAGAAACTGTGACGCCCGCCTCTCTCCAAGGCATCGTCAAGTCATGACTTTCCATCCTCTGCTCATGTGAACGCGTGTCGTTTTTTTTGAAACTTTGTGCCAAGATCAAGAGCACGAGTTATAAGTGTCCACGTCTCACCTCTGAGTTAAATGTCATCCAGACCATACCCCTGGCGCGCATTTACCTGCAACTGTTCGGCGTCGCAGCTTCGTTTCTTTCCACTTTCCTGCACAGAATTTGACAAGTGAAAACCTTTTGGTTGCTAAAGAAAAAAATAAAATATGCCAATGAAAAAAAATTTGAGGGCAGTGGAAAGACAAACCCGAGCGGAGAAAAGCGCGTGTAATAGACGCATGTGCACACCAGGATCGCTCCAATCTAGCGCTGTATCTGAGAGTGTGAAAGAGAGCCTTGTCTTGCTGCCTGAGGAACTCCCTTTGAATTAAACCGTGTGTGTGTTTGTGTGTGTGTCGGCAGGTCCGCCAGGCAGACATACTAAACCACTCTACGTCCATGTGGCAGCAAAATGTAGCTTGGAAAACAACCCCAGTCCAACACACACACACACACACACACACACACACACACACACACACACACACACATCCCCGGAGAGCTGCAGTAGCCAGCCGGCAACCTGCCGTGTGTCTGCGTTAAGGCGTCGGCTTGTTTTTGCTGTAGTGTGGGTACCGCTAAACAAATGCTGTGCTTGTGGGGACCGACTGCTTCCCTGGTCCCCACAGTCACAAAATGCTGTTTTGGGTTGGAGGTTGGGTGTATAACTATGATCTGTATTGATTTAGGGTTATATTTAGGGTTAAACTATAGAAATCATGACAAATCAATGGGAGTTAAGTAAAAGTCCCACTAAGGATAGAGAAATATAACGTGTGTGTGTGTGTGTGTGTGTGTGTGTGTGTGTGTGTGTGTGTGTGTGTGTGTGTGTGTGTGTGTGTGTGTGTGTGTGTGTCTGCAGTAGAAGGAGGAAGCAAACAGGAGCTGGGAAAACAGCTCAGGTTAACAGTTTGTACCTCTAAAGATGGTGGAAAAAACTCAAACTGAAAACATAAATCTACTGAAGACCAAGGACTGTAAAAAAAAAAAAAAAAAGTACAAATTCGCCGTTCGAAGTAATGGTCATCTCCAAGACAGTTTTATAGAAAAGCCCTGGCGTAAATACGCGGCATAAATAGTATTCTGTCAACACCTCAGGGTGAGGTCCTCACATCTGAAGAAGCTTAAGCCCAATTACAACAAGAGCACTCACAGACGTTAGCTTTGGGGGGCGGGTGGTGCTAATTAGCAGCATTTTTCTTCTATAAAAGCAGGTCTGGTGTTCAGATTTTATTTTAGTTTTTTTACAAAGCGACATGAAACGGTTAAACACGGCTGCATGGCGGCTGAGGCATCTGTGCTCAATTTGGCTTAGGTGGAGAAAGATGTGAGGTGCGTCGTAAGAAGGTGAGAAAGAACTGATCTGCTTTTACCAACACATGAAGCCACAAATAGTTAAAAAAAATTTCAAGACCCCTCAAACCAGTGATGGACTGAACCAAGTTCAAGCCGTAAACTTAAATATTGTAACTTAGTCATTGTGCTACACGAAACAGTTTATGGTTTAGCTGAATGACATAAATTACCACATTTTAAAGAAGTCATTAGAATTACAGAAGATTTCTTGAAATGGGGAAAGAAAATTTGTTTAAAAAAAAGTTTGCTCTTTTGTTTAATAGTTATTAACCAGGTGGAATTTCCCAAAAATTGGGCAAAGCAATTCAAACCTTTATAAGCTCGTTAACCTTTGAATCTTTTATGGTTCCTACAAATTAGCTGTTCAGTAGCTCCAAAAGTGTGGGCACCCCTGTTCGAAATAATGGAGTAAAAGCTTATTCTTTTTTTTTAATAAGTGTGTTTGAGTTAATAAAACCAAAATTACTCAGGCTTGGTATAAAAACATAACTGGAGAACGTGATATTGTAGCGTATTCTCCGTGCGTCCCTAGTGTTGGAATATGACCTTTTAGAGCATGAACATCTCATCTGCACAGATTGTTCCTGGTGGCTAGGATTCATTTTGTTGCTATCAGCTCTTTTCTATGAACTGCCGATAACCTTTATTGCATGTTAAATCATTGTACTGCTGTGATGCTATAGAGTTTGATGTGTGATTCTTATTATTGTCTGAGGTTTGCGTCTACCTGAATCAACAATCTCGATGTTGCAGTACTATGTGACAACAACTGATGACGGTGTTTCTCGTTCTCGGCCTGGCAAAGACCAAAAAACGTCTCAGAAAGTCAGAAAATGTAACATCTTCAGGGAACCTTCGCAGCCTGGTCAGACTTCAGCATCTTCCCTCTCCTCGATCCAGATAAATATCCCAATGGATAATTTTAGGCTTGTTTCTCACAGATTCATGGAATAGAGTAGAGTCAGGCTAAGATGGAACTGTCATACAGAGGTTTAACGGTTAATTAAATTTAGCTAAAGTCAAGACTGACCTAAAAACACAGTTTAGAGTACAGAAATTGAGACAAGGATGAGTTTTAGAAGAACTTAGTATGACTGAAACAGTTAGACTCATCTTATTTCACGTAGTCATGATGTAGGATACTCAGTTTGAATTAGTTTTTATCCCAAAAACATTTATTAATATTGTTTTTAACAAACTAAGTTTATTACATTGAAAAAAAAGTGAAATACATAATATTGTTTTTTCAGCCAAGATTTCTTAAAGCTTACATGGACATTGGTGTGCTTTTGGAAACATTGTGATTCTTGTCATGTCATGTTCTGTAGGTCTGAAACCTTTCACTTGTGAAACTACGCATCAAACCATAAATCTGGTGTCGTCTTTCGTTGGAGTTGTTCAGTTGTCATAGCCAGTGGCTTCAACATTGTTTATTTACTGAACTGTTAAAGCCCTGAAGATGTAAAACCTGAAGTTTATCTGGTGTAATCAAAGCCTGTTCATCGTTATCCCATTGTTAACCCCAGCTTTACAGAGAAACAACAAACAAAAACCTAAGAGCATTTAATTCCAGTAGGGACAATAAAAGTTAATAATTATTTGTTGATTTTTACGTGTTGTTGACATAAGTCCGTAGTACCTAAAGTTTAAACTAAAATCCATTAGTGACTATTTCGGTGCACATCAGATGTAACTTGAAACATGAAAATCCTGATTATAATAGCTTTATGTTTCCCATGCAATATCAGCAAACTCACAATGTATAAGCCAAAAAAACAAAACCTCTAGAAAAATCGCTCAAATTGAAAGCTCAATCCAATATGGCCGACTTCCTGTTTGTTGTAGAGCATAGTTAGTACATTTTTTTGTGCTGAGCCATTTCTGCAAGATTTACTAACATTTTAAAGCTGACAAATTAACTCATAACTTGATGTATATGCCTCCAGAAAGTCAATTAATTAGCATTAATTTTAAAACCAACACTTCTGCTTCTCAGGCATTAATTATCATCCATGCGATCATTTACAAGTAAGGATGCACTAATATGAAATGTCGGGGCTGATACCGTTACCCATATTATAAATATTTTCTTATCCTTTAACACATTAGGGACAAAAAACCAACAAAAAGAAACAACCACACAACTGACGATGCCTCTTCGTGCCACAATTCTCAAATCCCTGGCATCTCCATCACTTTACACTTTAGTAAAGTAAATTGCTTGCAACATAGAGATAAAACACAATTATTTGCTGCATAAAGACAGATAAAACTCTTGCTCGTTGCTGTACTTTTTCTGGTAGTTTATTCAAACCAGTCTGAACAGTAGGTACGGTGTTAAATTTGAGTGATTTTGAAATGTTTCTCTATGCATTTTGTCTCTACGAAACCGAAAAAGCATAGTCATCATACGGAGACGAAATCTATAAACAAACAAGCGCTGCTAATGCCAGAAGTGTTTTTCAACCAGAAAATAAACTATACTATAAATAAACTACATCTACCAGAAAATAAACTATACGCTAATAAATGCATTAATTTTTTTAAGTTGTGCTCCGGTTGCAGAGTGCTTCTGCTAGGTTGGAGGATCAGTTAAATATGAACTATTTAACTGATTTGAGCTATATTTGCTCCTTCAGGGGAAAAACTATTTATTTCACAAATCCCCTCTGAGTCGTGCATCTTGCTTGAAGATGCATCCCCTCCAACTGTGCGTCTCTCACAGTTCCAAAAACCTTTTAAACCTTGAGTGAAGCGGGGTCAAACCAGTTAGAGTTGTCAGCAGAGCCTGTTTACGTTCCTCTGCGTGTTTTCTTTTCAGCAAATCTCATGAATTCAGAGTGTGTGTGCTTGAGTAACCAAACACACATGCCTTCACGGTACGTGTGAATACTTGCGTATGGATGTTAGATATGCTGCAAGCATCCTGCATGAGTGTGCAGCACAGCTATCCGTCCTCCCGCCGACATCACTCAGACAGTCCAGTCACAGTTCTGGGGTCGCCCGCCTGTCGCTTCGACGCAACCCCGACCATTTGGAGGTCAACTCTGCACTCAAGTCAGACCCCAAACTGACTCCAGCTCCAATGCTATAAAGATTTTCCATCAACCAGGCTGTTTCACTGTGTGACAAAACACAATGTGGGTCAATAAGAATAAGAAATTTGGAAAATAATTGGGTGAAGCCAACAGATAAAACTGTGCATTCATTAGTTAGCCATCTCCTTTGGATGCAGTTTAGCAAAAACATTTTAATATAGATGCTGTTTTTTTTCTTGTAGTTGGTAGGTATTTGAAAATGTAAACTAATAAGAAAATTTTGTTTGATTTTCTTTATTTAATCATGTTAAATTGCCTAAAAATGTCCAACAAATATCAGAGAAAAAGGCGTAAAATGTTATCACTATATTTTGTGGTATTTTTGTGATCAATTAATACATTTTAGCACCAAATTCTACAATGTACCTTTTTAATGCATTGCTTTTTTTGGTGTGGAGAAAATACTGTAGTTAAAGGAAAAATCTTGATTTGGTTTTTTTGGGGGGGGAGTTGCAAACGTCATTAATTGGAATTTGTTTTTGTTAGGACGGATCTAAATGTTTATCATGATGCAAAATTGTTTACACTAACAATAAAAGATGATTAATGCCCACCCTCAATCCAAACTGGATTAGAAGAATGTAACGGGTGAAGCACAATTAGGCCATACTCACTTGTTAAGTACAAAGAGTTGATTTATTTGGTCATTTATAATGTTTTGCACAAAAAATTAAGCTTGAATATGAGCCTCAAAAGGCAGAAATCAGTGAATAAAGTGATTTAACATAAAATGTTTTAAGTAATCTGAGACATTTTCCTGCAAACCAGTAATTGTTAAGGAAAATTAAACCCTTTCCAATGCAGACCTATCCTTTTACCATCAAAAATCCTTTTTCTCTTGCTTGTCTATAAGATATTTATTTTGTCTCTCTTTGTATTTTATGGTACTGGTGTAAATTTGCTTCAATTCTCTAATAGTTTTTTGCTTAGTTCATGTTTCATCCAGATATTTTTTATCATATTTGTCAAAGTTTAGAACCTATTTTGAAGACTGGCTGTTAGAATTGATAGATTATTATGGTAAAACTTGTCAATGGCGGTTAAAAACTACAAATATCGATTACAAATGATGGAAAATTAATCGTTTTGAGAGCCTAAACGTCTGACACAAGTGATTTTGTTCCTTTCAGTTTCACTGATTCCTAAAAGCTCAGTTACATCTGTTGAATTAGACAGAAACAAAAACACCTCGGCATTGACATTTCTGGCCTTTCTTCTCTGACCCTCACAGGGTTCGGCCTTCCACGCGTCGAGGAGACAGAAATACGGCAATGTATTCAAGACCCACCTTCTCGGCCGCCCCCTGATCCGAGTGACCGGCGCTGAGAACATCCGCAAGGTGCTGATGGGCGAGCACACACTGGTGGCGGTGGACTGGCCCCAGAGCACGTCCACACTACTGGGACCCAACTCTCTGGCCAACAGTATCGGGGACATCCACCGCAAGAGAAGGAAGGTCAGGGAAACGCAGCCCACGCACTCTCCTACGAATTTAAAACACTCCAAATGTCGCACAAAACTCCTTGTACACTCACAAAGTTCACCTCTGCTATGGATGGAGTCAAAACTTTAAAGTCTGTACTGAAAATACAGATGTTCTGTTAGTAGTCGTAGATAATATGGAGGTTACGGTTAATTGTCTATAAAAGTGATGATAAAAAACATAGACTGCATTTAAAAACAAGGTAATTAAAAACAGCCTCCTTTAGGACATCATTTTCAATTTATATTCAATTCGGTTCAAATTACATAACACAAAAATAATTCCAAAGGGAAATAAAATGTAGATATAACTCATATTACCAAAGGTTCTTCTAAAGATTACATGAAAATATTTTATTTTTATCACTAAACTGGAAACAATTAACAGCATTTATTCATGTTTTTTAAATTTATGAATGTTTAAATTCTAATGGTGGAACAAAAGAAAGAATAGACAGTTTTTTGGCTGTTTTCACAAATCGTTAATCCCTGTTTAATCTCAGGTTCTTTAAAAGAAGTGCGGTTAAAGTTGAAGATTTAAGTCCGCTTACATCAGTTTATCACAGAGGTTTCTTTAAGTAACTTATAAATTGTTTTGTTTTATTAGGATTTACTCACATTTACTCGGAAAATACAAAACAATTTCAATTCCAAACAACATTTATAATATAATTTAAACTGGACTTGTTGAATAAATAAAAATTTTTTTTACATATAATTCTGGTATTTGAGCATTTAACATTACTTTAGAATGACCAGATCCTGATTTGAGCTACATTTGCTCCCTGATGTAGATTTTTGAAAAAACAAGATAAAAACACTTGAGTGATAAGTCTTTTTTCTGAGAATAGATCAATTTGAAAAACACAAGAGGAAAGTAAATCTGTCTGAGTGACTTGAAATCAGAGGATTGGTGTTAAACTAGCCCTCAGGTTGAGCGTTATGAGAGGTGTTTTGGCCCCTGTAGCATCGACGCTCCGTCCTCTCGTCTACATCAGCAGACTGTCTTCGATTATCTGTTTTTCCCTCCCTTCCTCTCTCCCTCTCTGTCCTGACTATATGAGGACCATTACCGGTAATCGCCTTCCCCTGCTGCTCACCTGATGCGCCGACACAATGCGGAAGGCTGGAGTGGGTTTTCCTGTAATTCAGGCTCATTTTCGGCGGGGGGTGTGTGGAGGGTGAGGCTTCGGTTTCGCAGCCGCGGTGCCTGGGGACGGCGAGGGGTCGGCTGGGTCTAATCTTAGCTCTGATCCCTTCTCCTCTCCCCGGAGACCCCGGGACTAACCCCATGTAATGACCCCTGATTAGGAAGGCTGCCTCCGACACGGCACAAAGACTTGCTTTCTGTGTGGGGGCCTGACATGCAGAAACACTCGCGGCGCACACACACCCGAACACGGCCTGGCTTTTAAGGCAGTAAAACAAACACAGCAGAGGATGTGAGGTCAGGAAAGTTGATTTTGGAGATAAGGTCTCGTCTTGCTATGACAATCAGTTTTCCACACCTCTGTCTGCAACACCTGGATAGCAAGACAAACAGAACTGCAGATGAAGAGATAAGACGCATTTTAGAAAGTGGCAAGACCAGGGAGACGAGGTTCGTTCATGAAAGGACCACGGTTAACTTTGAGGAAAACTGTCAAACTGAAAGTGGTCTCACTACGGGGAGTCGTTTTAAATGAGGTTAAACTAAAAAATGCATCTGGCAGTGATCATTATAAGAAGTTTTCTGCATCAACACCGTTACTGAGAACGTGTTAAATGTTCTCACAGTAAAAACCAAATATGCGGCTTTCCTACACAGAGTTTCTCCGAAACCTTATCAGCAAGGAAGCATTTTAGGAAACATGCTTAACAACAACTGGCGTCAATGCTCGAAACATCTTGAGATGAAATTGTTTCAAATGTTGTTGACGCTGCGTATCTAGCTCTAAGCTAGCTCTAAGCTAGGATTTCAAAAACGTTAAATTTGACCTGAATTAAAAAGGTATATGATTTATTTATTAGCTAAGGTTTGAGTTAGTTTAGTATCTGCCACTTAACCTTTGAATAACCTAAGAGTTAACTTAATTCTTACAACCAGCTAACATGGCTTTGAATTGCAGTTACTTTGAGTAATTTTTTACCCATTCAACTTTGAGTCTAGTTTCTAATTTTTACCTAGTTTACTACATGTGTAAGCACCTGTTTATTTTTATTTTTTTATATACGGGCTTGAATCCCAAAAACTGAAAGCTTATCTTTCTGGATTTGAAAGGATAAAACACAGTTGGTAACTTTTTGTTTGAAAAGACTCTGACTCGCTTGGCTTTTGGTTTCTGTTGACTTTTTAGCCTAGGTTTGAGTACAATAATAATTATTGCCTCTGTTTTAATATATTCAAACAATAAGAAGTGGTAAAAAACAGTTGCTACCAGCAATTAACTGTTTAAAATGTGGGTCAGCCATATTGAAAAGTCTTCATGTTTTACTTTCAACCAGAAATGTTAAAAATTTGACTTCTGTGTACAGAAAATGTCGGGTATAGCTCTTACCTTAATTTTTGTGTGATTGTTAGCTTATAACTTAATTGCCATACATTTCTGCATGATTCTTCAAACTAAGATACTTATAACAAATATAAAATACACATAACACGCTGACTCTTCACAACTACTCCCCATATTCCCAATAAAAACCGAGCTACTGTCAGTTACTGAACAGAAAAAGAGTTTGTAGCTGAAGTGTGTTAGTTTTCACAGGCTCTTAGCCAAGTCCTGTCTTCTAGATAGTAAAACCAACAGGCTGAGACGTGATGACGGCGACCGAGAGAGAAAGAATGAGCGACGGGCTTACATTTTTGACCCACTGGACCAGAGTGCCTGCGCACTTCTTCCCTCCCTGCGGTTTTCGCGCGGAAAAACAATCTGTTCACACAGAACATTAGCCTTTAGTGGATCAACAGAGCCAGCCAGTTTCCACACAACCCAGGATTGAGCTGAGAAACTAAGTCACTTAAGGAACCACAGAGGATGGGCTTCCAACACAGACCAGCCTGGTCTGAGCGTTCAGGAGCGTCAGACTGAATCTGTAACATGCTTAAATGAAATTTAGTTAATCTTAATCAGTGGCACGCAGTTAAATAAAGCTGTTGGATTCCCAGTCTTGTTGCTGTTAATACGAAACATTTCCTTGTTTTCAACTTAAACAACTTTAGCCTGACACAATGCGGACGTTGTGAAGCATTGCAGCGATTAAACAGATGTTGATTACGTACTTTACGGCAAACTGCCGAGAGGTGACGCTGCATTTTTCAAGTTTATCTCATCACCAGTAGAGGGCACTGACATTTTTCCCCATGCCTACCACATTTAAAAATTTTCGCCCGTCTAGGGTTTCATAGCCTCCCAAAAAATTTTCTTAAGCTTTAAATGATAAAACTAATGAACAATAGTGAGAAAAGTTGATGAAACACAAGGTTAAACAAGTAAGAATAAATAATTTTTAGAACAATATGAAAGTATGTTTAAGTTTATACATTTAGCAGACGCTTTTATCCAAAGCGACTTACAAAGTACACAAAATATTACAGTTATCAATCTGACCATAATCAGGGGTCATCTAGAGGAAAATCTCTAGTCAAAGTCAGTGGTGACAGCAAAGAGATAAGGTTAGTTTGCAGCAAGATCCTGTTGAATTAAGGCGATATTAAAGCAAATAAGTAGTTTAAATTGGGGAGTTAGTGGGAATCTTGTCAATTCAGCTTGTGTTAATAAATAAATGTGTCAAATTCATTTGGAATACAAAGTAAGATACACTGAAGCTTGTTTTTAAATTCACATCTTTTACCTAAATGTAACTTATTAGGATGTGACCAAGCAAAAAAAATGGCACAAATTGGCTACGTAGAAGAAGAGTTACTGATTATGACTGGATATTTTTTGACTTTTTATTGACTCAGAATGAGTTAAAATAGTTTATAAGTGTCAGTTTTCTCTCTGGCCTTTGACTGGGCCATTCCTAGACATAAAAATGAATTAATACAAGCGTTTGAATACATGGTGCGATTCCTTGTTCAGATAGAAAGTAAACCTCAGCGCCAGTCTCACGTCCTCTTCGGCCTCTAAGAGGTTTTCTTCCAATTAACTCTCAACAGCTTCCCTCTTCCTAGAGAGGAAAAACATCCCCCACAGCATGATGCTGCCACTTCCATGTTTTATTACAAGTAGGGTGTGTTCATGAACGGATTTGGACTCAAGACAAAAGGTTCAAAACAAGTTCAAATCAAGAGTTATCCTTAACTTCAGATCGTCTTATCTAGCATGTTATGTTAGGGTTACGGTTCAAAACACAAACTAACCAAGTAGGAGCAGGACACCAACATCTTACATCTTGTCTGGGTTTAAGCTGTCAAGGAAGCAGAAGCTAAACCCTGAAACTTTCAGATGGCCTCCCAGACGTCCCGAAATCCACACCAACAAAGTCATTTTTGAGTCAGATTGACGACACAAGTGTGGAAAGACATACAGTAGAGAGCGAAAAAGAAAAGAGAACGAAGGAGTATTTTTGCAGAGAGGATGGATGACGGGGGGCTGGCAGAGACGGGAAGAGGAAGGAGCAGCGAGGGCAGAGAAAAGAATAAAGGACTCTTTACATGTCTGTGGAACCAGCAGCTCACAGCACTTTCACATAATTTAAGACATATGGACGTTATTAGGACAAGTGTGTGAGTGTGCTTTTGTCTTTGCGCTCCAGGCTATGGAGGACAGTCACGTTTTTGTGGTGCAGCAGCACGACTGTTGTGCAGAACAATCAGCACACACACACACAAACACGCACACACACACACACACACACACACACCAACCAACCTCATCTGACTGGAACCTGGACCGTCCCAGAATGACGGTGCATATTGACAGCCAGAGAAACCGATGGGAGCTGGAAGACCTGTAGTTACCTTTCAGGGAGCAACACAGCGTCAAGTTGATTCGTTGGTCCTACAGTAGCTGTGCTCTGCTCTTTGTCTATTTATGTCTGAGTGTGTGTGAACAGGCAAAGCGCTCCGTCAGTTAGAGCAATTATAAACAATTCAGCGCAGACAGGTTAAATGGGTTAATTCAAAGCCTCACATAACCAGGACGTTCTTGGGTTCTTTTAAAACGACTTTGACCTTGGTTTGTAATGCTATTTCATGCTTTTTTAGTCACATTCTGTTCAATTCTTGAACAAGACCTCAAAGGCAGAGTTCATGTAATATTTTCTATCTAACTAATCATGGTATTTCTTCGATTCACCCAAAAAATTGACCAAATTCAGTCTTTATGACATCCTACCAGTAATAAAGACGCCTTAGGATCCGGTTTAAGACTGAATTGTTGCTAAGTTGTCTGTTCTATTGACATAACACTGGCTCATCCCCTAAATGAGTTAGATATAGAGTGGCTTTAAAAGCAATAAACCATCACAAAATTGATTGAAAATAAATACAAAAGCGGCCACAAAAGTTCAAAAGAAAACTGTAGAATGCTGACACAGAGTTTCCGATCTTGTATTGTATTATATTGAACATGTTGGTTGTTTATATTAGAAAATTATTTCTTGTGATGCTTTGTAGGCCTTTTAAAGCACTTCTTGTCTGAATAGTGCATGTGTATTGAGATCAAGGGTGTGGATTTCATAGTCTAGCTGCATCATGACCAGGGAGAATACTTTTGCAATGCACTCCAAGTAGTTAGATAAGGAATTAGCCAAATTAATCAGATACGATTTCAAATATTGCTTAGTGTTGTATTGATATAACTTAGTAATGTTTGTTTTTTTTGTTTTTGGAGAGCCATACATGTGGACACAAACAAAAAAGACAAATATGTTCTATATTATAACCCAGTTCTGCTATTCATGAACTGAATTTACACAATGTGAATAATAATTGCACATTAATCTACACAATATTAAGCATTAAGTATTTTTAAAAGGCCTTTTTTGATGGTTGGCTTGAAGGGATTTTTGATTTTTATGGGGATAGGTGATTCTGATTTGTTTTAGGACACGGCAGGATGACGTCTCTCCTTAGATAAGGAGACAAAGCCAAACATTTCTACTTTCCTGGGGTCAGATTCTGTGAGTAATCTGCTGCGGTACAGATAAACACAGCATAATTAGGAAATGTAGCATCGCTACCAAACCCAAACAGTTAACAGACGTAACCAACACATGCCAACTCTAATGCATGCAGCAAGAGCCCATTGTTTATTCAATTAGTGAACAGGATAAGGACAGGATTTAAAGAAATTAACAGAAGAAGAGGAACAAAAAGAGAAGCAGAATGAGGTAAGGGGAAAAATCCAGAGGATGAACGCCCAACTGATGGAGAACCACATGGATGAAATCCTTTTATTCATCTGACTCATCTAGAAACCCTTTGCTGTCATAAATTTGCTTCCTAACATTTGAGAAATACTCTTTCAAAGCTATGTCAAAATTGTGACTCTCTTAGTAAGGTCTTCCTGGAATTAGAGATGTTAACCTTAAGGGACCAGTGACTATCCTTAAATATGGTTCAATCTCCCAAAAAAAAAAGAAAAAACCTGCGTTTGACTTATGAGCGAACCCAATTTCATTGTGATCCCATCATAGGGAGCCGACTCCCCCAACAGTCTTTACACAGTAGCTCTGATATACGCAAAAAAACTCATTTAGACGTTCCAGCCTCATTTCATCGAGCAGAAAATGCAAACCATGTGCACCAGTTAGCTGAGCATGAGCCGAGTCACCTCCTTGAGATTCTCGATTCACTCCAACCTTGTCATGGAAAAAATCTCTGGAAAACGATTTCCCAAACTGGAAGTAACAAGCAGCTCATTTATGTTCTGCTCTGACCATCAAATACATGAAAATACTATTTATTTATTCTAAATCACACCCAGGACAGCTTTAAGGGGCAGTTTTGGAGGTCAGATCTGATGGAATGTTATTTGTTCAAACAGCGCTGATGACTGGTGATTGATTCGTCCAGAAAGAAAAGCTTGAAGCATGTGTTACGTGTGTCTCTCCCCCCCATCTCTGTCTTTCTCCCCAAATTTTTTGTCCAGTTTTTGCTGACTGCAAAGAAAAATCCTCTAAAATTTTAAAGTTTCTCTAAAATGGAAGCAGGAATGGGAAGAAAGTAGTTAATAATGTAGCTAAGCTAATTAAGCTAACAGGTTTCTACGTACTTCTTTTAAGGGGAAAACATTGTTTAAAAAGTGACACCCTTGCTTTTGACTATTTATTTTTTCTCTTTTGGTTTTTAATGCCTGATTATATTTCTTGGTAGCGTGTTTTTTTATCACCCGATTATCTACTGACTGTTAATGTCCAGTGAACAAAGTGTTTCTTTGCAAGAAGAGGGTGATGTATTTATTAAAACAGTATTTTTTACTTTTGGGGGCCCATTGTTGGTAAGGGATCTTTGCAATTGTCCCAACTGTTCCTTCCTATAAGCCTCGTTCTCTATGGTAACTTGATGCTGTTGCTTTTTGACTTCATCAGGTTTAAATCTAGACACGTTTTCAAGAACATTTGACTTTTTCCTTGTAGGTGTTCGCCAAAGTGTTCAGCCATGAGGCCTTGGAGTCGTACCTCCCAAAAATCCGGCAGGTGATCCAGGAGAGCCTCCGAGTTTGGAGCTCAAACCCTGATCCTATCAACGTCTACAGGTGAACCTCTGCAAGGTCACACTCAATGCACCAAGAATATAAAACCTGGACATGTTCCCAGTCCCTCATAGAGACCAACAGGATAGACAACCATGCATAAACCTACAAAGCATTTCAGACATGTTTTTGGATTTAAAGAAGAGTAGATAGCAAAAATTGACTAGTGCATGAACAGAACATACAGAAAGACATGGAAGTTCTTCATTCAAACTACTAACATTGAGTTTAACTACTACCCCACCGATGCATCCCATGTACAAATCTCTTAAAATAAACCCGGAAATGAAACTTGAGGTAAAACTATCTACTATATGGATATGACATCACCCGTTAAGCAAGTCTTTGTTTTTGTATCAAACACAAACAGCCTACTTTTAAAAAACTGAAGTTATCTTCGGTTAGTAGCTTTTAAGGAAAAACCTTCAGCAATCCCACCCACATTTTCCCAACCTATGTGTCTGTAACTTGCTCTATCTTCAAAACTACAGTACTTTAACCCTGTAAACAGTTTAGACAATAGACATAAACAAATGGAGAGCAAATTGTTTGTTTGTTGCAACAAAAACTAAAATATATTCACTTAATAACTACAAGATTTTTTTGGCCAGATTGAGATTATATTTGCAAGAAAATTCAATCGTTCTCCCATAGCTTTTCAAATTTGTAACTGTAGTTTTACCAGGTTGTGTTTCTTGTGTTGGGATTTAAACATCTGGGTGTCGTTTCGCAGGGAGAGCCAGAGGCTGTCGTTCACAATGGCGGTCAGGGTGCTGCTGGGATTCAGGGTGTCGGAGGAGGAAATGAGGCACTTGTTCACGACCTTTCAGGAGTTTGTGAACAACCTCTTTAGTCTGCCCATCGACATGCCGTTCAGTGGCTACAGGAAGGTAGGAGGTTGTTTCCTGTTGAAGAGATGTTTCCCGTTCAAGCCTGGCTTTGAGGAAATAACTTTGAGCAGATGTTTACTAGACAGCTGCTTACATGGTTTTGTCTATTTTTTTATCCTGCAGGGAATCCGTGCGAGAGACACGCTTCAGAAAAGCATAGAGAAAGCAATCAGAGAAAAACCTCTGTGCTCCCAAGGGAAGGATTACAGCGATGCACTGGATGTCCTGATGGAGAGCGCCAAAGAGAACGGCGCGGAGCTTAGCATGCAGGAGCTGAAGGTACGCCATTTTGGCCTACATCGCTGGTAGACCCCATCCTCTTTAATTAAACATAGGTCAAACAACTGACCACACCCTAAACTCTGCCCTAAACTCTCAGTCAAGTGTTCATCCTGCTTGGACACAGCAATGGTTAATGCTCAAGTCAGATTTTTTTGCTGGAATAATTTTAATTAATGGGACTCGAAAAAGAAATCAAACTCGGCACTGCTTGCTGTAGATGTTGATTAAGTCCAGGTCAATCACCTTTGGCTTCTTCTAGTGCAGAATTATGATGCATGGGTCAAACCCATGACCTAAAATCTGGATAAAATCCGACATGACTGTTCAGACTGCAGGTGCTTTGAAAATTATGCATCTGATTTAGTACCACATATGGAAGTATCAAAATTGCATTTCTTGGGGGTTAAGAAGTTTGGACTTGGACTGTCAGATATGGGTTGGATGTTGGCAAAATAAATTTGCCTGCTGTGTTATCGTGTCTTTAGTTTCACTTTGATTCCTTACTCAGTAAAAAATTAAATACCAAGTACCATACAGTTTGTAAACACAAACCTTTCATGGAAAACACCTTTAATTGTTAGCACAGGCACACATGAAGTCACTAATACCACTCTTTGCAAAAAAGTAAAACATTGAATAATTATGATGAGAATCAACAATTGAGACATCTCCTCCTAAAATATACATGGTAAAAATACATAAGCAAAGGTATGCACACCCTCTATTTACCTATTTAGAGATTTCTGCGGTAACTTGTTTCTCCCTCTGCTTTACTGTGGTTTCTTGGGTTAAGTCCAGGGCCAAAAATAAGTCAACACTGCCCCTGCTAAGGGTCTGAATGAGGCCTCCTGTACGTACACCCTTGCCCTGAACTGGGGCGGCCCTGTCGCTGAGGTCCAGGCTCACCCCTTTCGCTTGTGGGACCGATTTAAAAACATATGCTGGGTGAAAGCACGGACACAGATGATGAGAGAGGAGAGGTCTACAATCTTAAATGTAAATCTCAGGCACGCTGCCCGGCCTGGGTTATTTATTCCAGGACCGACATTGGCACATTCTGTCATTGGAAGACATCTTCTTACTTTGAAATGTGCCACTTTTCAGGAATCAGAAACATTTCCATTAGGTCATCGGGACTGTTTTCTGGGGGCTGGCTTTGCCAACAATAACAAACTTGAGGTGTGAGACGGAGGATTTGTCGCCAAAGCAAGTTTCCCACTTGACTGCTTGGTTTGGATTTTCACAGACTGCATTTTCAAAATAATAAATCAAAGCGAAACTAACGTTCATGGAGAGAAAGCATATTTTCTACAATAGTAAATCCTGCTCTCAAACTGAAAGATGTTCTTAGCAATGCAATTACTGACCATTTGTAATGAAAACGTTTTTTTATGAGTGTAAGAGTTCACCAGAACTATAACAAAAATCCATTAAGAATACAAATGTTGTTGATTACTCTTTGTCTTCCCGTAGGAATCAACCATCGAGCTGATCTTCGCTGCCTTTGCCACCACCGCCAGTGCGAGCACCTCCCTGATCATGGCACTCCTCCGCCACCCTCAGGTTCTGGAGCGCCTCAGGGAGGAGCTGAGAAGCAGAGGCCTCCTCCACAACGGCTGCCTCTGTCCCGAAAGAGAGCTGAGGCTGGACACCATCGTCAGCCTGAAGTACCTGGACTGTGTCATCAAGGAGGTGTTGAGACTTTATACGCCGGTTTCCGGGGCGTACCGAACGGCCATGCAGACCTTCGAACTAGACGTAAGTCTCAATTTGGAGTTTTTTCAGTCCATGCAAATCCAAGGCATTTGTATAGCACATTTTCGTGTACAAGACAATTCAAAGTGCTTTACATAGGAAAAAGATCAGAAAATGAAACAATAAAATCAGCTTTAAATTTAAAAGAAATAAAATAAAAATAAAATAATAATAATAGTAATAATATTCTCAGTTGCTATATGCACAGTTAAATAAGGCTGTTTTCAGCCTGGATTTAAACAACGGCAGAGTTGAAACCTGTCTCATCTCTTCAGGAAGACTGTTCCAGATTTTAGGAGCATAAAAATGGAATGAAGCCTCCCCTTGTTTGGTCCTGAGTCTGGGCATCAGCAGGAGGCCACTGCCTGAGGTTCTCAGAGTCCTGGCTGGTTCATATTGCTCTAACATGTCAGATATGTACTTTGGGGCTAAACCATGAAGAGATTTCTACACAGGCTGTTTTAAAGTCTATTCTTTGAGTGACAGGAAGCCAGTGTAAAGACTTGAGCACTGGACTAAGTGGTCATATTTCCTGGTTTTGGTCAGAACTCGAGCAGCAGCATTCTGGATGTTCTGAAGCTGTCTTAAGGCCTGTTTAGAAAGCCCAGTGAGGAGGCCGTTACTGTAGTCTAACCTGCTAGAGATAAAAGCATGGATAAGTCTTTCTATGTCTGGTTTAGAGACTATTCCTCTGATTCTGGCAATGTTTTTAAGATGGTAAAAGGCTGCTGATGTTACTGATTTAAAATGTGGCTGTTGAAGTTCAGGTCAGAAGCGAGTATTACCCCAAGATTTTTGACCTGATGTTTAGGTTCCAGAGAGAGCGTCAGAAGGTAACTGAAGGAAGTGGAGGAAGTTGTTCTGCATCCACAGACTGATCTGTTCAATACATTGACACAATAAATCAACAGGCCCATGTTCTGCTGTCAGGTAGGAGAACATGGGCACGTAGATCTGAGTGTCATCAGCATAGTTGTGGTAGGACACATCATGGCTGCGTATTAGCTGGCCCAATGGAAGCATGTACAGATTGAATAAAAGGGGTCCCAGGATCGACCCCTGGGGAACCCCACAGGTTACACCCATTCGGTCGGAGACGCAGTTCCCAATTTGAACAAAGGACACCTGTCCTCAAGGTAGGACTTGAACCAGTTTAGAGCCATACCAGTGATTCCCACCCAGTCTTTTAACCTCTGTAATAAAATCACATGGTCAACTGTATCACAGGCGGCGGTCAGGTCCAGCAGAACAAGGAAAGAGATTTTGCCTGCATCTGAGTTTAGGCGGATGTCGTTTGTCACCTTGATCAGAGCTGTCTCAGTGCTGTGGTGGGGCCTAAAGCCTGACTGGAAAGTATCAAACACATTGTTAGACAGGAGAAAGTCACTCAGCTGTTGGTATATAACTTTTTCCAGCACTTTTCCTAAGAATGGCAGGTTTGATATGGGCCGGTAGTTGTTCAGTACTGTGGCATCCAGACTTCTCTTCTTTAGGAGAGGCTTAATAACAGCAGTTTTCAAGGCCTATGGCAATATTCCAGTCCTAATTGAGATATTGACTAACTGAGCGAGTTGTGGAAGCAAACTGCTCAGCACAGACTTTAGGAATCTAGTGGGTAACTCATCCAGGCAGCAAGTAGATGGACTCAGCTGCAGATGATCTCTTCAACTGTTTTATCTGAGACAGGTGTGAAGTGTGTCAGCTCCAAATGTCTAACTGGGGGTAGCGGAGCTATGTCTGTCGTGGCAACAATTGCATTTTTAATGCCTTGAATTTTGTCATTAAAGAATACTGAAAACTCCTGACATTTAGATGTAGAAATTAGTTCCAAGGGGATTGAGACTGGAAGGTTTGTTAATCTGCTCACTGTAGCAAATAGGACACGAGAGTTGTTTCTGCAGTTTTTGATGGTTTCTGAAAAATAGCTCTCTCTGGTTCTACGCAAAGTCTGGTTGAACACACACAACAACCTTTCTTTGTAGATTTCAAAATTAACCTTGCAGTGACTGTTTTCTTAAACGAGACCGGTTGATCATTTCAATAAAAACATATTAATTAGTGTTGGAATACTTCAAAGCACCATGTTAGGCCCCATTTTTTTTAGGTTTCTAAAGTCCTATAAACAAAATTTCACCTTTAACGCTTTTGCGGAGGATTTAGAAATATGAACTAAAGTCTAAAACACAACAGATCCGACGGAAAAATCCTGTTGGGTGCTGCACGCAGCACTTAGAACGGGTTAAATTCAGCCGAGTCTCGCAGACCATGATAGATTTAGACGGGTTTCTCAGTCAGGCCTACTCCACAATTTATTATGAATTTGTCAAGTATTGAATGAATTAGACAATAATAAAGATGCAGTAGCAAAAACACAGAAATAAAACGGTCAAATAGATCATAATACAGGATTTTTACGCTAATGTTTAAGTAGGCTCAGTAAATGCAAATAAACAATAAAACATTGAATAAAAGAGTTCCCTAACTCTATGATAGGAGTTATTCGTCCATGATTAAGAGCTATCTGAGTCAGAGGGTAGAGTTCAATTATACCTTGATATGATTTGTATCTTCACCTTTAAACTTTTATTAGTAAAATGTAAAAATTTTTACTGGTCATCTTTGTAATACTATGAATAATAATACAAACAAAATACCCCCCCAAAAACAGTTGGATATAAATTGGGTGTTAAAGCCAAAGTTCAATTTTAGTATGCTTTAATCAAGAAGCGTAATTAAAAAAAACATTTAGAATGCTGCGCAAAAATAAAAGCATAGTAACTTTTTATATATTTCCATTTGATTTGAATAAATAATATTGGTTAACCGTAAGTGTTTCAGACAATTAAGAAACAGGAAGCAGTAGAGGAAGTTTGCTACATCAGAACTTATTTGAATCTTTTTCATAAAAGCCAAAAACCACCTCACCTGTGTGTAAACACCTTTTTTTACAATAACCTTTTCCGATACGATACTTAAAAAAAATAACAATAATTTGCAAACATGATTAATATGATGGGATTTTTTTTATCGTTTTACTCAGAAGTGGAAAACGAAATTAATTTAATTTCATTATGTTTTGAAAGTTTAACAAGTGAAACACATAAAACTGAGTTATTTGTTTGTATCTGTTGTCAGGGAAAAGTGTTATTTTGAGGGCGAATTTGAAGATTGATAGATTAGTAATTATTAAAATCTGTTTTAAACTCCTAATTTCTCCTTTCTGATTGGTGTCTAAAGGGAGTCCAGATTCCCAAAGGCTGGAGTGTGATGTACAGCATTCGGGACACTCACGACACGGCGGCTGTGTTTAAAGACGTGGAAGCCTTCGACCCCGACCGCTTCAGCCAGGAGCGCAGCGAGGACAAAGAGGGCCGCTTCCACTACCTGCCATTCGGTGGCGGCGTCCGCTCCTGCCTGGGCAAGCAGCTCGCCACGCTCTTCCTCCGCATCCTCGCCATCGAGCTGGCCAGCACCAGCCGCTTCGAGCTGGCCACGCGCCAGTTCCCACGCGTGATCACGGTCCCCGTGGTCCACCCGGTCGATGGGCTGAAGGTCAAGTTCCACGGCCTGGACTCCAACCAGAACGAGATCCTGGCGAAGTCGGACGAGCTGCTGGGAGCGACGGTCTAGTGAGGGCCGGGCGTTTATGAGGCGAGGCTGGAAAAGGTTCAGATATGTATGATTGATGGAAGGAAAAACGCGTTAAAAGAGATTTCCTCCGTCTTCGGCTTTACCTGGCAAGCTGGAGGGTCTTTTCAGAGTCTCGCTCTCTTCTAACAACTGATTATCAGGACTTTTTCTTTAAGAGAGGAAACTGCCAAAAACTCTTTAAATACGCTCTATTCTGTGCATTTTCTGAAGAAGTATACATACAAAAAAATATGTACAAGAAAGCTATCTAATATAATTTGAATGAGAGTTGTGCACAATAGACTTTTGGTGAAATGAAGTGTTGAGATGAGAAAAGTGATGGTGTTCAAGAAAGAGGTGAGAGACTAAACAGGGTATGGAGAGATGGATAATCACACATTTTGCTTTGGGCTTAAATTAAAATAAATTGTTTTTAGTTGCAGGGTACAAAAAATGGGAATATATGGAAATGTTTTTTTTATCATTTTTTTTTTTATTATCGTCCAGATCTTTCAATTTCCTGTCAGCAGCCTTGCACCCGTGTGCTAAAACGTGTGACATGTAATCTGATACAGGGATTAAATGGATTACTTCAGCATAAAGAAATAATTTTAAAGTAGAAACATTTTTAGTACCCTTAAAGTGTGTAGAAAGCAGACATTTAATATTTACGGAAGAGGATTAGGGCCAATGAGAAAAAAAAATTAAAGTCAAAATTCGGACTTTAATCTCAGAATTCTAAAATTAAAGTCAAAATTCTGACTTTAATCTCAGAATTCAGACTTTTCTCAGAATTTTAACTTTAATCTCAGAAGTTTGACTTTAATCTCAGAATTCTAAATTTAAAGTCAAAATTCTGACTTTAATCTCAGAATTCTGATTTTTCTCAGAATTCTGACTTTAATCTCAGAAATTTGACTTTAATCTCAGAATTCTAAATTTAAAGTCAAAATTCTGACTTTAATCTCAGAATTCTAAATTTAAAGTCAAAATTCTGACTTTAATCTCAGAATT
>JAVLVB010001152.1:1756236-1786991 GCA_032876305.1 Orestias chungarensis
AAATTCTGACTTTAATCTCAGAATTCTAAATTTAAAGTCAAAATTCTGACTTTAATCTCAGAATTCTGATTTTTCTCAGAATTCTGACTTTAATCTCAGAAATTTGACTTTAATCTCAGAATTCTAAATTTAAAGTCAAAATTCTGACTTTAATCTCAGAATTCTGATTTTTCTCAGAATTCTGACTTTAATCTCAGAATTTTGTGATTAAAGTTATAATTCAGAGAAAAAACTCTGAATTATAATATATTTTTCCCCCTAATCCCCTTCCGTAAATACAAGTAAATAAAGGGAAAAGACGTTTTAAAAAGCAGGGACGAGTAAAGAATAATCACACAGTCTAATTGCTGTTTAAATTTAAAAGAACCTTTGTTTTTTAAAACCATTTAAAATGGTTTCAAAACTATTGTTGGGCTTAAGAAAATCCTCCTTTATTAGGTGTAGAAATTACCTCTTCTTCATTTGAAACCAAACTTACTTTAGCACAACTGATTCAGTTCAAAAAACTAGAAAGGTTTTTTGTGTCTTGATCAGGTTATGGAATTAGATTTAAAAGATAATCAAACCAACTTTGTTAGATTTAAACCAAAACTCGATCTGTTTAGAAACTAATCCGACTTCATCTATTTTGGGTTGGTATTAAAATCCTCATTTATTGGGTTATCTTTAGGGTTCAAACCTTTTTGTGCTTGAACAAATTAACATTGTTTTATTCAAAACCAGTTAAATCTGAATAACAGATTCTACTTTGATTTACGACAAAGTCTCCCCATTTCTCAGCTGGGGAAAGGATCCAGGAGTAGATTATTCAAAACAAAAATAATATTTTTATTCCTTTTCTTTAAAAAAAATAAAAGTAAACACCAGTTGCCTATTCCCAACACACACAAAAAACCACGAACTTGAATGTTTCCTAATTATCTAGCGATGCTAATATTAAACTCAGGTGCAAAGAAGACAATGTAAAAATTTGATTATCAGCTTTTTGATGGGGGTTTTTCTGACCGCAAAGTAAAATCTCTTAGTAATAGCTTTAATTTTGTAGGTTTTTGTTTTAGCTGATTTTGTTCGTCGATCTTGTACGATTCTGAAAAGCAGAAAGAAGTAGCACAACTTTCCCGATTTGTGGTTGAAATCTTTGCTTTTGTTCGATAAGCGACGCTTACGTTTGGGATTATAACCTCTCGGGTGACAAACGCGTTCGATGGTTCGCTCGTTTCCCCACAAAGCAGCGCCGTTCTTAGGCTGAAACGTCAGGGGATGCCGTGAAAGGATACAGGAAGAGACCTACAAACATGCTGCTTGAGTACTGCCTTATCTCTGTCTGTTCGTGCACTTCTTCTATGGTCCCACCGCCGTGGAGGCCGGCGGCGTTTCCTCTCGCGCTCCTCCTGTTCAACATCAAGACTGCAACGCAAACTTGGTCCCAGGCGGCTTGACGTGATCGCGCGATCACAACTTGCTTCGGAAGCTGGAGGGGGCGGGGTTCCAGAGCTTTCCAGAGAAAACAACAAATGGGATGTGGAGGCTTAGGCCACCCCCCTTTTAATTTCTCCCAATCACACCACTGATTTTGTTTTTGTTTGTTTCTTTTTGTTTTTTTTCCTCAACAGAAAAAAATATGAAAACTGAAATGGTTTGTTTTGCTGCTTTTTCTTTTCTCTTATATAAATGTTTTCAAATTGAGAGTTATAGATTTGCAACAGTTTGTACTTTTTTTTAAGCATAAAGAGCATTAATAGGGTTATTAATAGGTGTGTATTAATTTGTACATTACTCCTTATCAGACTATTGGGGAAAATAGCTATTTTACATCAACTAGTAACCTTTTATTAATGTTATTGTATGATTAATATTGTTGGTATAAGATATTTGAAATGCTATTTTTTATTCTATTGCAGATTTAGAGTTTTTAGCCTACATTGAGAATGTATTTGGTAAATATTGGATGTATTTAGAATGTTACGGATCTCAGTTTATATTGTAAACAGTGTTGATATTGTTGATTTTGATTACTGTAATAATTATTATTATCATGTTTTGTTACCCAGACTTATTATCGCTGCATTTTATTTGACATTAATTATGGAAACAGAAAGCACTTGCCAGATGAGTTTATTTTTTGAGTGCCATGTGACTACAGTTTTCCACCATCCTCTAAACCTGTTGCCTTCTGAGTTTTTGTCCTTCTGTACATATTTGTGAATCTTTTTACAGGAAGAAATGTTCATTTAGTTTAATTATAAAAATGTCTCGTGGTAGTTTTACTGTTTTCTTTTCTGTTACCAAGACTGCTCTGTGTACTCCTGTAATAAATCACAAAGGAAAAATATCCGACTGTTGGCATGTTTTATCATCTAAGTTGAAGAGAAGACGACATTTTTAAGTATTTCTTATTTTGAAAGTTTACTTTGTGGCATTTCATTTAGTAAAAAAACATCACCGGTTTCCTTAAAAGACTCAAAAATCCCGTTCACAGAAGGAAACCATAACAGTAAATAACTTATTAAAGTTTTATGTCTAATAGAGCATTATTAGTTATTTATATTTTAAGTTTTACTATTATATCTGTAGTTATCTTTCATTTTCACAATAACACTATAAGGTTTGGAGTTAATAAAATAATTTAGCTCTTCCAAATTTCATTTAACTGGGTTATTTATTCTGTTGTTTCTATTTTAAGTCCTCTAAAACCATTGATCTGTGGATCGTTCTGTTACCAGTATAATATTGAGAGGACTTGATTATTTTCTCCCTTAAAACACTGGATTTAAACAATCAAGTAAAGCATAAAAACGTTTAAGTCTCAGTAGGTGAACCTGTGTTCACTGCAGCTCCCAGTGGAAAAGACAACCGAAGGTGTAATTATGGATCAGAGCAAAATCTTTGGCTTTACGTCAACAAACTAAGAAGATTCAGATTTAGATTCACTTTATTGTCATTGTGACAAGTACAATAAAAAAGTAGTGGAGCAGGACCTTTCAGTTCAGACATATTACATATAAAACACAACAAATATAAACAGACAGTGCTTGGAGAAAGCGATATAGACAGTATAAAAAACCCAATCAACGCAAACATGAAAAACCTGATTATTGCAAAAAAATCACCCCAGAACAACTAAATGAGCCTGGATTTAAATCATTTATAAAAGAGTACTATCACAATCAAACGTAACTCAAGCTTAAATACTAATACCTTATTATTTATCATATGAAATAATAACAAAAACACTTCGTATTTACCATGTGAAGGTAAAACACATAATTTGTGATGTAATCAATTAGGAAGTTTTCCCCGTTCTTGCAAACACAAGAGTCTGAATTAACAACACAGTTCTGTCGTAAATGTCTCACCGTTAACGTAACAAAGTCTCCTGTTCAGATCTACGGTTGTTCTCTATCTTGTTTTTACGTTTCAAAAGCTTTGACTTAAAGTTAATCCAAAGAACGCAGAGTTTTTATGATGAACAAGCTTTAAAACAAAAATAGTAAGTCTTACTATATTTCTATTGAATTCAGTTCAGTTTATTTATATAACGCCAATTTATTTGTGTCAAGGCCATTTACAACAAATTATTCCAATCATATAAAACATTAAAAGTTCATCATATTTGTTTTTTAATTCAAATGAGTTAAAATAAGTTTCCAAATTAAGGAATCCCAGCAGATTGAATCGAGTCACTGATTTGCAGCATTCACTCATCCTGGACCGTATGGAGGAGATAATAGAAAAAAGTTCAGGTTGCTTCGTTGACTTTAGGGCAATCCCAAATACTGAGCATGCATGTGGTGACTGGAGAGGAAAAACTGCCCTTTAAAAGGAAGAAACCTCCAGCAGAACCTGGCTCACGTTGGTTGAGAGCCCAGAAAGATGAATCCTGTGTTGACCTGGAGCTCCAACATTTTTGATGGCTGATGAATTTTTCCCGTATGTTCTGGGGGCGTATATTTAAGTTTGTTCTGTTTAAAACGGACATTTTTACCCACAAAACCGTGTTTAAACCTGGAGGCTGTTAAGCTTTAACCTCCAGAACTGGAAATATCAGAAGCAGAGAGACAATGTCGGAAGCCTAAGTTTCAGAAAATAGTGGATTTCTGTACGGAAAAATACAAGAATTAACTTTATATATGTATTTGTTTAGCTCATTCCAGCAGGAACTCAGTTCAAAGTGCTTCACATGATAAAAAACACTAAAAAAAACATGATGCAGAGGGATTCATTTTGTTATCAAATCAACAACTATCAACCGTTTGTGTGGATCAACATTAACCCAATTTTATTTTGTAATAACCTCAATTTTATTTTTCCTCCATGTATTTTATCTTTCCACATCTATAAACCTGTTTTGTTTTATACTTATACGTCATTCTTGACCTTTAGTTTCTACGACAGGATCTGGAGTCATGAAAGCTCTTAATATTTGACTAGAAGTTTTGAAGAAACAACTCCAGCTTTTAATATTAATATAAAAAAATGCAGGTTTTAGAAGTTTTTTTTAAATTAGATATTTGGATTGAACTGGTTAAAGAACCACAAATCATAATTTATGGCATATTTTTCTAATTGCTAGCCTGAAAATGGTGTGCTAATATTAAAAAATCACATATCATGTCGCCATCAATTTATTAAAATTATCAGAAAAGTACTGATGTGTTATTTTTTTAAAGGTATTGTTATGTTTGTGAATTGTAAAGTTTTCAAAAATATACATTACATCTTTACATAAAAAAATTTTATTCTTAAAATATTACAAAAACATGTTTGGAAATCGTTCTGAGGAAATCGAGTTGGTTTCTGCCTTTAATTTCAGGTCAGTTCAGAAACAGAACTGAGACCATTTTTTTTTTTTTACAAACCTTAATTAAAACACACATAAAATGTTCTCTGGGATTAAAGCAACATTAAGTAACTTATAGACCTTCATAAAATATGGTCATAACTTTTGTGATCATACATCGATTTAAAGCTCGTTGAATGACGCCTATGTAATGGCCCGAGGGGGTCCGTATCGCTTTAACTGCCACTAAGCAACTTTTAGGAGGGTGGCAGGAACCCTGCCACACAAAACAACTACAAATGTGCTGACTGCTTTACGGCAATCGTCACTTCCCCCATTTCTTAGCTTCAACATCATTATATGACATTGTTTTACCACAATGTAGGTTTATCACCTCATCAATATTCATACTTCACATAGACACTGGAAACAGAAATGTACTTCAATCCAATTGCAGGTGATGAGGAGATCAGGATTTTACATCCTGGTGCTCATGGGAAATGCAGTCTTTTGTCCACATTGGGTGGAAAAATAGACCAAAACTGAAACTTCTTTACTTTCCCTTTAAGTCAGTTTTGGGTCAGTTAGGATTAGCAAAAAGATTCAAATTTCATGAATGCCAGGAAAACGAGTGACAGATTTTTTTTGGGAGAATATTCTTCTGCAGGAGGATATGATAAACTTCATAAAAATAAATGGCATCAAGAGGAAAACCTGGCCATCGACTACCTACGTAAAGAGACTTGCTTCTCAACAAACCTTCGATGCTCCCTCTGGGATTTTTCTCACTGGGCTCGATTTCTCAGGACAAACTTCCTCCTGGCTAATCAAAAGTTATTTAGAGAGTTGTCGGTTCATGTTTATGACAACATTTCCTTGGGTTTGTAAAGGTTTTATTTTATTACAGAACTAATTTTTTTTACCATTGAGGCACAATAAAAAGGTTTAATATGATGAAAAGGAATGTAACTAAAGACTAATTTATTCATTACTGTGATTTTAAAAACTGCTTTTGTATAATTTATTAGTTAAGAAAACTTGTTTCAGCCTTTCTAAAGGATTTTAACAGCAAGTTATACTGCAAGAAAACATAAACATGAACAAAAAAAGGCAATACTGCGGTAGAAAAATAAAGATTTAGCAAGTATACAATGAAAATTTGGTCTCAGTAAAATGTTTTTAACGGATTTTAATATTTATTACGATTTTCCTCATCATCAGTTATGGTTGGACAGCTCAGTGAAGCAATAAGTGATTGATAGATCAGAAATGACAGATTCCTGCCCGCCCTAACCTCGCGTTGACCCAGTTTTGCGTCGATCATCAAAGACTCGGATTCGCTGGGGTCTGGAGGAAGTGTCAGCAGCAGTTTCACATGCGTTCCTGAGGCCTTGGGCAAAACTGCTGAAGAGGGTTTAAGGAGTGACTCGGAGGAAGGTGAAGTTTTTCATTTAGCTCGTCAAACAGTTTCGTTTTCTGTGCAAACATCCGTTCCTGTTAGTGAGCCGCAGCGGCTCGTTCGGGGTAAAAATGAACGCGTTTCCAGCTGGAATCAGCAGACCGTTGTTGGTAGGAGGAGGAAACCTAAAATATTGATAAAGAGGTCACAAGTCTGGAGGTTAAAGGACTGAAATATTGTCCCTTAAATTGAGCAACACGAGAATAAAACTGGAGAAGACATTCTGCAGAAATGAAATTTTAATTTCTGATCTCCACCGTTTGGCCTGTGGTTCTGCCTCCGCGTGCTCCAGCTTGCACAAATACTTCCAGGCAAGGCCGCTCGCTCTGTCTGTTGGCGAGCTGGCAAGTGTTCTGGTATGTGCGAGGCGCGGCACTTCCATGGGATTTCCCCACAGAGAAGAGGTGTCAAACGGCGATCCAGCAGCCCTGACTGGCAGCTGGACGCATTTCCAAGGTAAACATTTAACCTGCTGCTGCACTTCTGCTGTACGCCAGCGGTGGAGCTGATCTGCCTGAGCGCCGCAGAGAGGAAGTGGACTGCGATCGTTTGGACGGACGCCCTCTTAATCCCGTCAAACTGTTTCCACTCATCACGATAGGCGGTTTTAGTTTTATTATGTTTACAGCAGGAAATTCCCAAAGCTGCGCCTCGCTGACAGGTTACTCAAACTTTAGTTCACTTTATGTTGTAATTCAAATATATAAATGTTTAAATTAAGATTCCCCTTCTCACACATAAAGCCCATCTTAGATTGGGGATCGGATCTAACCAAACTTTTACACAGCAGGTCTTGATGCTCAAATCTGATTTTTAGCTGAAATCAATTGTACAATGAATGAAATCCGACTTCTGTGTGAACGTTTTATGAACCCAAAGAAAACAATCGACCCAGTCTGAACCACCCAGACCTGAACAGTGTACACATGTGGTACTACATCATTTAATGACTTCCAAAGCGCCTACATTTGCAATTTATCCGACTTTAACGTCGTTGACGCAAGATGTGGGTCGTCATTTTGCAGCAGAAGAATTCCGACGTAGCAAATGTGGACGCAAATGATGTCTGAAGCGAGCAGTGACGAGTTTAGCTTCCATTTTTCTCAGCTTCCTTCGTCTTGTTGCGATCTCGCTCACCAGGCTTGAAATTGAGACACGGGCGCTGTTGTCCGTTGTTACATTCCTAAACATCTGACAGGTCTGACTTCAGTCAGCGTTGCTTGTTCAGCTCTGGTGTTTCTAGAGCATCATTCTATGGAGGAGCGCTGGAAAAACTTCCGTCCGTGGGGACAGAAATTACCCAATTCATCTCCTACTTTTGCTCTGACCCCACTTTCATTTTTGCAAAGTGTGAGTCACGGCGAAGGGACTTCAGCAGATACTGGTTTATAATCCGACTTTTACAATAAACAAGAAAAAGAGAAAAGAAAAGGTGATTGGAAGGAAGGAAAGCGCTCCGAGTGGAACAGAAAGACAAACAATTGGGGAGATAAAAATCATAACTGTGGGAATCACCGCATGTGTGGCTTTGATAACGCAAGTTCCCAAACTTCAGGTGAACTCGTGTGATGCGTTTTAGGCACAGCAGGTGCAGGAGTCAACCCGAGTTCAGAGAACAAGCTGAGGCAGAGACGTTTCCGCTTGGGTTTCTACACCCCTGAGCACCTGCAATCACAGAAAGTCAAGAAAACGTTCCCCCAACTCAAATCTGAGCTCTGAATCTCATTAAAACAAAAATGCACAGAAGTCAAACTGATCCTTGCAGAAGGCGCCGCCCGCTCAGTTCAGCCTGTGCAGCGCGGGAACCGAGAAACGTATAAATAATACAGATTAACTGCTGCTTTGAAGTAAGCCGGAGTCTCATGTGAAACAGACATGACCCGGCATGAAAGGCAACTATTTGCTTGCCGCATGCGACAGAATATCCAGCAGGTATCTGTGGGCCAACGCGCCGGGATGTTGCTAAAGCGGCCGACGGCACCGTTTACCTCGCAAAACACAACGTCCACACCTGGAAAACAGGAAAAACTATCAACTGTTAGCATTTAAAAACAAAAACAACACATAACTACAACTGAGGGAATCAATGAATATATTCTGAAGCCTGTGAATGAATATTAATTTAAAATACTTTAACTAGAAGGTTAAGTTCTATCCCATTAGGTGAAACCTGACCTTTTTTAAACAACTAATCTTAATGGGTTCTTGCATATTTTACTACGAACCCAATCCATAATCAATAAGGCTGAGGAAAAACTGGAAACCAAAGCTAATTATTGACTTTTTGGGAAACAACTGCAAGGATCTCAAAGAGGACCTGATCAATAAGAGGAAACGAAGAGAAACGGAAACGTGCGTTTCAAAGTAATGCCGAGTAAAGATGGAGGAAGGTCAGGAGGTCACGAATGATAAAAACACACAGATGGAAACCAGTCGGTTAAACTTTTATTTTAATCTGGGATGGTGATGGAATATAACACGGAATAGAAGATTTGCCAGAAACACTTATCAGATGCTATATGACAAATTGTATTCTACAGTATTTGTCATTAAAGTTTGTTTAAAATCTCTCCTTATCTAATCCGAGGACCCGGCGAGGAACTCAGCAGCAGTCGGTGATACTGTAGAGGTTTCCAAAATGATTTTATAGTAATTTTATGCAATCCCCAAAGGATACGGAGGACAGAAAGGGACAAAAATGCAATCACCAAATATATCATGAAATAAATTAATGTTCCTCTGTAAATGTGCTATCAAGAATTAATAAGAGTTTCTTTTTACCTGACTTTTTTATTCATCTAGTAATTGGATATAAATTTAACCATTAGAAAAGAAAGATTTCACAAAATTTCTAATTGTTTTCATTTTTGTATGTATGTACTGGAACTCTAATTGGATGAAATAAACAATCAAATTTATATTTTATTTAAAAGTACATGTATTTAAAAATACTCAACACTTTTTTTAATTTTTAAACAAATAGTTAATAAAAAGTTTGGTTTTCAGGTCCTACCTTCAGAATAACATTCCTGAAAACACAATTATTTCATTCTGTTTATTTATTTAAAATGTTTTACTTTGTTAGAATAGTATAAATGGAACAATTTAATCACATAACAATTGTAATTTAACAAAGACATTCATTTCTTTCTTTATTTGTTTATTTAATTTTGTCCAAACCGCCTCTCCATACATCCCACGTCATCTCATTATTGTTCGTTTAGTTTAGTTTTCAAATCAATTTTCTTTGTTAAATCAAAATTAACACTCAGGTTTTGTTCCTGGACCTTTAATTTGTCATTACTTAAAGATTGAATTGCTGACACTCTGGCGCTGGATGGTTTAGTTTGACTGACTTGGTGAGGACCTAAGATGTAAGCTCGGAAATCTCTTTGTTTCTTTTAATTTTCACCAAAGATTTTCCATCTATTTTCCAGAAACACGCTTTTTAGAAGGTAGGAGGTCTGAGTTACTACCTTAATTAGGAAGTTGGAGTGAGGAAAAAAAGTTTAAAAAACAAATAAAAAAGACATACTGTAATGAAAGAATGGAAGGAAAACAAGAAAGAAAACAGAACAAATAAGGAAGATATAAGACAAAACCAAAGGAGGTGCATCAGATCTGCGTCTTTGCTCCGCCAACAAACCTCCCCTATCAACCAATTAACATCTAAATTGTTTGTAAAAGTCTGTTTCTTTATCACGGCCATCACACACTCACAGGGACCGCTCTGACTTCACTTGCCCTCTGGTTATTGGGCTCTTATCTACCTTTGCAGGGGAACAATGCCTCCTTTCTTTCTTTCTGTCCCGCTCTCTCGTCCTGGACTCGTCTTCCTCAGCCTCGCTCCATCTGTGGTATGCACATTTCCAACCACAGGGTTGAAAGTTGGACTGGAGGGGAGCTAATTACGGGAGGGAAGAAGAAAGTGATGGGGTTGGATAAGGAGGGAAGGGGTGCAGGGAAATAAAGTAAAGAAGCACAACAAAGAGGAGGGCTGTTGTTTATTAGGAGAAAAAAGACAAAAGTCAAACACTGTACTTTGAAGATTTGTCTAGCCGACGGGACATATCTCAGTATGACGTCCGCAACAACACACAAGCGGCATCGAGGGCAGTTTTGGATCATTCACAACAACAAAAAGCCAGATTTTGCTTGATTAAAGATTTTACTCACCAGTTATGTTCAGATATCCAAACTCTGACTCTTTCATTGTTAAATTCAGTTTGAATCATGTATTTAAATAGTTTATTTTAATACATGCACAAGTCCAAGGATGCACAAGTCCATATTAAATACAAGCGCAGATGCATCTCTGTAAGGCTGAATGTGATTCTTTCTCAATGACTACCTATAATTGCAGTGTTGTGGGTGGGATGGAGTAATTAAAGAGGTCATTAAACGAGAGGTGGGGTCAATTTATAGAGACCACTTAAAATATAAATGGCTATTTATTAGGGAGGTGGGGTACTTCCCCCATGAAAACTCATGTAAAACACAAAAAAACAGACACAAAAAAACCAACAAAAAAACAATGAATGCAAAAGAAAAACACACCAAACAAAAAAATGCTGCAATAACCAAAAACAGAGGAAAAAATGCTTCTCAAAACAGAAATACTCCAGACCACTAGGGGGACCAAAACGTGATGTATATTATATTTTTATGTGTTCCCTGTTTCATTCATATGTAGAACATTTGATCATATATATGTAAACACAAATGATACGCTAATATTTAGATTTAAAATATATATCATGTGTTTATAACTATCAGGGCAATATTCATATAACTATCTGCTGGGACCAGAACGTGTGTTTGCTATGGTGGTGTGCGTGGTGTTGACGTCCCTACGCGACGTGCCGGACCGTTCACTTTCGGCTGGGGGGTTATGTCAGTCAGAAGTAAGAAAATAATTAAAATCAGTAAAATCAGGCGAATTTACATAATTCTACAATTTCTGCGCTTAGATGCTGTTTTTGCAGTGAATATGCAGCTTTTTAAAAATTATGCGGACCCGCGCATGTTGTTGCCCTTTCATTGCTTTTGCAATCGCAGAAACACGTTTTTCTTGAGGGACTAAAAATCATGTTATACATACATAATATGTATATTCATATCATATGAATGTGTGTATTATATGATACATATTTGTTTTAAACAATATATGTGTCACCTATGATAGATATACATACTTACACGATACATATGTTTGTATCAAATACAATACACACGTGTGTCTATTTAAAAGAATCATGACACATGTGACACGAATGTATCAGATGATGCATGAACGTGTGTTTTATATGATACATTTGATGCAAACAGGTATCACATGACACACTTGTATAATATGATACACATGTTTATGTATGTATGATGATACACACATATGATACATACATATATGTTTATTCAATTTGTACATATATTCTACATATATATATTATCACATTTGTGATACACATGTATGTATCATGATTAAAATATAGCATGTATTTTGTATTTTATCATTTCACTGCTGAAACACACATGATACATAAAAGATACATGTGTGTCGTATGATATTTCACATGTGTATCACATAAACGCAGTGAGAGACAATGTCCTCAAACAGAAAAAAACATGGAAGATCGGACAAACAAGACTTTTCTGAAACGTGTTCCAACACGTAAACATCTTGGTGGCAGCGTTATGGTTTGTGGCTGGTTTGCTGCTTTAACACCTGGAAGACTTGCTGTGATAAACAATGTTTGTGGTCTGCAGCAGAGGTCTAGCTTAAATCTGAATCCCACTTCTTAAATCTAAAAAGTTTAAAAACTGGATTTATAAGAACAGTCACGTTTAATCTAAAGGTTGTTCGTTTACACTGTATGGGATTGTTGTTTGCATGATTTTAGCTCTGATTATCGAAAATAAGAGTTTTTTGTTCCAAGTTCATGTCTGGGCCGCTGTCCATGGTGCTGAACAGACGGTTTCCTGTCAGCATTAAAACAAAGTTCAAACGCCAGCAGGCAGGAATCCTAATTTGGCCTAATGTGCTTAGTTAATGCCTTCATTATTTTAAATTCTTAAGTTCTGACTTCGCCGTCTTGCGCTCACAATCACCGTCACAAGGTTTTGTTTTTATCTCTGTGCTGAATTTGTTTTTGGCTCACAATTTTAATCTTAGCTAAACAATTTAAACCAAACAACTGCCTGCGCTGCCTCAACCGCTCCCAGAAAAAATCCACAAATAAATACTTGAAGCTTTGACTTGTCAACTCAAATAAATCCATATAGCGTAAACACACTAGATCCATAACAGGGGAAACGGAGACTTCATCTGGTTTTGAAAATACCAGCTGAGGCCAAAGGAGCGATCTGAGCGTCAGTTAATTAAAATCTGTTGAATTCCTGCTTCAGCTGTCAGCAAATCTGGTCCAATTGTCAGGAGCCTGGTGCTGCCCCGGCCCCCTCTTCTAGCTCTGGCTCAATTAGAGAGCCCCATTAGCCATCCTATAAATTTTGCTGATGGTTTTAATTATTTTTTATATTTTTTCTTTTCTTTTCTTCCCATAAACAAATGCGGCAAAGCACTAAATACAAGCTATCAAGAACGCAAGTAAGTCTGGACACTTAATAAACCCATTCAGTGGTCTCAAACACGCTAGCTTACCAACGTCGGTTAGCCTGTTTTGTAAGAGTATTTTTGTAGGAATGGACAAGCAAAACTCACAGTTTAGTGATTATGTTAGTACACTTACACACCGGGACCATTAATGTTACTTTAATGTTTCTTCACTGTGACTGATGGGACAAAATGCAATTATTATTGAGTTGGATTAGCAGAAAGTTATGGTTTCATTTGCAAATACACACAGTGAGATTGCAATTTGACACACACAGAAACGGGGTAAGTGCAAAAAAATGTAAAGTGAATGGTGCAAAAGGGTGTTGGGTGTGAATTCACCTCTTCCAGGGGCTAAGCCATCCCTGCATCTCAAACCTAGTGACGTTCCTGCGCAAAGCTAACGTAAGCTAGCGCACTCCTCTCGCGTATTGGAGACCCGTGATCTAAACAAACGGTCCTAATCCCCACAAAGGGTCATTTTCCCTTTGAAAACCAATAAACAAATTCTAAACCATACCTTTGAAGCTCTGTTTGGGTCCATTGTCATTATGGATTGTGAATCTCTGCCTCAACCCAGCTCAAATAATATTCCCCACAGCATGATGCTGACACCTCCATGTTTGGTGTGGGGACAGTTTTCAAGACAAAAAGTGTTTTGTATTTCTTTATTTAAACAGTTTTCAACGCGTGAATTCTTGGTTTTGACACACAAAGTTCCATAAAAGCACAAGTTTGAAGTTGAGGTTTAAATTTTATTAAGTAGACTAGTTACATATTCAAATGATTGTAGTGTTAAAATAGTTGACATTTTCCTCTTTAATTTAAAAAGGGAGCGGCAAAAGCAAAGAGGGTAGATTAGCAGTGTTTGCCAAAGGCCAAGACATTTTATTGTGGAACATTGTCTATGCTACATGGAATTTGTCCTCAGACTTATTACAGCAACAGTCTTCAGTCAAAGGCCTATAAGATTTACTGCATCACTGACTGCTATAGGAGATCCTTTCTGCTCGCAGTACCACCATCCACAATGACTCTTTGAATATACCTGGTTGATAAGAGTTAGGATAACATTTATTTATTGCCTTTGGGTATAAAATATTATTTCTTAATTTCATATTTATGTTTTTTCTAATATATTGTAATATTCATGAAAATTAAAAATGGATTTAGATTCAGAAAATTTAATAAATCCAGTTTATCATTTCAGTATTAGAATAAAATCACACAGTTGGCAACATAAAACAGGTTAAAGTGTATTTTTTCTGCATATTTCTACACATTTTCTATACTCAGTTCACTGTAATCTGCAGAAAAGTTAATTTCTCTCTGATTGGTCCATTAGTTTCATATCTGACGCATTGAGAAAAAGAAATTACATGAAAACTGGAGAATAGTTAAAAAACGTCAATAAAAATGCAAATATAAAAGTAAGTTTAGACAATAATGAAAGAAAAAAAACAACTAGATATGTTTGAAAAAAGAATCCACAAGAGACTGACTCCATTCACACAACATTCTTTCTGACTGAACCAGAGTAATTTAGGCTGTGTTCACACAGCAGGAAAATTTAATCCAGATCAGATTCACCTTCTAATGATCTTGTGACGATACGGTCGGCTGTAATTGCTCCACAACTTTTCAACCTTCATAAAATATTTTCATAACTTTTGTGATTACTCGTCGACTTACAGCTCATTGAATGACTCCTCTTTTATGGCCCGAGTGGGTCTGTATCGCTTTAACAAGCACTAAGAAGCTTTGAGGAGGGTGGCAGGAACCCTGCCACACAAAACAAGTACAATTTTTCTGACTGCTTTACGGCATACATCACTTCCTGTGTTTTTTATTTTCAACATCATCATCTGACAGTTTCTGTATTCATCCTTCACACAGACACTGGAAACAGAAATGTACATCAATCCAACTGCAGGTGACCGGGAGATCAGGAGTTTATCACACTATGCTTTGGTGCTCATGGGAAATGCGGTCTTCCTACAGGCAAAAACCCTACCGCTTTTGTCCACACTGGGCCACCAAAATCTACCAAAACTGACACTTCTTTAGTGTTGCTTTAACATCCATCTAGAGATGACGGCGTCCGTCATTACTAACATCAACATTGAGAGCTTCACAAAAGTCTGACGCCGATGAACGTAAAATCGTATTTCTGCAACAACAAAAAAAAGGAGAACTGATTTGGGCATTTATTGTTATATTTTGCCTCATTGTTTTATACTTTTTAGTCACTCAATGCACTCATCAACAGACCAACTTCCAAATTCTGTAAAATCTTACACAACAACGACAGATCAGAAAAAGTGCTACTTAAAAACTACAAACCACACAAGGACAAAGCTCCACAAAAATAAAGACCCGCTCGCCGTTCAGAACCCTCTTGCGGTCGGTAGTTCTAACAGGGATGGACATGCTTGAAATCTTCATCGATACTTTCTAAGGAATGGAGAAGAAATTACACCCTTAAAAGAGATGGAAATCCATTTGTGGTTGTGCTATGATTGACTCATCAAATGGTCTACTGCAAGACAAATTGTAAGTGGATTTGGAAACATTCAAAAGATCTGTAAAACATGTCTTCAGCTACCTCCCAGAAGTGCCAGATCCCAGTTTCTCTGCTTTCATGTGTAGATGAAAGCAGGATTTCCAGCCAGCACGTATAATTCCACTTTAAAAGGTTTCCATTTCAGCAGCAGGAAACTTTTATTTTTGAAAAGTTCACAAAGCCTCTTTAGTTGCACTACGCTGCTAGAAGTGCATGTTACTGGAAATAAAGCAGATTAGGAGTGGGAACATCCACACGCCTTTAGTAGTTGATTGGAAAGAGACGACAGAGATTTCTCATCTTGACGTTTGGGGTAAACAAAATAGGCTCACACAGAAAGCAGAGATCCTACTGTTGCTTTTAGGAATAATTAGGCGTCTGAATTACTTCAGATTAGAAAATATCACCCAGGACTATCACAGAAATGCATTAGGGAACCTGGAGAATATCCACAATAGGGTTTTTAAATTGCTTTTAAACTTTTAGTCTCTCTACGAATGCCAACAAAAAGGGGTAGTTTGGGATTTACAGAGTCCTGCAGAGTCAGTACAAGGTAGGTAACTTTTGCCTTGACATCATTGACCCAGTAATTGTTGGGAATACCGATACCTACTATCCTAATCTGGATTTTGGAGTTTGGATTGTCACTTCTGACGCCCTTTGGAGCACCTGCTTCTGCACATGTGACAGGATTTTGCAGACTAATCATTCCAATTGGCGAGATTTTCCCCGAATTTTCCTAAGTTTTGCTGAACCTCCATTCTGATATGCTTTTACAATATTTTAAAATTGAACTACTTGGTAAATACCTTCATGTCAAAAGTAACTCAGATTAGGTTTTAAGAATAGCAAATTCTTAAAAAACCCCCACTAAGAATAGAGGTTATTCTTTAAAAGTACATTGAGGCGGTTGTTTTTTAAACCCTTACGCAAAGCACTTTAATTGTCCTGTTCATTAAATGTGCTGTGTTAATAAAATTCTCTCTTCTTTGCATTACCAGTCCCCAGTTAGACTTGATTCGGTAGAGTTTGAATTCAGACTCCAGATCGACACCAGACGTTTGATTACGCAGCAGCAAACTCGAAAGTCAGGAAGTAGTTCAAATGAAAGAGTTTAATTTATTTAACCTAATTAAATCCAACTGCATATGTCAATATTATAAATGAATTGGGACTGAATATTTTTTACGGACAATGAAAAAGTCTAGCATAACCTTTGATACCAGTCCACCATAGGCAGAAAACAAGGTAATAATGGATTTTGAACCTGTGTTGTAAATCCTGGATCCTGCGGTAGAAAAGATAGCACAGAGGCTTGGCCTGCGGTGATTGATGTGGTCCCTTAATGGTGACTGGAGGACCGGGACAACAAGAGATGTGGTCCCAGTTTTCGGGAAAAAGCGAATAAAGAGCGGCTTCTAACAATTGAGAGATCACGCCTCCCCAGAGTTGTTGGCTCCCACTCACAATTTCAATTTGATTACAAGGAAACTGGTTTTCATTTTGTCTGTAGAACGGCGCGCTGGATCTTCACTTGCCAAACAGCTGATGGGGTCACGGGAGTGCGATTGTTTGGTCCACATGTGTTTTGTTGTGGCCTGTGGGATTTCGTCGAGGTTGCCAGTAATGCTTTTAGGGGCTATCAGGTCCTTGTATAAGCCAAGCAGGAGCTGCCCACGTTTTCTGCATAAAGTTGAGCTTGTTTCCAATTGGTGCTATTATAACTTCAGTTTTTTTCACAGATTATGTGTTTTTGTTGGCGTCTTAAAGTCATGACCTTTAACCTGGAGTCCTCTAAGTCTGAGGAAAGTACTCCATAAAGCCAAGCAGTTGAAGTGTCTTGTGTACCAATAACAGGGACTGAGGCCATATACGTATGCTGTAATGATTAATTTGGACTATAGTGGTGAGAAGAGAGTTTGGTCAAAAAACCTTTTAAAAAAGCAGTCACATTTTAGTTTTGCCCCATTGTGGTGTTAGTAGGACCATGTGTTAGTAGGATCATTGGCATAATTTAGGGGATCCTGTGGAACTTTCCAGACACCATAAAAATGTTAATTTTAAAGGATTTTCTATTAAATTCCAAGGAAAATTATCAGAAAACAAAAATATACATAAAGGTGTGAAAAACTTTGGAATTGTTGATTACAAATGGAAAGAGAATAAACAAGCTTCTCCCACATATAGCAAGCAGCAAACAAGACATCTGACGCACTGCGACTGCGGACTAAAACGTGTTTGTTACGGCGATGTTGTCACTACGCTACGCGCTGGACTGATCACTTCTAAGGGGAGGGTTAGTGAAAATAATCAGTTATTTAAAATTTCTTCGAAAAAAGGCTAAATCTGTAAAATCTGGCGAATTTACATAATTCTGCTACTTCTGCACTTAGATGCCATTTAAACTGTAATTATTCAGCTTTTTAAGAACCATCATATTTTGCGCCCTTTCCTTGATTTTGCGGGTTGCTCTGTGATTGCAGAATTGTGTTTTTCTGTTGGCACTGATTCTTGGATAACAGCGAAGACTAAAGTCGTATATCGCAAGTTGTATCAGGACAACCCTAGTTATAAAATCTGGAAATACTTTTTTGTCTTCCATATCAAAAATGATTAAGATCACTAAATAAAAAAGACATTTTTTTTCAACATACTGAATTTAGGATTTAAGTTACAAATGTATAAAAATTGATCCTAATCCTCCTCTGTGCCTTCATAATAGTACATCATGTCGTACATATTTATAAAACATTTTTAATTTGTAGTGGCTCTTTAAATGGAAAATGTTACTAAACTCTGTGATCAGGGTTTGAACTGGATTAAGCTGGGAAACATTTGACCAGATTTTCCTAATTGTACCTGCAACCCCACAAATAGAAAAATTATAAATTGATGAAATACATAACAGTGTTTGCAGATGTCCAAATTTCCTGTGGTTTAAAAAGTGAATCTTATTTAGGAGGCCGATGACAAACGTCTAAATAAAACTGCAATAAATCACGCCATTAAGGAAGCAGTGGATTCATATTCGCACGATAGGCTAAAACTTTCCTGAACCAAATAAATCCTGAAGATGGCTGGAAAACAGTTCCAACGTGGTGCAGCGAAAGCAGGAACTGTGTGTTCGTTGCAAACAGTTGGCAACAGAAAGCATCAACACACGGGAACGGTCACATGGAGGTCAGACACACGAACCCGAGGTTTGATCATATGGTTGTTGATTCCACAGCCGTGATTAATTAAGGGATAAGACATCGGTGAGTCATGTTAGTATTATAAATTAGCATAATCAAGAACTCACACAAGACAGTGAAGTATTTTTTTCTCCTATTTTGATTTTCCACCATCAGCAAATTTAACATTCCCACTCCTTTTGTCGACCCTTCCAGTTACCTGAAAAACTGAGCTCCCCCTCCGTTCGCATACTTCCATCTCGCCATCTTTTATCCAGATCCCATGTTGTTGATGCATTCAATCAAAACCTCGTTCGTCACCGCTTGACTACAACTCTCTGGGGGTTTCAAAGCATCCTGAGCAGTGGCGCGTGCCAGAAACAGGCCTCAACATCTAATCATGTGTCCTGAGAAAACCCTTTTGTGACGGAGCTGGAACATCGACTTTTCAAGGAGACACAGATGTAAACAAGGTTGTTTCTGCTCTAGTTGTGATATAACACTTTCCATCACTCCCTCCGGTGACTTTGTTTCCCCTGCGTGACTCAGAAGGACAGCCAAAGGTTCGCAGATGCTGAAAGACACAATGTGCAGTTATCTAACCATTTTGTGAAATTTGACTCAGCAAATATCAACACTGTATGAATTTATATCGGTAGACATGTTTCTTGGTAACTTAGAGCAGAAATTCGCAGTCAGGTTAAAATGCAGCGATCAGAGCAAGTGTTTACATGCATGCCATTCGGATTATTAATTAAAACCAACTCTCTAATTCAAGTTACAACTTTTTTCAGATTGAGCCACCGTACTCATGGGCGTTTACCTGACAGATTTTGTCTTATTCGTATTTCTGTCCATGTAAACTTACCCAGTGACTGACCTATGGTGATAGTTGAATACATTTCTTTTGGGATTTGTGCAAAGTAACTGCAAGAAAGGCTCTCTGACATTAGCATTTACCTTTACTGTAAACAACGGTAAGTTTAACTGTAAATCGCTGTTAGCTTAAGTTTATTAGATGGGTAGTTTGACTTCCTTAGCATCCGTCCAAATTGACTTTAGTGTTATTCTGTTTACTTTACTCTGAGGTTAGCTTTTCTCCCATAATTGGTTAGCTTGTCTTTGTGTAATTGTTAGACTGATGTTCAGAGGCTATTAGTTTGACTAAAAGAGGCTGCCAGATGGATTCTGAATAGCTTTTAGCTTTACTGTACTTTACATAGCTGTTAGCTTAAAATTCTTTGGCCGTTAGTTTCACTCTCCTAGTTTCCCTCCAAATTGACTGTAATTCTTTGTACCAGTTAGCTTTACTCCGAGGTTAGCTGTTTGCCCAGATGTGGTAAGCTTGACTTTGAGTAATTGTTAGATTGAAGTTCAGAAGTTTGACAGGAAGAGGCTGCTAGTTTGAATCTGAGTTGCCATTAACTCTACTTTAAACAGGTGTTTAATTTGATTGCTCTGGCTTCCCTCCAAATTGACTTTAGTGTGATTCTGTGTACCAGTTAGCTTTACTCGTAGGTTAGCTTTTTCTCCCTAGAAGTGGTTAGCCTCTTAAGATCATGGTAAGCTTCACTTTCAGTAATTGTTACGGTAGATTGAAGTTCCAAAGTTTGACAAGAAGAGGGTTCTAGTATGACTCTTGGTTGTTATTAGCTTTACTTTAAATAGCTTTTAGCTCAACACTATGTTCTGGTAATCTTGACAGTGGTTAGAGGGTAGTTTTCTCCTGATTAGCTTGTGCCGCAAACGTTAGCATACTGGCTTTTTTCTCATGGTGGTTACCTTGACTCTGAGTAACTGCTACATTGCTAACAAGTAGCTATATACTGAGCAGTGGTGGCCGTCAATCAGATAAGTGATGAAATTGACTTTGACAAGTGAATAGCTAGGGATTAACTAACCATAAATTCTACCATGTTGACCATATTTTTGACTGAAATAAACTCTAAATTAGCCAGGATCAACAAAAATAATGGACTGACTGTGTGAAACGACACACAAAAAAACTACCCCTTTTTGAACTTAACATACAGCTGAGACTGCAGAACCAAATGGGCCTGACACACCTCTGCTGCATCCATATGGATTATGCAAAAAACTTTCGCCATCTATTTCTACTGAACACCATAATTTGTTGCCGTCTATTGAAATGTGTCTCCAATACCAGAAATATTTATGGGAATCAAACCCAATATGTTATAATCTTTATCAGATTCCATATGCATTACATTGCTACCCTTTGCATTTGGTCACTGTTGGAGATTTGATACTACATATTGAGATGGATGGGAGATTTTAAGGAAAATCCACCTAACCATGTTGTGTTGATGTTTTGAGCTGTTCAATATCTAAAAGGAGGTCAATTTAAACCCAGAATTGAACCTGAAGTTAACTCACTAAGCCCCAAAGACTGCTACATAAAACAGGACAAAAATCAAGGACAGAGCACAGAATTTTACACTTTTCTCATCATCTTGTCCAAATGAAAAACTGATGTTGAGCAGAGAGCTTTTACATTGTTTCATAATGTGTATGGACTTATGCCTTGTTGTGACAATGTGATTTAGGAGACGCGGAGCAGAGAAGAGAGGTTGATTCAGGTGTTTCTAATTTCAACTGCTGAGAAAACGGCAACGAAAAGAAAAATGAAACAAAGAGGATTAAATAAGAACATTTTTTTGAATCCCTTGCAGAGAAGATTTTGCTGGTTTTGTATTTTCCAAATTATCATTCTGTGGTCTGCTTGTGGGCACATATGCACATGTAAGTATTTAATTTTTTGGAAATGTATTCTGCATAATACAATTTGTTTTTGAGTGGCGAAGCGCCAGCTGTGTGTGCATCTGACTTTTGGGCCTGTGTGTGAATACATTTGTGCCACCGTTTGTGTAAAAATGTGAGAAAGTTAAGCCTGGCTCCGTGTGCCGATATCCATGTGCAACAGATGGATTAGGGATGTTGACTATGTGCTATAAATCCCATAGCTCTGCTAAGAGATGTTTTATCACACTGACACTCTGCTATGATATTTAGCAAAGGCGACCCACATCCCATACAGACACAACACACACATGAGCGCACATGCCAGATTTGAAAACTAGAAGTTATGAGGTGCTAAAAGCCCTTTAACTTCTTCTTTTACTTTATTCTAGCAGTCTGCATCTTAGACCTACAAAAAAGTATAATAAAACTAACATCTGAGACTTAGTTCAAGGATGTTTTATCAACACTAATCACGAAAAGTTGATTAAATTGGGTAGCTCTTCAAGCAAAACCCTTATGAGATCACATTTTCTCATAGATCTGACAATAACGTTTATCCTGGTGGATTCAGACACAAACTGACAGCTTTCAAAGTAACTAAAGTTAGAATCAAATTATGATGTCTAATTTGCCTGGAATCTCAAACATCAACACATCATGCCTTGTTAGGAAAGAAATACAAGATAAGACTAACCTGACATCAGTTTGCCTGTAAAAGTGTTAAAGTCTGGATCCAACTTTTCTTCTGATCCAACGGGGAATCATGTCAAAAGCTGCACACGGCAATTAGGAGAGATTAAACTGAACAAAGCATTGCAAATAAGTCTTCAATTGACCATGCAGCAATTTGGCTTGAATGTCACAAAACGGTGTGACGAAAGAGACACAGTGGCAAAATAAAGAGAATTTAATGTAAACAAAGCGTTCAAATAAACAGCTTTCTTTACCATGGTAGGAACACAATTGTGGTCAACATGTAACATAAAAGATTAAAACATGACAGTGGTGTATTAAAAAATTCTGTTTATTGTGTGTAAACATAATTAATTATCCATTTAGAAAACCAAGATCATTTCCATCACTTTTAACCATATTTGAACAACATTGCCAATCGGACGCAGACTAATCACCATTGTCCTTAAGGCACTTTATTTAAACAAAAGAATATTTTATACTGAAGATAAATACATTTAAATTGATCCTAGCAATGTAACAGTTCATTAACTTTAAATTATTATTCAAATGAGGTAAAAAGCTTTTTGTCCATGTAAACCCAGTAGATTTCAAAAAACCGAGACTATATCTTGCATATTGTTGACTTTAATGTCTCATGTTGACCGTTTTTGTAATGACAGTGGAGAGGAAAAACTCCCCTTTAACAGGAAGAAGCCTCCAGCAGAACCAAAACAGTCTCCAGTGTTGGCAATAAACTCGAGAGAAGATAGACAACAATAACGGTTTCTTCTGACACTGAGCTGATATAGAACATTCAGAGACAACTTATCGACTCTGTCAGTATATTTAGCGAATTGTCAGACCCTGTTATCGACTTTCTTTGCTTGGCAAGAAAGAAATGCAAAACTCCCACATCAAACTTGCAACTATTAGAGTGGGGAAAAAAATATTGCAATGCATTAATGAGTAAAGTGGTAAATCTTAACTTAACTTTAAACCACGTTCATGAGATTACTAAAAAACCCAGAACATCTAAAAGCAGTGCTTACCTGACTTGTCTCAGTAATTGTTCATTATTCAACAAAACTAAAATGACATTTATAGGGGATTTCCACAGATATTTACAACTCCGTCCTAACTTGCTTTACAAGAAAAAATTATTTCAGTCCAATTATAAATACCTTCCAGCTGATCCTATTAATCAAACTGTTCCTCAAATGCAGTCTATGATTATGTTTCCAACCTGATAAAACCCAGCAGATCAAACTGAGACATTTAAATGTAGTGTTAACTCCAACTGGACCAGCAGAGACAGTAAAAGATAGCTTTGGTTTCGCCGCCCCATTCAAACTGAGCATGCATGTAGCAACAGTGGAGAGGAAAAATGCCCCTTTAATAGGACAAAAACCTCTAGGGGAACCACAACCAGTATCAGGCCCAGTATGAGCAGCAATCTGCCACAACCGACTAGAGGTTTGAGAAGAATGAAAACAGAAAAAACAAGAAAACTAAAGCTGAAGCCTCTATGGAGAGAAAAGTTAATAGTTGAAATAACTGCAATTGATTTGGATTGCCCAATAACATAAACAAATAATGAAGAAAAATGTAAATATGTATTTATAAATTGTGCTCTCTAAAACAAAATCCTGGAATGGAAAACAGCCTTTAGTTTTCAAATTTAATCTAACATCAGCACCGTTTTGTAAGGCACGCTACATCTGAATCACCCAAAAACAAAACTTAGTTTTAGAAGTGATCTAATGAAATTAAGATGCTGTGCCGTGACCGTAAGCAGCTTGTTCATATTTGGAGGCCATCTAATGTGGCTGAGTAAAAACAATTCTCTAAAGAAGACATTTTAGTGTGGTGACGGAAGATGAGGGCATCTGTAAGAGGGAAAATATTTTTATATTTGAAGAAACAAGAAAAATAGATTTTAAAATTATTTTTTATTTTTTTGCAGATTACAGAATGACGTTAAAGAAACAAAAAGTTTTGCTGAATGCACTGTTCTTCAACGAATCACTTTGAATGGAAATTATCTTTAATCTGGACTGTTGTGCGTTAATTTATTGTTGTGCATCCTGACGCAGAACAAAAACAAGACACGCAGATTAATTTCCAGAATTTATAAACACCCTTCATCCTTCTGTTTGGGTTCGTATTGACAAACCGACAGACAAAGCAGACATCGTTAGCAACAATCACCGGGTTTACCGACACAACAACGTCCAAAACAAACTGAGGTCATCCTATAGAACGAGTATTACTCTCTATGATAACAAAGGAGGGCCCACATCCACGCTCTGACACATGCAGTCATTTCATTAACAGATGTATGCAGACGCTAGCGCCGTTTGGATTTAATGGCACAACGATGACAATGCAGCTCATAAATCATAAAACACGGGAGCAACAACGCGAGCAGAGTTTTCACATTCACATCACAGTCAGGGGGTTCATTCGACCCATCAGATAAGCAGAATTCCAGGGGAGTCCTTACAAACAAGACGCTTTTGCTGGACTTTCCTAGTTATAATAGTCATAAATGTTCTGTACGTTTGCTTTGCTACGTAACTACCAGAGATAGGTTTTGACCATCTTCATCTAGGTTTAACTTTTAATTGAAGTATTTGTTTAAAAAACCTGATAGAGTAGAGAAATGAGAAGCAACAACCTTAAATACAAATGGTTAATAAGCACTGATCCTGCTGTTTCTGCCTGATACTGTTAACTAAATATTGTCTTTTAGGACTTTTTAGCTAAAAACTATAACACAGATCATAGCATTTATACAAATTCTGTTTTAAAGGGGACTGTAACACTTGAAAAATACATAATCCCTCCGCTGCTTTAATACAGAAACTCTATATATATATACATATATATATGTAATAAAAGTGCCTGTTGTGTGATACATTCATAATAAAATAATTTTTGAATATTTTTTTCAATCTATAGTTTATAACTTTACCTTTAATCAGGGTAAAAATGTATGTCAGGTTTTAAATTGAGCTCTGTCACTTTTAACTTTGGGGTTCCACAAGGCTCTGTTCTCAGCTCAGTAATGTTTAACACTATTTATCACAAAAAGAACACCATACCCATTTAGAAATGTGGTGGAAGTTTTATATTTCTGCAAAATGTTTCTGTTAAATAAGGTTTTTGTGCAAATGTGGAAGATATTGGGGGACCTTTCCACATCCAATTTTCGGTTCAAAACCTTTTCTTAAACCTAAAAACGGGAAGATAAAACTTTTTTTCCAAATTGAATTCAAGCATATGTCTACAGTCGCACAACAATGATTCTGTTAGAAGAGAAATTAAAGTTGTGGAATGACAGAACATAGACCCAGAGTCCAAGGAATAAATTTGCAAGAAAATATATGGAGTCACAAAAAGATGTGAACAAGTGATATCCTTACAATCTAGTACATTTTCTTCTTAAATGCTTTAGTAGTATATTTTATCACTGCTATATGCTGATGATATCCTCCTCTGTCTTTTATAACTTCTCTGCTGAATTTAGCAACTGGATTTCTTTCAAAAAAATTTTTTACCAGCCGTCCATTTCCATTCTTGTTTTCATAGTTTTTACTTGTAGTTTTAAATAAAAAGGTCATATAAAAAATGTGTTTGCAGTTAAAAAAAAATCTGGGTGTTTTTTTGCTTATTGGTAGATATTTAATCTCTGCTTTGTGCATTGGAGATTATTATAGGGTGGATTATGTTTTATTAACTCAGTAAATGACATATGTTGGCGGCTGCTCAACTTCCTTATGGTGGAGTTGGTGGTCACCTCATATTACCTTCTGCTCCAACCAACCAGGTCTCTGGGCTTCTTTGCGGCTGATGTTAATGGATCATGTTCTGATTTTACCCGATTCAAAGCCACACAGCTCCCTCAGGTATACTGCAGGACTAATACCTGGAGTCAAACACACATCTGTAACGAACAGATTCTTGGCTTTGACGGCTGCTGGAGACTGACTCAACAAGTCCATCTTTGAGGTTTTCATTAGTTTTACTTTAGATAATCTTTGCTAAACACTGTTGACACTCATTAAATGTTTGGCAATTAGAAGTTTGTTTTTCCGATGCAAAAAAACAACTAAATCTGGTCATTTTAATCAAGAATCTGGATGCGCTTTCCCTTTATTACATCAACAACTGTAACATTTAATAGTATGAAGGTCTGAAAGTTCACTAGGTTACATAATCCCTATTTAAATGCTGTTTAAACCAAGTTCTGATCAAATATGCAGCGTAAATAACAAATCAGCAAATGGGGCAACATTTTTCAGTCTGTTAGTGCACAACTTTGTGGATCCCACTTAAATTTTAGCCAGTTTTTTAGTGTCTACCTGACAAATGCATCCTGGTGTTGTCCATCGGCTTCAATGTTTAATGAACAAACACGGACATTTGATGTCACAGATAGTGTTTCCACATATAGAAATTTCATTTATGAATAGATTTTGTTCAAGTTTGAAGTTTGGAGCTTCATTAACAGCTGATGTGTTTTTTCCTGTTTGGGAAACCAAGCATGCATTACACGACACGCTAGAAAAGTGTGGTGGGAAAATGCTTCAGTGGTTTGTCAAACATGCTTTAGAACATCTATTGTAAAAATAGGGCAAAAACTCAGTTTACATTTGTAGGTTTAAATTCAGGAAATCCTAAAACTATGTTCGGAATACTCTAGCTACAAGTTTTTTCGTTTCTAAGGTAGAGAAAAATATAGACGATTTAAAGCAACAAACAGAAGTTGACTTCAGTTCTTAAAGTATTTAGTCTGTGCTAATTAGAAAACTGGTTGCTGCTATAGGCCTAGACTGCTGGAGGATAATCTGACCACTTCTCTCTCAGCTACTTTCTTCCTTTGTCCAATCTGCTTAGTTACCATTATTTAAACCTTGTTAACCTTTTGTTTTTTCTTAGTCTTCTTCTCTCCATAGTAGCCACACCTGGCCTAGTGTTCTGTTAGCTGAGACAGCTTCTTGGAAGAGAACATGGGCTGAGATGCTTCCAGTGATGCTCTACAACTGCTGCTATAGACTCTTTTTTTCAGTATCCTGTGCATATAATTTAGTTTTTCTGTCACTTCAAACCCCCAGTCGGTCATGGCAGATGGCTGCTTGTACTGAGCCTGGTTCTGATGGAGGTTTCTTCCTGTTAAAGGGGAGTTTTTCCTCTCCACTGTCGCTACATGCATGCTCAGTATGAGGGATTGTTGTAAAGTCATGACAACACAAGCCATTGTTTTGGTCTGCTGATTCCAGAGGAGTGAATGCTGCAAGTCAATGACTCCATGAATCTGCTGGAGTTCCTTAGATTGGAAACTTTTTCAAATTTAATTGTTTATGATGTATCTTTGATTTTGATTGATTTTCTTGTTCAGTGGCTTGAGACGACATCTGTTGTAAATTGGCGCTACATAAATAAACTGATTCTTGAAAACAAAGGCTAGTTTCTCAACAATCCACAGATGTTCCAACTAATCACCTGTACAGTGTTCACTCTCACTGTACATAAAAGAGACCAAAATAAAATCAGCAGCTAGGATTCCCAAACAGACCGTTGCATATTCTTTACTTTTCGGGTGACTTTACGGCTCATCGATCCTGCAGTGCTTGAGTTGAGCAACAGTTCTCTCCATTATTTATTTATTTTCTGTATAAACACGGAGCACGAGTTCACAAAGCAGTTTGGGAACTGGAACGGGGTTTGTTAACAGGGTAAGTGGAAAAGGCCAATTTATCCACCAAGAACCAGAAAGTTCATTGGTAGTTTTAGAATTTTGCTTAAAATAAGTCATTTTAAAGTGTGTCTGTTTTTTGTGGTAAATGTGAATCTCCAACCATCTGTCTTTTCAGTGTTTCAGCTCAATCCTGGTTCTTTCCTTGTTGTCAGACCCATTGATCTTGACCATAAACGATGATATATTAAGACCATACTTGCCTTACGTGGTAAAGTGTGACCTTTGATTTAAAAGAAAATGCAGGTAATATTCTTGCGCCAGCCACCAACATCCTTGATTTAAAGTTTGATTTCAGTCAACAACAATCATTCTGAAATCACCACAGCGTCTGATCCAGTTCAATCAAATGTAGATTAGGACATCCCTACTTTTTAACTGTACAGCATGCAGTCTCAATAGTTTCCTGAATGGGAATGTTTTTTTGCTCTACTCCAAAATAAACTGACTTGAGATTATAACTTGTTAACAGGTCACTGTGAGTTTGAAGCCTAATAGTTCCTGGAAGAAAGGCAAAACCCTGATGTTTCTGGCCAAGCAAAGCACTACGGAGGAAATTACAATCAGCGATCAGCTGTAAAATCTTGATGCCTCATCTCCAACAGTAATTATTATAAAAATCTTGTCCTATGGAGAAACCAAACTGGCTGTTTGGAAGCAGCGACTGCAGTCAATAATAAAGAGTTTATTTTACCTGACCTGTAGATATGAGGCTCTCTGGATTCCCTAACATTTGATATAGCCATTTGTTATTCTAGGATATAGCCTGATCCAAAAGGTTTCTTTTCCATTCTGTGTATTATTTTGTCTTATTTGGTTTCCAATAAAGACAATATGCACAAAAGATGTCTGTTTCCAGGTGGAAGTAAGAAAGCAGAGTGAAATTACCACTAGACACCAAACACATAAACCTAAAAACAAACAATTGAAAAAAGAAACATCAAGTTGGTGGAACCTGTGGCCGAATGCAGGTGGGTTAAAGTAAAAATAATGTCTCTGCCCTCAACGTAAATCTGAGCTTTATTACAGCAAATATCACCGGATTTATTAGCAGGATGTAGCCTAGTGCAAAACCAGAGGATCTGGAGGAGGATTCCCTTTGACCCCCTGGCTTGGCTAGTACCTGGACACAGCTCAGTTCCCCCTGTCTGTCTGGGCACATCTCTTGTTGGATCCTAAAGGGCCGACGCTGATGTTTTTGGGCCTTCTGCTGTAGATATCTAATACTGTGTCCTTCTCTGTTTGAACTTCCACTGCAATGCTTCTCATGCCAGAGCCTGCCGCAAAATTAACAGTATCCAGTAGGAGGGAACGGAGGCAGTATGGAGGTGTGAAAAAACCTAATCAAATATGTCCAATTAATTACAGTTTATAAAGGCTGACACAGCAAAATATGTAGTATTGTTCAATATCAGACAATTTTACATTAGAAAAAAATCACAACAAAAGTTTTAAACCGTCTTACGTGTTTATATGTTCCTTTAGTTGTTTAAAAATTCAAGTTACTCTTTGTGGTCAAGAGTATTGTTTCAGCTTTTCTTAGCAAAGATTTTTCAGTGATGATTAACAAGCTCTGCTTTTAGGCATCTCTGTCGATAACTATTTCAAATCAGAAATAGAAAATAACAACAGATTTATATGAATTCAGCATATGCTGTTTTCTTCTATCACAATATTATGTACAGTATGCTGTTTTATAGTGATTTTACCATGTACTTTAAATATTTAAATCAGTAAAATCAGGCGAATTTACATAATTCTGCTTTTTCTGTGCTTAGCCGCTATTTTGAATATGCAGCTTTTTAAGAATTATGTACACCCCCGCCTATTGTGCACCCTTTCCATGATTTTGCAGGGTTTTCTGCGATCACAAATTTTTTTTTTTCTGGAGGGTCTTCCTTCCACTTAATTTTCTTTTACTATGCTCAGATAAAGAACGCTAAACAACCAGCTTCCTCAACATTTTGTGGCCTCCCCTCCTTGCCAGCAACCATAACCGTCCTCTGGGCATATATTCAGTCAGTAGTCTTCCCACACCTTTGTGTCCAATTTATTTAATTAGCATCTTAGAGTGTAACAACACGAGTTTCCAATTAGGACTTTTTTCAAATATTATACAGTTACTAAAACCACCATGAATTAATTTAATTTTGGGCTTTCTGTAATCACCAAATTAACAAGAAATAACGGTCTTTAATCCTCTGGAGTCCAGGGCATAATTGGCCGTTTTTGAGTACTTTTGATTTCATCTTTATATTTCACTATATTTTTGTACAGCTATTTACAAAACAATGTAATGCCTCACAAATATTTTTAACAAACCAATTTTAAAACTTCAGATGCAAATGGAAATTGTTAATTTCAAAACCTCTGTACACTCTCATCACACAACAAAGTAATTTAAAACTATCTACATAAAATCTAGGCAACGCCTCAGAGTTGATGCTTGGCTCTGTTGTCTGAGCCAGAGGAGATCGCGACCTGGTGGGTGTGAGCGGATGTACCCCTTACATGGTTCAGAGTTCTGACGGACAGGTTTAAAAACATCAGGTAAGAACATTATGCTCCGGTAACCTCTGTCTTTTTAAGTGACTCCCATTTTTTCCTTTGTTATCACGCGCTCCCAGTTCCTACCACATGTGTTTCCGATCTGCTGTTCTGGTTCTCGGTTCGTATCGCAGACTGAGATCTGCGTTCGCTCCCTGTGTGACCTCAGAGCTCTAAACAGGAGCAGGCCTGGAGACCCCGGGCGGAAGAAGCCCCCGTGCCAGTAAATCCGCCGCACTCTGTCCATCAAAGCAGCAACATGTAACATGAATAATCTGCTATTTATCGTGCTAATGAAATAGAATATCCATATTGTCTCTGGTCTTTTTTTAGGTGACTGGATGTCATCGCAGTCTGCGTCCCAGTAAAGTTAATCTTACCTATTTCAAAATATGCATACTTGTTAAAACAGGGAGATAAAGTTAAC
>JAVLVB010001152.1:1787091-1842541 GCA_032876305.1 Orestias chungarensis
TATATATATATATATATATATATATATATATATATATATATATATATATATATACATTCTTGAATAAATGAAAAAACTTGAAACTTGAAAAAAACATTGTTAACTTACTTAATCTTTATCTTTAACGGAGACATTTCTTAAATAGGAATTTATCATTTTTAAAAAGAGTTTTATACCAATGTTATGTTACATCGATGCTTTAATACATATATTCTTGAATAAATTTGGACAACCCACTAAATATTTATTTATTTTAGAAGACAGATCAACCTCTTACTTTTCTTTTTTTTTATTTAAAGTTAATGATTTAAAGTTAACAGAAAAGTTTAACCTAGTTTTATTTTTTAAAAGATTGTTTTACAGTAGAATTGGGTTTATTATCAAATCATTGATGGACAAAGATTAGCTCTCACGAATTAGAAACATTGATGGAAAAAGGTTTGGCAATAATACAAAACTTGAAGACACATTTAATAGCGTTGGCAAAACTTTTAAACTTACATTTTGAAAATAAAGGAAACATTTGTCATTTGTTCAGCTGCTCACTTATTTGATGTCAGTTAAAAGAAAATGTAATGGTCATCTTTCCTAGAAAACAAAACTCAAAGTAAACTTAAAGGGTAACAAGGTATACAACAAAATAAATATTGGCTATTCTAGTTATTTAACCATGAAAATAGTGTGCGGCAAAGAAGAATAGGGAATAGAAAACGCTTTTAAACTATCATTAGTGTTCTTAATTTTACTTTTCTTCCTAATTATATGCTCCTAAACTTTAACTATTCAATGCACTTACAGACTTGTACATGAATCTGCTATAAAAATAAACTAGCCTTAGCTAAAAATATGGTTTCTGAATCTAACAAAAAACAAACGGTAATGGAATCAAGATGGGTTTCTGACAGAGAAAGAAGCAGAAATAGCAAAAAAAAGAAAAGAAAAGAAAAGCTGTAACTTTATGAGCAAGGAGATAATAAATGTTAACACTTATAGTCCAGTTATCTAAGGGTCAACGACACCCGACACTCTCTCACTCTTTCTCACTCCTCCCGTCTTGTATGATATACACACCCGGACACACACCGTGATATATGTGAACAGGACTCGTCTATAAATTTTTTACACGCAGGAAAGGAAATCTCCAGGTTCTTGTGTCGACCTGGGTGGCTTTCCAGCCAGGGGAAGAGATAGGGAAACGAAAACACCATGGATAACATTTAGAATATTAATAGCAAGGTTTAAAGAAACGTGACACAGAGAATATTAATGTGGGGAACCAACATTTGTCTGTGATGTGGCTGAAAAACGACCCTACGGTCAGGCTGGAATATTAATATTGGACTCCTCCATGTTCAATAACATACTCGAGAGCTGTGTTTTCACTTTCTAAGGTATCAGAGCACAGCGACTGGGGTGCAGTTGGGGTCGGGGGTAGATTGTGATTGTGGCTAACGGCTATAGATCCAAGGCAGAAATAAGGTCTTTCTGCGGCAGATTTATATACACGCCGGCTTTCTCTGGAGCCGTGAAGATCTCCCGCTGCGGCCTGTTATAAAATCCGTGAACACTAATGAGCACAATGTTGGTTAAGGGGCTAAACTTGACTCCTATGATGGGGATCAAACTATTATTCCAACAGGACTGCAGAGGAAGCGTTACATGCTACATAAACACTCACCTTCGAGTTTACAGATAGTATGGTTCCTCTCAAGAAGGAACTTACGGAAACCAGCTATTCTGCAGCGTCCGATCTGAAACACAGATGGCGCTGTGGAACCCATATTGTTTTGCAGAAACAAGCGACGAACAAGTTTTAAAGCCCTGTAGGGGTTTTAAAGCACGTTAGTGGAAGAACAGGAACTGAGAGACAAAATAAAATGCTTGTTTTAGACCCGCAGCATGTTATTGTACCGGTAAGTAGAACATTTTAAATGAAACTTTGAATTTCAAGTCAGTAAAGGTATTGGAAGTTTTTCTACATGCCTCACTTGGTAATTTATGTTCAAAACACAAGGCACCTCAAGGTGTATTAAATTTAAATGATGCTTTAATATGTCCATCCCATCTGACCCTACTTTCTATATAATTTAGTTTATTGAAATATTCAAATCTGTTTAATACATTTTTTTATCAAAGGACACCCAGCAGATTACATTGATTCATTGACTTACAACATTCAGACAGCAGACGATCCGTTGCATTGTGTCTTTCACCTTGGAGCAATTCCTCTTACTGAGCATGCATGTAGCGACAGTGGAGAGGACCAAACTTGGTTTTGAAGTGTTTTTAAAATGTCGTTTTTGTTGCTTTTTGGTATAGGTCTATTTTGGAGTTATAACAGTTGTTATTACAGTTCGGTAATAAAGGCTCTAGCTAGCAAGCTATGCTAAAAAAGCTATCATGCTGTGTAGTGCTAGTTTTGGCAAGACAAAAAATATTTTCTTCACTTATTAAACTTTTATTTAAAAATATTTATTTAAACGAGAACAAATCTTCCCGTGATTAGCTTGCTATTGACGTTCTAGCGTCAGTGATTTGCTAGCTGAACAAGCTTGTTTTGAAACTGATTTGGTGCTGCAAGTAAAAATGAGAGGAGATTTAGCTTTATTTATTTCATATGTGAAGATTGCAGGTTTATTAATTGCCCCATTTCAGTTGGACTCCATGAAGGCCATTTGTTAAACGTTCACATTCACTGAACTACCTCTGAGATAGAAATGACACAGTCCTCTGAATATGCAGTGGTTTATACCTCAAACATGCACTTTGGGGACAAACGGCGCACACAAAAACACAAGTCCAGGATGGGTTTTGACCAAAGTCCTTGTGTGTTCTCACCAGAGGAAGCCCTGACTGGGAACCAAGAATGTGGTGGTTTAGACGGTGTTCCTCTTGTGTTTGGGAACATCTGGCTTGTGGGTGCGTTTTGTGTTCGTCATGAGTAATCAGTGGTGATGTGTTTCTACATGACATCAGTTCTTCACAGTGAAAAAAAAAAAAAAAAACTAAAGTCATGGTAAAGTTAATATGTTTGCAATATTCATTACAAAGCAGCCCTCTGGAGATTAGTATTGAAAGAAGGATTATTTAACAAATAAAGAACCTAATGGAAAACCCATAGCATCCTCAGGTTTAAATTGTTCTACAACAGACTGTTTTAAGAGAATCAGAATCAGAATCAGGCTTTATTGGCCAAGTATGCTCACACATACAAGGAATTTGTTTTTGGTTACACAGATGCTTGCAGTGCATGAAAAATGCAGTAAAGACATTTGTAACATTTAGCATGTGTAATTTATATTTTTTTTAAAGTGCAGTTTTGGGCAGTATAAAAACTATAGAAGTTATAAAAATATATAAATAAATTGTTCAATTGTTCATGAGAGTAATGGAAGTTGGAAAAAAGCTTCTCTGTAGCCTGGTCGTACGGGTCTTCATGTGGCTGAAGCGTCGGCTTGATGGAAGGAACAGAAACAGGTGACGGCCAGGGTGAGACGGGTCGGTGATGATTTTCTCTGCACGCTTCCTGGTTCTGGAGGCATGCAGGTCCAGCAGTGCGGGCAGCTTTACACCGATGGTCCTCTCTGCAGACTTCATAATGCGCTGCAGTCTCTTGGTGTCGTGTTTTGTGAGAGCACTGCCCCACACTGTGATGGATGTGGTGATGATGGACTCTATGATGGCTGTGTAGAACTGCACCACCAGATCTTGGACTAGGTTGAACTTCCTCAGCTGGTACAGAAAGTACATCCTCTGTTGAGCCGTCTTGATGATGGAGTTGATGTTGCTGTCCCACTTCAGGTCCCTTGGAGATCGTTGTGCCCAGTAGGCATATTTATATCTGCAGTAACACAGACTGGTACAGGAGATCAACCCTACCTACCACCCCCAGCATCTACAACAGATTGTTGAAGAAATGTTTAAAATATGATTTACAAAAGCATTTAATTTCTCTTTGGAATTGATAAAGTTTTGAATCTGTATTGAATTGATACGGCATGTTAGTTTTCACTATCTCTCTTGTATGTCAACAAACTCTTACCACAGTCATGGAGTTTAGGTGAGTGTAGATATGAGTATCAGTGCAGACAGAAACAAACTATCAGGAGTTTACAAGTTCTGAGGAGGAAATCAGAATCCGTTTATTTATATAGCGCCAATTTACAACAGATGTCGTCTCAAGGAATCAAGGAATTTTATTTGTCATCACATCACATGTGGTACATGAGGTGGGACCAAAATTCTAATCCCATGGTCCAGTTTACACCCTAATAGCAATTGTAAAATAGCTAAAAATACGAAGAATATAATAAAATATAAAGAATTATAAGAGAATGGGGTTAACTACACAGAATCTACAATATGGGACTTCGGACATAGCAGCAATGAGAATTCGGAGTGCAAAATTTGCTGTAGCAGCATGGATGGTTAATAAAGTAGCATATTAAAGTGACATTTTAAAATGTGATATTAAAGTTGACGGTGCCGGTTAAATGAGAAAGTATTTTTCATTTGTAATTGGCCTTGCGTGTGTTTGAGAGTCTCACAGCTTCAGGAATGAAGCTTTTTCTCAGTCTGGTGGTTTTGCACTTTATGCTCCGCAGCCTCCTGCCTGAGGGGAGCGGGACAAAAAGTGAGTGTGCTGGGTGTGTGGGATCCTTCATGATGCCGGAGGCCCTCTTCCTGCATCTGGAGGTGTAAATGTCTGTGGTGCTGACTCTCTCAAGGCACTTTGTGACTATCAATATGAGGGCTACTGGCCGATAGTCATTCAGACCTGTCACTGCAGAGCTCTTGGGGACCGGGATGATGGTGCCGGTCTTCATGCAGGTGGGGACAGCTGCCTGGATGAGGGAGGCGTTGAAGATGTCCAACAGCATGTCTGAGAGCTGATCGGTGCACTCTCTCAGCACCCGTCCGGGGATGTTGTCTGGGCCAGCACCTTTCCGGGGGTTGATCCTCCTCAGCGTCCTCCTTACTTCTGCTGGAGTCACACTGAGGGGCTCTTCTCCTGGTGAAGTCGTGAGTCTGGTGCTGAGGAGGGTGTCAGGGTTCTCGAAGCGGGCATAGAACTTGTTGAGAACCTCAGGCAGGGAGGGGTCTTTGGGGCATTGTGCAGCTTTGGATTTATAGTCTGTAATTCACTTGAAGCCCTTCCACATGCTCTGTGGATCCTGGGAGGAAAAGTGTCCCTAGATTTTCTGAGCATATGCAGCTTTTGCCCTCTTAACTCCTGCAGTCAGCTCTCTTTTTGCCCTCTTACCCCTGAGCTCTTGTGAGTCACCAAACCTGAAAGCAGCATCCCTGGCTTTCAGCAGAGAACGCACCTCTGCATTCAGCCAGGGTTTCTGGTTCAGGTGGCAAGACACAGTCTTGGTGGTGGTGACATCCTCCACACACTTGCTGATGTACCCCAGAACAGAAGATGTGTAGTCCTCCAGGTCCAGCTCCCTCTCGTACTCAGCAGCCTCCCTGAAGACCTGCCAGTCTGTGTAGCCGAAGCAGTCCTGCAGCACCGAAGCAGTCGCTTTACAAGAAAATCAATACAAATCATAGATATATCAGTAAAAAATCAGCTTAAAAAACAATGACTAAGGACTTGAAAAATCCCTTTTTATTTTTATATCGGAACCAAAGAAAATGCCTTCAAAAGCAGATGAGGTTCGCTGAATCCGATCAGAACCGAGCAGTTCAGTTCATTTCAGTGTTCGGTCCAACGGATGTGGCAGAAGAACGGCCTCATCTGACTTTTTCTAAAAAACAATCCATCCTGGTTGCCTCCCAAAACATCAAAACGGCTTCTGGAGGTTGAGTGGTCATAGCGAATATTTAGCCTGGTGGTCTGAACGAATCATGCTGTACAAAAGCCTAGCATCCACAATGAGGGTGTGGAAACTTCTGTAGAGGGATTGTGATGATAGGCAGCGGACGAAAAGATGCAGAGAAAGAAATTATTTCTTTTACTTCACATGTTTTTTCTAATTACAAAAAAATATATACCAGAGTACTGCCGTGTTATCTCAGCAGGTAGAACCAAGGCTTGCGAGGTTTGAAATACAAGCAAAGTGGAAATAGTTTGTCTCTACATAGTTTAGTTTCCCTCCATCCCATATTTTCAACCCGACTCTTCAAAAGTACTTCTAGTCTTTTTCCCCTCAATCATTTTCCCATTTCTGGGTTTTGTTGTTCTGTCTTTTCTTTTGCTTTCATCTCGCTCCCTGAAGCTCTTGCGTCTCTGTTTCGGTTCACCGCTCTCTTTCTCTCTGTCTCTCTTTTCCTTTCCATCCTCTAACCTTGCTCTCATCGCCACTTTTACCTCCACCACCTCCATCGCTCAGATTATTTTCTAAAATCCCTGACCATCTGAACCTCAGGCCGACCACAGGCGTCATGAGCGACATTCGTGGAAATCCATCCTGGGAAAAAAAAGTACGATTAAGGAGCTCCCAATGTTCCTGGTGAATCATAAATAACTCTCGAATGTTCCTTCGGCTGGAGTTCCCTAAGTCAACAAGATGTTTCCTGACGGAGAAAACATGGCGGCGGTTTTCTTTTCCAAAACAGGTCCGAGAGTCTGTGGTTGGTGCGTTGGAGGGAGTAATCGCTCTTCGGTGCAGTGGGTCAGTGTGTCACTCGGTCCAGACAGGAAAAATCGATGCGGTCACTCTGTGGACTATTACATAAGCAGAAGAATGTTGAGAAGAAGTCAAAAACAAAAACGTTGCTTCTGACCTGCTACAACGAGCGTCTGAAAAAGTCCTTCATCTAACTGGACACCTACTAATTAACTAATTAAGTTATAAGCTAATTAAAGGGAATTTTTAATCCTGCAATGGTGAAATGTTTTGGCAGCAGCTAAACCACTGAGGTCAGTAAATTTGGCAGCTTCAGGCTTTATAGTAACAAGTCATTTATAAGCTTGTTTCACAGGAAAAAAACATTTTGTATTTCTCTATTTTGAAGGTTGCTCCGAACAAGAGAGGATGGTGGGACTGTTAGTGTTCGAAATCCTAGCCCTGGGTCTTTCTAGATGGCGTTTGCATGCTTTCCATGTGGTTCTCTCTGGGTACCCTTGCTTCCTCCCGCAGTATAAAAACATGTCGTCAGTGGTGGGCACACCTCTGCTACTTTGCTTATGTCTACGTTACTTGACTGTAGAGTTGGAAGATATAGGATCATAATACTGTTTTTCATTTCAGACGATATTGATATATATCACGATATAAAACCATCACCATATTTGTCAAGTTTAAATGTTCCACATCCACCAACATTAGCGGTGTGTTCTTTCACATGAGGACTAGACACATGAGGTCTAGCACTGTCCTGCATTAGGAGGAACCCGGGGCCAACCGCACCAGGGTATGGTCTCACAAGGGGTCTGAGGATCTGAACTCGGTACCTAATGGCAGTCAGGCTACCTCTGGCGAGCACATGGAGGACTGTGCAGCCCTCCAAAGAAATCCCACTTCACACCATTACTGACCCACATGAGAGTCTGTCTCATGCTATCACAAGTGTGAAAAGCACCATCAACATTCAAAAGAGACCAAAACATCACCCAGAAAGCGTTGGTACCGAGAAGTGGTCTGTGGCCCAGAACCAAACCTTTATTTGGTGAGTCTTGCTAATCGCCAAAGATTTCCACTTGTTGTCTATTCCATTTACACAGCAGCATGTGAAATTGATTGTCAATCAGAGTTGCTTCCTAAGGGGACGGTTTGATGTCAAAAAAGTTTGATTTACTTGGAGTTATATTGTATTTTATGAAGGTTGAATAGCTACTTAGAGTGGCAGGTGTGCAGAAAAACAAGATGCTAACCCCCCCCAACTTACAAACTCAGTTCTAAACATGCTGGTAGAGACAGATGTTCATATTATTTGTAAAAAATAATGTCCAGCTAAGTCAGTCTCCTGCTAAACATACAGAATAAAGATAAAATAAAACATAATGGCTGAGATTTTTGTTAATATTCTGCAAGCTCTATTGGTTGTATGGAATTTTATCTCATTTTTGTATTTTATGCCTAAAAATGAACAAAGTTAACTAAATTGCAGTGAACGCCATAATTCTCTTGTTTTCCTTTTTCCTTAATGAAATTAATTCTTAAATAATCGTTTGTTAGAAGCCATCACACCGAATACAACATCCTTCATTCAGTTCAAAGATATATCCCTGCCATATTTACACCGCTTCTTTCTTACATACCAACCATAAATATAGTAACACTGTATTAGTGTCTGCAAGTGGATGGTCACGCTACGTTTGAACTCCAGTCATAGTGAAGGAGTTTCTCCATGGTTAGAAAACTCACCTTGGAGACGGCGCTGGATTTAAACATTTAATACACCAGCGGTATGTGGGGATGCCTGATGTGCCCAGAAGGATAACAAACATGGTCAGATGTCCTGATTCATCCTCCCTTCCTCTCCCGCTGGTTTACCCACTGTCAGTAATCTTTAGCCCGTCGGTTCTGAAACCGATCCAGAACAAGCATGTGGAAGACATTCTGTCCTCTCTTTGCTAACCGTTCACCTTCCCTCCAACATGGGTGATGACTCGGTTCTCATTTATCCAGCGATTTGATTCTTTAGACCACCTGGTCATGGAGGCGGATCAGCTGGCAGTAAAACAAGATGTTCCTTTGAGCTGTTGCATTAACTGGGACCATCAGGACGGTTATGTCCTCTCTGGTTTGCTGGTATATTTACGATGCTAATTGCCATGGGTGGTTCTAGATGGGGGGCTAACGGGGGCCAGTGCCTCGGCATGTCTGTTTTATTTGCCCCCAACTAAATCTAAATCTAATAACAATATGAGCTGAAGTAGAAACTTTAATGCACTTGGTTTAAATTTTCGGGTTCACAGTTTTACTTAGTGTTAAATACTCAAAGTTGTGCTTTCCTGGATCAAAACTGAAAGAGATTCTGTTAACTAGTTGATACTGGGACGGTTTTTGTTGGTCCAAAACTTAATCAGATGAACGTTTTAAAGGGACGTAATGATCTGGCAGGAAAACTCATTTTAACCTCTGTTAAAGTTTATCTTCTTGATTCAATGAAAGACATTTAATGTTTTCTTCAGCGATTCTTGATGGTCTTTGTTTTTTTTGTTTTTTGACTAATCCGAGCTTGTGCAAATGGAAGTGCTGGAATGTGATGTGACAGAAAATTTAGGTTTTCAAAAAGTGGGTTTCATAAACAGAGCTTTTATGGCAGATGTCCCACTGGAATAAAGAGTGAAAAAAAAGTTTCAGATGGACAGCTTGAACAAGTCCTTTTCGGAATAAAGTCCCCTGATGAGGATCAGGCTAGTTGAGGCGAGCCAGGACTTCAAAGCCGCCCTCCTCCGTCTTCTTCTTGTGTTTAGTGTTGCTGAATTACCGGCGGGATGATTAAAACCTGCCAGGCAAGCTCACTTCTTCTTCACCTAGACATGTTTATTATTTCATTGTGTTTCTGTGTACTCCACCGGCGAGGCGAACAAGCCGTGATTCTGTCAAGTGCGAACATGTAACCCTCAGATCCGTCGACTAGGCCCCGATTTCCCTCCGAACTCGTCAGCGCTCGCTAAACAAAAACGCTCTCGCACTCGCTGCTGCCGTGACCTAAACCACGGTTGAACATCCTGTTGAGTTTTCCTTGTTACCATGGTGGCGCAAACGTAACCGTGTCCATTATGGGATGCGAACGGGGGTGAATGTGAGGGTAAACCACATGGTAGTCAGCGTGTGTGACTTCTCTGACCCTATGCTGCAGCTCGCTCGCGTGTAGGAGTGAGAGAGTGAGATTGCAGGTCTGCTCTGAGCCGAGCGCCGAGCCGACATCGTACGAACGCTAAGTCAACAAAAACATCCGACTTCTGGCAGCCGTGGAGCGAAGCAGCTTCTGACCAGAAGGGTTTATAAAGTTTAAATGAACCACGACACACATCACCTGCCCTAATCCACATGTGCACAGAGGGAAAAAAACAATAAAGAGCGGATAAAAACACGAAACTCGTCTGAGGATGGGAAAGATTCCCTGTTCAAAGATGGCAACATCAGACATTCAACAGACAACCGTTAATACTCAGACTCCCCTTTAAAAGTGGCACTAACTATTTTAATAGTTTGAACACCAAATGGACCTTAATACCGCATAAATACACAAAGTGGAAACTGTCATAGCTTTGGCAATGTTTCCATTTTAATGTCATACGAAGTTTAAGCAAACTTTTAAACTTAAACAAACATAAAGTAGTCCTGATTTCATCTACTGGTTATGAAGAGAAAAAAACAACCAAGCTATGCAAACCAGAATTTCCTTTAACATTGACGTTATGCATGACTGTAAAAACAGGAAGTAGTATGATAAGTTAGCAAAAACAGAAAGGGGTTTTCATCTCTAATGTAGCGCATTAAATATTTGTTGGAAAAAGCAAAACTTTAAAATGTTATTTTGAATGCGAGGAAAATGCAGCTTGTAAAACACAAAAGGTTATTCTTAAGGGATCTGGATTGTCGTTTGCCAACTCAGTTATGGAAGGTTGAGTGGAAGGTAAAAGTTTGTCAGGTGCTACAGTGAAAACTTTGGCCTGGAGACGACTTGCAAGAAAAAAAACAGAGAAGAATTTAAGGGAGCTTTACAATGAGTTATACAGTAGTCATTAGAAACTTCATGTTTACGCCACTTTTTAGAAGAAAGTAAAGCACGTCTCACATCAAGGACGTAAAGATTTGATTTGGGCCGTTCAGACAGCCGTGAATTAGTTGAAATGAGTCACGTTTGTTCCTTGTGTGAACGTAGCTTATGGGGTTTTTCTCAAAATACTTTTGTCTTAGATTGGTAGGTTCGTGTGCGCGTTCGTGTTTCGTGCTCTGCCATCTTGCTGAGGGCGAATGTGTTTGTGCCGCCATGCGTGTGGTACGTAACGCATAACAAGGCTTACGATTTGACCACAGATACAACAGATGGTGCTAATCCTTTAATGCCATGTGTATCATATTTAATACGCACGGTTTCTGAAATGCATCTGAGAGCTTTTGCATCATTTAATGATAAAACTTGGCTCAAAGCCATGTTGCACAGAGTCAGTTGATGTACCTGAAAAAAGCAGGTAACTACACAAGATAATTTTGACTCATCACAACGTAATAATTGATAGATGTACAAAAATTATTCCTGTTGAATTTCTTTCCATATTTTGTTAAAGGGCCTGATAAAGACTCCAGATTAAAAAATTGGCAACTTTCTCTCTTTTTTTATTGGATGATAAAAACAGAGCGCTTACGGTAAAACGTGATTATAAAGCACCTAATCTATGACTTTATCCTCTGTTATCCATAATTATCTAAATAAAAAATATATGAAGTTTTGTAACATTTTATTCTTTAAATAAAAAATCTGTATAACGTGCATTGGACTTTTTAAAATGAGTGACACAAAATTATCAAACCTTTTCATGATAGTTTTTATTTTTTTTGGGGGGGGGGGTTTGGCGATACTAAAGTAACATGTATAAAATTAAACATTAGAAAACAAAATATCTCGTTTAAAAATGAGAAAAACAACTCAGAGACAAGGAGCTTTAGCAGGACAGAGAACCTGAAGCATATTGTCTTCCTTCAGCGTCTATAAGCTGCAATCAAACATGTTCGATTTGGCAAACCGAAGCGAAGTGAATCCCTAAAATGCTGCTGTGAAGGCAACAGCTCGTGATGAATGTTAAGCTAAGCTCCTGGTTAGGACGCCTTTGGCTCTGCAGTGGAAACCAAACTGTTGGGGAGAATCCAGCCGACGCACTGGGACCCCCGGCTCGAGTCGAGCTGAACAGTCCTGGCAGGGAAGAGGAGGGTTATAAAAGACAGATATGAAGATGTTTCCTCGTCTCTGGGTGATTTGTCCTTCTGAGGCTGCGGCCAAGCAAGAGTTAAGCCTAAAATACGGCCTAAAAGCACAAATAAATGTCACAGTAATGACATGTCACCTCCTGGCTCCTCTGCCGTCTGAGTTATCGTCCGTTTCATTGACAAATACAAAACGCAACACGGAGTTACACTCGTACATTTGAAAGTTTATACCACTGGCTCCAGTTGAAAGTAAACTATTGGCAGGCTGAGACGAAGAGATGAAAAACGTGCTCTAATGATTTGTCCATGTGTTGGAGGAGGACAGCGAGGGGTCAGAGCTGGATGTTTTCTACCACGGCGTGTTATCTCGTTTTATTCTACACCTAAAAAGCCCTTAGAATTTATGAAGGTTGGTGTTTGGATATTAGAGGCTCAGTGTGGCAGCAGTGGTTTCCTAATGCGTTCTGTAAATGTAATTTTTAACTATAAAAGCGTTTCTGTTGCAGTTTGTTTGAAATTTTTGGCTTTTCTAACCAGATTTTAAATTGAGAAGTCCCTGGATCGTATTTGCTGTGGAATAGGTGTATGCACAACTCTGACATTCGTATTTATATGTCAAACTGCGAGTTCAAACTTTTGTGGATACAACTCTAATGTCTACAACTATGAACTCTTCCTTGTCTGGGGACACGAATCCAAAATTTGTGGGTACGAGTTAAACAACTGTTACTGCAAACGCCTCAGGAGAAGCATCACAGATAAGAATACTCTCTTTATTCTCTGTCATTCTCTCGCTATTCTTCCCCTGCTGAAATCGCTAAGATTATTCACCAATCTAAGCCCTTTTCCTGTCATCTCCTACTCACAATCTCGTCTCTCCTCCTTCTTTCCTAGCCTCTAAATATGCTGCAATTACTTCCATCATTTAAAAAGCCGTTCCCGTCCCCTCACAGCTGTACGCTAACTTTTTTTAGCACAGAACAAAAAGTTGTAGCACCAGCAAAAGATTACTCTAAAATCTGTAAAAACCAAAAGTAGTGCATATTATTACTTCAAAACGGAGTAATGCGTACAATAAAATCACGATTAAAATATTTATATAGAAACATGTTTGGCAGTGAGAATGCAAACAGAATAACCTATTACTTTATTCATATTACTGTAGATGGATTTTAATACACAGAAACGAGTGCAATTGGTGTCATACTGCACTGTACAGTGTAGTTTGTATGCTTATAATAACAGCATATGTATGTTTGTGTGTGATGTTACACTTCCAGAAAGTCTGTTGGCCACTATTTATAAAGGTGGCCTTCCCAAAATGTGTTTGTTTTCAACACTATCAACCAACTGCATGATTGTGTTTTAGCTTCCCAACTAGCTTGTTCATGGGTTTTCCATCTTGAGTGATGCGAACATAAACCCTCTCCCACTCCTTGTATGAGTAATCATATATCTTCCACGGTGGCTAACGCTGAGCTAACGTACAGTGTGCATGCGTGCGTATCGGTTTGCTGCCCGGCATGTAAATCCAAATATAAACACAATGATGTATGCGACCATCTACTTCCTTTAATGCCGTGCCATCTACATGCACTACTCTCGGGATTGACCGGTCGGTCGATGTATTCAACTACAACCGCTACGTAGCATAGTCACGTGAGATGGCTTTGCTGCTCCTGGTAGAAAAAAAAAAAAAAGGCTTGCAAAGCTGTTGCACAGACAGCTTTTTTCATAGCATGTACGACATTATTGTCGCGCTGTACAGCCCTGCCCCTGCAACTACAGTAATAGTCATTTTTAAAGTCACTGGTCTTACTCAGATTATGTTAAATGTGTTCTTGGTACTGAAACTCCCTGATCTGAGTTTAGCCTTTGATACCATCACTCACTTTATTCTTCTTCACAGATCTACCTCAATAGTTTTGTCTGGTACTCCTTTCAAATGGTTGGAATCTTATCTTACTGGCCGCATTTCCTTGTCTCCACAGGTGTCCCACAAGCTACTGTCCTTGTGCCCCTCCCCTTCAATGTCTATACATCTTTGTTTTGGTCCCATCATCTGTAAATCTGGTATCCATCGTTAAGCAGATGACACTCATCTCTAATTTTATAACAACCCTAAGTCTTGATTATTGCCCTCTAACCTAGAAGATTGTCTCAGTTATATATCTGGTTTTCTAAAGACTTCCTTTAGCTTTTCACATAAAACAGAGCTCACCCTTGCATGGACAAAAATAATAATTGTTTAAAACCCTTTGCTTTCTTCTTCTTGTCGGGTTAAGAGTCTTTGTTTCATCCTCAACAGTACTGTCTATTAAATCTAATATCAGCAACGTCACTTATTGGCTTATTTTCACCTTTCCAACATTAATCAGACTGAATTGTCTATCGCTCTTGTGACAACATGAACCCTTTAGTCCTATTCCCTTTCGTTCGGTCTCCACAGTAAATCTTTTCACAACTTACAGATAGTTCAGGGCTCAACTGATCGTGTAATCACCCAAATGCTTGCCTTCAGCCACATCTCTCCCGTCCTCCACCAGCTTCATTGGCTCCTGGTGAAATTATGCATCATTTTCAAAGTTCTTCTACAACTATATGTCTGATTGCCTCCCTCCTTTCTGTACATTCTGCCCATTTTACCACCAGTGGTTCTTGATTTAAACTGCTCTGAAAACCAATTGGTTTAGATTAGCCCATTGTTCGTAGCTACTTGTGTGTTTTAATTTAATTTTATGTCTATTTATTCCTTTTATTTGCTTCAGGTGTGTTGGAGAATAAATGAAGAACATACTGAGACCTTTGAGCTAAAGCCTAAATAAAAAAGGATTAATCACCTATATAAACCAGTCCAATCTCTATAATTGGTCATTTTAGCGTTGCCCTCTGTAATTACTTTGTGTGCACTCCTCCTTACGCAACACAGCAGAATCCCAGAGGCCATAGACTTTTCTTATGTTGTGGATAAAGATTCATGTCATAATCATTTTGGCATGAGCAAAACAGCTGCTGTCTAGTCACGTCTGGACGCTCTGCATCAAAATGATATAAATTCAAATCTAAAAAACAGCACTGAGAGCAAAGCCGAGTGTAGCCATGATTTTTTATACTCCCTTCTTAGGGAGGTCAACGGCGGACCAGGTCTAGTTTGCTGTCCGGCTAGGCAGAGTTATAAATCACAGCAAAATGACTGCAGCCGTGATTAACACGTATTTAAAATGACCTCTGTACAAACAGGCGGACACTTTTAAGGCCGGTTCTGATTCATTATGATTGAAATAGCAGCCAAGAGCAGGAACGGCGTAAAGCTGGACGGTGTGTACACTGAGCTGAAGTTGGCCGAGCCGTTTGGACAGAAAAACGAGGATGTTTCTGTTTTTCTTCTAAATGACTCGGGTTCTCCAGCTGATTCACCAAAGTCACCCAAAGGTCGCCAGATGCTTCACAGAGATCCTACTTTAAAAAACCAAACAAACAAACCTAAAACTCACCAAACGGTAGACATAAAGAACCTACGTTTAGGATAGCCTGTTTTTCTTTATTTTCTTTTTTTTTTATGCGAATATACAGAATACATGGGTTCTCCCTGGGTACCCCAACTTCCTCCCAGACTCCAAAAACATGGCTGATATTGTCTCTAAATTATAAATGAGCATACCGTTACATTAAAGACACAATTTTTAGTCTATTGTAGAGTTTTCATAATGGAAAACTTAATAAACACCATTGAAAACATGAATTCTCTCCCAGCCAGTAGTGCATTGCTATTTCAGCTCACCAAGCTGCATTTTATCTCAAATTATGGATGGTTTTCAAAACACCATTTCCACGACGGGTCTTTCTGGGTTTGGATTCTATGCAGCTGGAAGGGTTTTTGTCAATATTGTCTCTATTTTCGATGTTTGTTATGATGCGTACCCATAGCAACATAATAGTTTACTGCTGAAAGAAGATAAATAGGATCATAGAAGCATTAAACACGACCTAAATTACGGCCAAACATCCCAGACGAGTTGAAAGGGGAGACGCACTATCAAATGGAAAGAGAGACACAGATGACATTCAATCCATCTCTTGAATAGATCATAACTTTTGGCAGGCAAATACGAACCAAGTCGGATGTTTCCCGCCAGTATGCAACACATATCCCTCTTTTCTAAGACATAACTATATGATTAAATAGAGAATACAGTAATACTACGTTCACATGGAAGATTTTCATGGTTAATTTCCATATTTTCTTGAAATTAGTTTGTAGTGCTCGTTGTTCATGCTACTAATTAAATGCGACATCAATCAGCGTTCCGTTTAAACAGATTATGACCCCAAAGTGACCTCCATGGACAGAAGAATAACATGTTTTAGAGATTGCTGTGAAGTCAATGACTACAATCCAAGCCTTTGTCCGCTGTCTCCGTCAGTGATCAATCTGCTCCATTCATACCAAACGTGTTTGGCGCTTCCAAAATGCGTTAAACGCTTAAAGTTGGTACATTTTGTGCACTTTTAGGGTCAGATGCCTCAAATGTGCCTGACCCGTGTCAAGCGTCCTCACTTCTGCACAATGCCGAATGAAATTGAGCTTGGCTCGGCCTTATTTATTAAAAATTTAGCAAGAGAACGTCATTGTCAGCTGCCTTGGCGCCATATCTGTAACTACCGGAAAAATTCCGCAGTGCTTCGAGTTCTGTGATTTTCTCCACCTTCTCCCAGAGCTGCGCTGACAAGGGTCGATTTCGGCGTTAGTTTCGACATACTTGAATTAGCATTGCCATTATCACTTCAGAATCTTCTTCCCCGTTGAAAAGTTTGTCACTCCATCACAAAGCAGCTCGCTCTCTGATTGGTCGACGCTCAAGCGTCTAGCGGTGAAGGTTCAATTTTCCAAACTTGAGGGTTTGAAGCGTTTTGAGCGTCGGACATGTCAGATGCTCAAAACGCTCCAAACGCTCTGGTCCCAGGTCCGTAACGCGCCCCGAGACTTATCAACCCTTATAGTCGCACGTCTACATAGACTTTACATGTAAACTAAACGCTCTTGATGCTCCAGACGCTTTTGGTGTAAACGTATTATTAGGGACCAAACAATAGGAGTATTAAATAAAAAGTATTTTATTTCTATTTAATTTAATTTGATATAAAGCATTTGACACTTTACTGTCCTGAAAAAATGTTGTGATGTTGTGGCTAGCTTAATAGCTTCGCCTTTTTCAAGGCGGGCATTCACAGAAAAGCTCCAGATTATTAAAAACTGAAGCTTTTTTGGATTTTCATTAATTTATTTGACTAAGTCAATGTATGTGATTTGTTATGCGCCGTGAGCTCAAAGCATGTTAATAGTGATTAAATGAGCCTCGGTGTTCGAGTCCGTATGTCCGGTTTTGGTTAAGTTAATGTTGAGCAGGTTGCTTGTTGTGGATAATTTTATTGATGTTATTGCCTATTGTTGACATATTTGTAATGTTTAATTGGATGATTACATTTGGTAAACCCTTTCAATAAATCGTAGCCCATGGGTGGTGTGTAATGGAGGCTAGGGGAGGCTCAGCATTGGCTGGGTGGGAAGGCCTAGGGGTAGTGCTCACGGTTCCCCACCGGATTCAATGCTTTGAATAATAAACAAAATATTATGACTTGCTTGATAACATGGATATATTTCATTCAAAGTATGATTGGAATAAAACTTAATTTAATTTCAATTAAATGCCACATGAATGTTCTCACTGTGGAGGAAGCAGCACAAAGCGGATTCGTTTTTGCTTGAAAATATTTAAATTTGATTTTCAGACTCTCATTAAATGTTGGATTTGGGTCACATTTGCCGTGTGAACGACTTTCCGTGTGGTCAAAATAAATTAAGCTCCAGCTTCTGTTAACAAAAGATAAAAAATGAATCTGATCTATTGGATTAACAGCAATCTCTCAGTCTAACTGTATTTGGAGTTCAATGAACAGGAAAGTGTAGCGTCTCCTCTGTAACTTTCCATTACTCTGTCTTCCTTTTTCCACATCTCTTTTGTCACATCCATGTACATAATCTTTCCAGTAGTCATCTTTTACCTACTCTTAACTGCCTTATTTGCATCATATTTATTAAACACCTGCACACGATGAACTCTAACAGACCCAGACTCCGAGCTTGCGCTCCGTATTTGTGGCAGAGCTAAACCAGCGACTTTTGGCCCGCCGTTGTATCGCCGAGCTTAAGCAAAACACTCACACGGGCCAATCCCATGACAGCTTAAGTACAAACACAACCACGGAGGACGGCTGACAAACAGCATGGTTATAATGATGATGTCTTTGTTCATGAACTCTAGGGGACCCGCTCCTGGCTACTGTTACTGTGACACAAACACACACCACCCTGACAAGACAAAAAAAAGGACGCACTCATGGAAATACACACCGTTCCTTTCATATTTCAAGGCCCAAAACACACGGCTGCTCGACTCCGCTTGCTGGAGGTGATTTTCCTTGGCCGACTGAAGGAAAACACACTTTTTGTTCGATAGGTGCCAAGGAATCTGCGTGATTTTGGTCAGTCCTGCTATTCAGCTTCGCTATTTTTAGAGAACTGCGAGTTTATCACCGGCGGCTCGATGTGTGTGTCAGCGTATGCTTGCATTAGAGAGGAAACAAGAAAAATGGTATGCAATCAGAGCCTGAACGCATCACAGCGCCCATAAATCAAGGCGCAAAAGTGGTAGCTAAATATGAGTATAAACACAAAGCCACTATTAGACCGAACTGCTGCTGCTTTTGACCTTTAAATAACCTATGGAGAGAAAAACATTCCTGTAATAAATCAAAACTTTAACTCTGAACAGTTTATGTGGTCCAAAAACAGAAAAAAAGGAAAAGCTAGTGCAGATAAAAGCTAGGTGGCATTAAAAAGGAGGTAGAATAATACTTGATTCAGTCAGTCAAAACGACCTAAATCTGATCTTTTTACCCTCAAAATACATTCTGTGCCACTTCTTTATGTGGGACTATTTTAGATATTGTTTTCAAAGCATCAGATGCAAGGAAACTTGCATTTTATCTAACTTTTAGGTTACTGACGTCACAATTTTGCACCAGCAGGACCAGTTAGTAAATCTGGACGTTTTGCAAAATTAGCTTCTTTTTTTTTCTTGGCTTTGTTCATCTAAATTATGATCCACAGACGGCGACATCCCTTATTAAAACAGCTGCTGTGAAGTAATTTCTTCTTCTGCACAGGCAAGAAGTAAACCGTTCCACCAAACTTTCGATTGAGATTGAGTTTAAGTCAAGTCAACTGCAAATTTCACTAGTAAGGTGCTTTAAATTATATATTGATGCAGAAACATTCGATTCTTTCAGTAAAATCATCGAGAACAATCAGCACTCGATTGTGTTAACGACTGTTCATGTCACGTTCAACGTGACACCTGCTCGCTGACCCCAAAGTCACAATCTCGAAATCTGATTGGTTATCAAAACTGTCCGTTTCAGTTCATTTAAGCGTACCGGCGCCCTGCCTGTTAATTTTGAAGGCCTTGAGTAAGATTTTGTTGGAGCCGGGCAACACATGAAAGGTAAAATCTGATTTGATGACAACACTAACATACATATATAACACTGGAAGCACCGCAACCTAGAACATAGCTATACAATGAAGAGAATTGATTATGGGGAATAATTGAATACATATTTTCTGACTATATTTAATCCAGCAGAGAACGCCTTGCTGGCCCTGACAGCTCACCACTGCTGGGATGAAAATACAATAATAATCTGCCTCTCAAAGTTTTTTGTTTTTTTAAATCTGTGAGTTGTCTGTATATATATATATATATATATATATATATATATTATAATTTTCCAAAAACACAGTATGGAAGGATGGCAGCTGGAGTTGCAAGGTGACGAAATACATTTATTTTAAATCGGGTGCAAACAGTTCATGGAGAACTGAGCGTTTCATGGGAAGCTAAGAGTCTCATGGTTAAAACGAAATTACAACCAGATGAATAAAAAACTATGAACGGGAATCACATTAGAGACACCCAGCAAGATTACTGAGATGATTTAGAACAGATATGCCTTATTGATCATTGTAGGATTTTTACAGTAGGTACGGTTATCTTTCTGTGGAGACCTAGAATAGTTTCACTTTGTTTTGGATTGCACAGGAAACTACGATGTACACAATAAGACACACATTATAAATGATGATGTGGAATATCCAAACTTCCTCCAAACTTCATTTCAGAAACCCACACATGGACGTTATAGTTAGATATTACCGGAACAGCATAGAATGTGTGTGGACAGAGTCAAAATAACAACATATCACATCCAAAGGTAGCACAAGACGCATATAAGCTCAAGGTTTATACAGCTAGGTTACCCTTTTTTTTTTTAAACCCAGAAAAAAAAAACTTTAAACCCATTAACATGGATCTGAACTGCACCGGATCTGACTCTGAGTAAGATAGCAGGAAAAATATGAGAGAAGGCATGCTATAGGATTAGCCAAGGGTACCTCCTAATAGACAGTTACATAAACAGGACTCATCCTACTGTCCACACTCATGACACCGGAGGCTATTTTAAAGATGTGGAGCAAATGAAGTATGTTGTGCCGACATTTTGAGTTTATTAGATATACCTGACATGGTACCAGATCTCAGCCCCTTTTTGTCTTTACAGCTGCTTTAATCCATTGTCTATACAAGCTAATTAGACTTCAATGTGAGTTGTTTACAACTCCGAAGAGACAGACACAGAAGTAGAACAATTCAGATTTTCGGGTGATGAAAAGGTCACTGCCTTGAAAAGGTTGAATATGGGTCTTGTTTGTTTAAACATTGAACATAGATTCACAAAAAATTATCAGACTGGTCTACATTGATATTAAAGATCCTACATTTGCTGATCATTTATGAGCCTAACCTGCCATCATGAGATTCTTGTGTTCAACCACACCCTTAAAACGCTCTATGAGAATGGAGGTTCTATAGGTTCTCGAAAACTGGTCCTTATGAGCAAAAATAGCCACTGGCTTTTTACCAGCCCTCAGCAGAACGTAATGAAACGTCAAGGAGGTAAATTATCTTTTTGATTTAGGCATAGATGGATACAGTTAACCCCCATGTTAAAGAAAAACAATATGTTTTAGTAGCATAAAAACATATCAAACTGGTTTCTTGTACGAGACACTGGTTCCAAACTGGATTCTTGAAGGTGTCAGAAGAAGGATGATCTGGTCATAAATAGATGGACTATGTTTATGTTTTAGTAGATACTTTTATCCAAAGTGACTTACAAAGTACACACAATACTACAGTTAATCTGACCTTAAACTATATTGAAAAAAATCCTAAATCAGAGTTGTTGGTGACAGTGAAGAGATAGAGGGAAGTAAAGAAAGAGTACTAGAGGGGGTATGGAGGTATGGGTAAGAGTTAGGATAGGATATGCTCTTTATAAAGGTAGGTCTTCAAGAGTTCTTGAAGATAGACAGGGACGCTGCTGTTCTTGTGGTGCGTGGTAGGTCATTCTCCCTTTTTTTGGAACAACACAAGAAAACAGACTGGATTGTCTTAAGCGTGGTGTAGGCACTGCTAGGCGACGATCAATTGATGACCGATGTGACCAAGTTGTGACATAAGCCTTTGGTAGAGTATTCAAGTAGATGGGAGCCGTACACTTAAGCACTTTGTAGACTAGAATCAGGAACTTGAATTTGATGATGGCAGCCAGGATGACACCAATGTCCGCCTCTAAACTAGGCGATGCAGTTGTGGGTAGGCAATCCTCAAGTACCAAATCCTACCCTTGTTATTTCAAGAAGTAGTTATTTTTCTAATAAATTGTGTCACGGCAGACTAAAAGAAGACGATGAGAAGTGAGTCGGTCTTTTAAATACCTTAATTCTTTTAGGGTTTTTGAGGCTCTAGTGACGTTTTCTTTAATAGTAGATTGGGAGGAAGAAGGGCGTAGAGAACAAGAAGGCAAGGCAAGGCAAGTTTATTTGTATAGCACATTTTCGTGTACAAGACAATTCAAAGAGCTTTACATAAGAAAAAAGATCAGAAAATGAAACAATAAAATCAGCTTTGAATTTAAAAGAAATAAAATTAAAATAAAATAATAATAATAGTACTCAGTTGCTATATGCACAGTTAAATATGGCTGTTTTCAGCCTGGATTTAAGCAACTGCAGAGTTGAAACCTGTCTCACCTCTTCAGGAAGACTGTTCCAGATTTTAGGAGCATAAAACTGGAATGAAGCCTCCCCTTGTTTGGTCCTGACTCTGGGCATCATCAGGAGGCCACTACCTGAGGTTCTCAGAGTCCTGGCTGGTTCATATTGCTCTAACATGTCAGATATGTACTTTGGGGCTAAACCATGAAGAGACCTGTACACAAGCAAGGCTGTTTTAAAGTCTATTCTTTGAGTGACAGGAAGCCAGTGCAGAGACTTGAGCACTGGACTAATGTGGTCATATTTCCTGGTTTTGGTCAGAACTCAAGCAGCAGCATTATGGATGTTCTGAAGCTGTCTTAAGACCCGTTTAGAAAGCCCAGTGAGCAGGCCGTTACAGTAGTCTAACCTGCTAGAGGTAAAAGCATGGATAAGTCTTTCTAGGTCTGGTTTAGAGACTATTCCTCTGATTCTGGCAATGTTTTTAAGATGGTAATAGGCTGCTGATGTTACTGATTTATTGTGGCTGTTGAAGTTTAAGTCAGAATCGAGTATTACCCCAAGATTTTTGACCTGATTTTTAGGTTCCAGAGAGAGCGTCAGAAGGTAACTAATGACACTTTCTCTTTGTTTATGTGGGCCACAGACAATGATTTCAGTTTTGTCTGAGTTTAACTGGAGGAAGTTGTTCTGCTTCCACAGACTGATCTGTTCAATACAGTGACACAATAAATTAACAGGCCCATGTTCTCCTGCTGTCAGCGACACTTAGATCTGAGTATCATCAGCATAGTTGAGGTAGGACACATCATGGTTGCGTATTAGCTGGCCCAATGGAAGCATGTACAGATTGAATAAAAGGGGTCCCAGGATCGACCCCTGGGGAACCCCACAGGTCACACCCATTCGGTCGGAGACGGAGTTCCCAATTTGAATCAAGTAACATTTGAAGAAGACATGCAGGAAACAGCCAAGGGTCAACATTCGAGGCGGAGACAGTCAAATGTCGAGGGTGATATAAGATATAAACTTTGTTGTGTTGCTTAAATAAACCACAGCTGACAACAAGAGTGTAGATTTGTTTCTGAAGAAATTTCTCATCCTGGTAGTGATGGCGACAGTGTCCGAACATCCTTCTTGAGGTGAAGGTGGATGTCAAAGAAGAAACACTGCTTGGAATGTCTTTTAACTGTCTTATAAAATATACATTTAATAGGAAATACATGACTTTGGAAGCAATAAACCTGTTTATTTATTTAAAATAGGAGCTCCCAAAGAGCCAGATTTAAGTATTAAAAATACTTAGTTTTACTAATGATAAATATGACGAATCATCCATTTAAAAGCAATGTTTTACTAATAAAAAATCTTATAAAGTATAAACTGAAAGCAATTTACCAACAAATCCCAGATACCTCTATAGCCTAATATTACCATGCATATTTTAGGTATGCCTAAATTAAATAGGTTGAAATGATAAACTATGTTGAGCATTTTGTACCCTTCAAGGCTACAACTGCTACTGAAAGAGAAGACGTGTCTTGAATCTTTTTCAATCATTTTGTAAAAATTGTATTAAATTTTTTTTGAACTGTTGCAACATTTTTATTTTTATTTTTCTGTTTTAATTCACTACACCGAAATTGTCAGCACTAGGACCAAGCGGACCAAACAACCACTCAAGCAGCCCTCTTCTCTGAGTTTAGACTGCCTACCTGCACTTGATTGGCTCTCTGTTGTTTGGGTCAATGTCATATGATGATGTTTAATATAAGAAAATAAGAAATGTGGGTATGCCGTAAAGCAGTCAGCACATTTTTTAGTTGTTTTGTGTGCCAGGGTTCCTAGCACCCTCTTTAAGGTTGCTTAGTGCAGGTTAAGGTGACAAGGACCCCCTCGGGCCATGACAGAGGAGTCATTCAACGAGCCGTAAGTTGACATATAATCACAAAAGTTATGAAAATATTTTATGAAGGTTGAAAAGTTACTTTGTGTTGCTTTAAGAGTAAGAGGGATGTTGCTTTATGTATAGTCATGCTTTCAAGGCCAGGAGGAAGGCATCTCATGTGTTTTTCCTTCTATATAAAACTTTACCAACTTGCAAAATAGACCAAACTATTGTTTTAATAACCAGCATCAACTGAGAGTATTTGTACCATTGGATGATTGTTTTTAATTGGGGCTTCACAATTTTTCTCCATTGATGTCTCTTGTCTTGCTCAATTAATGTTCTGTGCACATTGTGAGGCTTGTGTGTCTGTTTGGTTGTATGGTTGACCGCCTTTTAGGTGGCCCCAGTTCCAGTAAGTGGTGGTGTTATTTGGCTTCCTGGTTTACCTTTGTACATGTTGAAACTACAGGATACCACCCATCATATTTGGAAAGCAGTTTGATATCTTTGACCGGTTGACTTATTTTTAGATGTGATTCTGTCCAAGGAATAATTTTCTCTTTCTCCACACAGAAAAAAACATCATAACTTCCAAAAGAAGATGAGAAGAAAAATATTTTCTTTCCATTGCTGCCAAACACTTTCAATCCCACACACATGCTTTTTCTTGGTGGTGTGGTTGGGATTCTCAAATTAGCTGGTCAGCATTCAGTCGAATCCAGGAGAGATTGTGAGAAGAAATTCCCGTAAATGAAACAATTTAGTTTTCTCTTTACACTATCAAACATTCCTCAAATTCTTCTTTTTTTCTTGTTTGAGCTCAGATTTCTATTTATATGTTGATTTCCATTTATATGATTGTTTATGCAACTATTTATATTCATAGGTTCCAAGCATTTACAAGGTCTTTTTCTTATTTTAAAAACTGCTGCCACAGATGTCCATTGTTCATTTTCCCCCCAACTATTAGATCCAATCCCACAAAACCCAGTACAGCCAAAACAGGTTTCCAAGTGATGAATCCAACCATCTTCTCCTTGCCCAAGAATTTAAAGCCCCACCAATAAAAATAGGGTTTTTATAATGACAAGTCAATCAGTGTTGAGGCTAATTTGGAGAGTTGAGACCAACCTCAAACTTGAACTCTGGATTAACTGACAGCTGGAGGATTGTAATGAATGATAATGGAGATTTAGCATGTTCTACTCTGGTTTTGGTTAAAAATATGTTATGGAAAACAAGCTTGATAAAGTAAAAATGTCAAATTATTGAGTTCATTTAGGTTTAGCTGAATTTTAATTAGTTTATACATAAATACAGGTTTTAGCTGTAATTTATTGTGGCATTACCTCATTAGGAACTGGTTTCCTGCCACTAATGTGGTACGGTGTACCTAAGGGATCAATTCTTTATCTTCTCTTGTTCTCCATGAGAAACCTTCTACTTGGGACAGTGAATTTGAAATGATCATACATCATAATTCTAACGGCAAACATGTACAACCCACAGCTTTCAAGCTTCCAGGTTATTGTGTCTGAAGCCATGTGTCCAATATTAATTTGATGTGTTTTTTAAAGTACTACATTACAAAAGATTGATGAAAACTGCAAAATTCGTAATAACATTCTCAATTCCACTAAAAATATGTAACTCTCTGTCATTGATGTGGCATGAACTGACGTCATCTGTGTCTTTGATGTGCAGCCAAACTGAGGTGGAAATACGGCAGGTACAGGATGGAGTAAACTCAGGGAATAACTCAAAGAAGAGGACAAAGGAACAAGAAGAGTTGAGGATCATGGGGAGCTACCGGAGAACACAGAAGGATGAGGAGGAGACAACAGCGGCATGAAAGACGAGGAGCAAGGTAACCAGAGGGAAGTCATCCAGTGATCTGACGGTAAGTAACCGTAAGTAACTGTAATTTATTTACAGACAACCTAGCAAAAAAATATCCACATTTAGCATGAATACATGTATGAACGTAGCCCAATTCTATTTCCATTCCAATCTAACCACTACTCCCTCTGCTACTTTCTTCCTGTGTCCAATCCGCTTTAGTTGCCGTTATTTTAACCTTGTTAAGCTTTTGATTTCTCTTAGTGTTCTTCTCTGCATAGTAGCCATCTGGCGTTCTGTGAAACAGCTTCGTAGAGGAGAACATTGGCTGAGATGCTGCCAGCGACGCACTACAAATGCTGTTATAAACTTCCTGTTTTTTCAGTTTCCTCTGCATCTATTTGTGTCTCTTCAAACCCCTAGTCGGTTTTGGCAGGCGGCTGCTTGTACTGAGCCAGGTTCTGCTGGAGGTTACTTGTTGTTAAAGGGGATTTTTTTCCTCTCCACTGTTGCTACATGCATGCTCAGTATGAGGGATTGCTGTTAAGTCACTGACAGCACAAGCTATTGTGTTCTGATTCGAGAGGAGTGAATGCTGAAAGACGATGACTCATTGCAATCTGCTGGGTTTTCTTAGATTGGAAACTATTTTAAACGGATTTGTTTATGATGTTTCTATGATTTGAATTGATTTTCTTGTAAAGTGCATTCAGACTACATCTGTTGTAAATTTCAGCTATATAAATAAACTGAGTCTTCCCCCGACTCCTTTTATTACTCCCTGGTGATCATCCACAGTAATTTGTAAGACTAATCTCCGTTTCCTTAAGACTTTGGGACCCATTTCCAGCCTCTTTTCTAAAACTCGTAAACTCTCGTGCCTTCACAATCCTCCAAAATAAGATATCAACATATCATTGTACAACAAACCTTATATTTCCCCACGTGTCAAGAAAGACCTTACCATGATGATAGATTCCACGAACCTTTGAAACCTCACTGTATGTTTTTCATTTGAGTACTGCCTGAGGTATCTGAACAAACCTAAATGCATCTTGAGTTTTCCTTTTTGGGTTGCTGATTTCTGCAACACCATTGATCCGGACACATTTTGAAAAAAAACATGATTGCACAGAAATAGAAAGGGGTTTGTTTTGTCTGATATTTATACATTTGGGTTTACGAGTCACTAATGTCTGTCTAAACTGTTTCATCCCTTTTTCTTGGTTTCCCTCCTTGTCTCTCTGCACCCTTTAATCATCTTCGAGTTAAGGCGAAACTAGCCCTTACTAAGCACTTTTCCATCTCCTGTGTGGGCGTGAGTGTATTTTGAGAGTCCAAACCTCTCAGAAGGTGTTGAAAGGAACTCCAAACTCAGAGTTTCTCTTTCAAACCAATATTCGATTCTTATTTTCTGTTTTACTTTTATAAGTCTCTGATTTCACTCACTCAATTATGGCCTTTTTAAAAACTTCAGTCTTCACCTTTTTTATTATATCATTATTTAAGAATTACATTCAAAGCAAAACATGTGTATATGGTACAGTGTATTTTTTTAGTATACTCCCTAATTTTAAAGTACAATGAAGCCACTTTTTGATTTTAAACATCCTTACCAGTGATGCTCAGAAATTGGTAAACAGCTCTTTATACAATCCACTTTTCCAGAACTTTCTGTCTGACCGCAGAAGGCATACCTAAAATGCTGCAGACATTTTGAGTTAGGGGAGTTTCACCCAACAGCCCATAATGTGCACCACTAGATGCCAAGAGTCACGTCTTTCCGCACCGGGACACCCATGTGCTTTCGACTGAGGGGCTCTATTCTTAGCTTAGATACCATTGGCCTGACTTAGCTGCTATCTACTCCACACTGACTTGCTTTTACCTCTGCAAGGGTCCCATCAGCTGAACTCTAGCCAGTGTTAGCTTGACTGAGTCGCTTGAATAAATGGCCTTGAGGTCAACTGTGACTCATTATTGACTTGATTGAGAGGACCAGAAAACGAGTTCCCCTTAGCTCACCTTAGTTGGTAGCTTGATTTTGATGTTGCTGCCATTGAGCCTTCTGAGTTAGCCTTAGCCTAACTTTGAGTTGGTGTTAGCTTCATTCCTGTTATTTTACGATAATCTGTTTGTGTTTTTCTATGAGTTTTCATTAAATTCACATCTTTACATTGCTATTGGCTTAGCTCACTCTCTTTTAGTTTTCAGAAAGATTTGGCTTCATCTCCACTCTAAATCTCTTTTAGCTAAAGTGATTAGCTGTTAGCTCAACATGCTGCTATTTCCTTCGTAGTCCTAAGTAAATCCACCGTTTTTTATCAACCGTCTCGGATGCACTTACCTCCATTTTGCTGGGATTAGCTTGGCCCACCTTATTTTAGATTTAAACCACAGCTAACGTCATGTGTGAATTGCTGTTAACTTTAGTTAGTTAGCTAGTTGAGCTAAACTTCAGTTAATTCAAGTAACCGGCCATCATCTTGAGCTCTGACTTTAATTTTAATGTTAAATTCTCGTTCGTTTGATTCACTGTTTGCTGGAGTTGTCGACAAACCCCTTTTAAATGTCTCAACAGACAGATATCCCTGACTTTTTACCACATAAAATACTGTTTCACACATAAATTGACATTTAATGATATTCGTTTCATCAAGATTCACATAAAAAAAATTGACGCATATCTGTCAATATTAGATATGAAATCCAGATATTTGGCATGAGTTAAGCTATGCTGTTTTTGTTTTTTTTTCAGATATCTTGATAAAACTTTTAATGTGGCTGTCTTTGACAGTGACTCAAAAAACTTAAAAATCCTGGTTTGGATACAAATAATAATGAAAAAAAAGGCTCCTACTGACAACAGAATGAGTGAAATGCACAGTTCTGACATCAGACGAAGTAGATTCACTCCAGCTCGATGATTTGGCAAATGCAAACACAATCTGTTCAATCTCAACTGCAAACAAAAAGTGAAAATCTCTTCATCTTTTCTGCATTTGCGCGGGCCGCGAATCCAAAGACAGCTCGCCAAGCGGGGGACAAAGTGCTGGAGAGCGACGAGTCCAAGTGCCGGGTCGCTGCAGGGACACGCACACATGCTGAGAGGCTGAACATGAAACAGATGCAGGAGCTGGCCAGCGCATGGAGTCGGTATCTATTCAGAACATTGTGTTGTAACCGGCGAATGCTAAAGACGCAGGATGGATGGCTGTTATGAAGGCTGTCCAGTTCTCATTTGTTTTGGATGCGTAGACATCCAGAAAAATGCTGAGGTTATTTGTTTTTAAAACATGTTGTGGGTTGACGGGAGCTGGAACAAATACGCTGATGACAAAGAGAGGTAAAAAAAAAAAAAAAAAAAGGTATATAGAAATAACTACACCAAAAAAGAAGACGTCCTTTAGTTCTCTTCGGTTTTCTTGCTCGCCATCCTTTGCTGGGAGGCCTATGTTGCTTTAACATTTCTCTACTATACCACAGACGTGTTTTATATTCGAGTCAGATGTGAGTTTCTGTGCAACAAGACCACAGAGGTACAGAAGGATGCAAGAAAGCCACATTTATCCCACAGACAAGCTCCTAAAACGCAATGTTTTCTAATGTCACTGGATGCCAAAATATGGAAATTATTCGGTATTTGGTGGTAAGACTGTTTTAAGGAACAGATTACCCATGGCAGCCATAGGACAAGAAGTTTTGACAAATGTTGGTACGAGGATTTGTTTGAAAATTGTAAAAATTAGATAATTAGCTCATAAGTGACCACTAAAAAAAATTTACTAATATTGATATTAAATATACTAAATATATTATATTAAATATATTATGTAAGAATCAAAATGTTTGTGTACTTATAGACAAATTACTTATGTAAGTCAAACCACTTTAGGGATTGAGTTTGAGCTCCAGTATTTATTCACTATATTGAACTGTGTTGTTTCTATCATCGTGTTCTTAAGCGATTTTTTAAGCAACGCGTTAGAAAAGATTGATGGAAGTGGGAATAATGTTTTAACCGTTCTGTGACGAGAACCCGATGTATCATGGTGGTCTTTTCTACTTACGTTAAGGCTCTTAGTTGTAAATCTGACGTTCACCGAGGCATGTGGCAGCAATCCGACATAGGTCAACTCTGATAGATTTATTCTTTCATTGCGATTGGCACTATGCTAACATTAACATTGACAGACACTGTTCCGAGCTAACAGCTGAAGGTACAAGTGTGAACATTTTCCTAGACAAGTCCTGAAGGCTTTCTCTTTACTCCAGGCCGAAATCCTGGTACAAATTCCAAAGGAAAAGAGTTGAACTTATAATAACCTGTCACAAACAAATAAGATGAAAACCCCCTGAGAAAAAGATGAAGAAACACCAGGTGTACTTATTTTTTCAGCTTGTGTCATCAGCAAAATAAATTATCTTCAGTTTATGACGATGAGTTTATTATTTTTATGTTATGAGGCTGTAAAACTGTATATAATATAGCTGTTGTTGTTTTGTTTTGACATTGTGTTGGACAATAAGACATTCAGAATAATTTGGTTGTGACAAAGAGTTTACCTTTTCAGCTCGACATTGATGACCCCGTAAACGTATATATAATTATTTCCTTTTATCTAGAGAATAAATACAGACTGATGAAGATAAATGTATGTTAAAGGAACTTATTTAATAAAATTATAAATGTAATCAGTTATTTTCATAATTTAAAACTTAGATTACATTTGACATTTTTTTGGTACAGTTATTATATATATATATATATATATATGTTTATATTTATTTATTTATTTATTTTGAACACCAGTTGGCTTACTGTCGTCTCCAACAAGTCAGTCCATCCTTCGTAGATCTCTAAATTAATCTGGGTATATTCATCAACTCAACTGGTTCATTAAAGCAACACCAAAAAAGTTTATGTTTTGGCCGATTTTGCCGGCCAAAGGACAAAAGTGGTAGAGTTGTGCCTGAAGGAAGACTGAATTTCCCATGAGCACTATAGCGTGGTAAAATCCTGTCTGTGTGAAGGATAAATAGCGATGAGGTGATGAATCTAATTGTGGTAAAACAATGTCACGTATGCCTTAAAGTAGTCAGCACATTTGTAGTTGTTTTGTGTGGCAGGGTTCCTGCCACCCTCCTCAAAGTTTCTTGTTGACGGTTAAAGTCGACGTATAATCACAGAAGTTATGAAAATATTTTACGAAGGCTGAAAAGTTACTTGTAGGTGGAAAATATTCCAAACTTCTAATTTTCACTTAAGATAAACGTAGATAGTAATGTCTTTCAGTTTCATCTCTTTTTAGCTTATTGTTTTATTTTTATGTCTTCTTGTATTCTTGAGTCAGGACGTGTTATTCCTGTTAGAGAAAACTTTTTTTTAAATTAATTTAAATGATAAACTGACCTTGATTTACTGTTTGATAAGTAGCATTACTTGGAATATAATTATAAATGGGCTGAATTGTTTTTGTGAAGGGCCTTGAGACGATGTGTTTCGAATAAAAATTACTGAGTTAAACCGAGTTGAATTGAATATTATGCAAATTCCAGGTTCTTGAGCTTCAGAGCATATTTAAAGGTAAACCCATCATCAAAAACACACCTAGAGTGTTTATTTTGGTCATTTATAAATGCTTCAGTAATCTCCAGCAGCCATTCAAGGATGCCTATACCCCTTGCTCCAGCAATGCACCAACTATTCATCTTTAAGTCCTAAGTCAAACTGTCGACATGTGGTCAAGCGGTTGCGGGACCTTCGTTTCTGCACTTCTGGTCAGCTAGATCCACAAGAGAAGCACTGTGCTGAACTACCGTTAACCCCTCCAGTATACAACATGGTGTTTTAGCATTTATAGATGTGGTTTAAAACACAGGGACCGTTGCAAGGAGGTACGACTGGAAAGTGTTCCGAAGGTCGGTGGAAAGAATGAGTGACGAGCTGGAAAATCTCATTTTATTTCCCTACATGGGCAAGAAAAAACCCTAAATCAAAATACATTGGTGGGACGTTGGCCACACTGCTTTAAAGCAGAACCAAGCGAGGTGAGTTGAGTGTTTTTGTTCAACCGATGCGTCACATGGATAGAAGGATGCACTTAAACTCCTTTTAGATGTACGTACTTCCACACAGCTTTGGACAATTGCTTACACAAAAAGGTCCATCCTGCTGTCGGAAATATCATTTTCTGGAAATCGAGAGGTCAGAGTCAAGGGAAAGTGTAGAAAAATAGTAGGAACCTCTTAAGGAATATATGCCAATTTAAAGACATCAAATATATATGCCTTGGAATTGGAATTATTTTATTGATATATATATATATTTACAGCATATAAAGTATATGTGTGTGTTTTTTCAATTTAGGTAATTCTTGCTGTCGCTAGTCTGGTGGAGCTTAATAATAAACACATGGAGATTCAATTTAAGGTTAAAGATTTTACAACAAACTAAGTTTTTTAGGATTCAAATATCAGAAAACTTGTGCAGAATATAGTTAATAAAAAGTCTGAGACTCAATGTTATATAACAAAGCTCCATTTCTGATGGTTTTATCATTTATATATGTGCATTTATTTAAAAAATGTAAGTTGACATTTACTGCTTAGTAGCAATATGAATAACTCAATGCATCCTTATATTTTATTGATTTTTTTTACATTTTGACTTTATCCTTTTATAAATAAGTGGCTAGACATGAGTAAGAAAAATTATCTCTCATTTAACCGTCAAATCATTATTTCATAGCTGTTTGGTTTCATAACAGTTTTTGAGCAAAGAAAATCTATTCAGTTAAATCAATTTAAGGCAAATTAAAACGATCTTTCACCTCCAGCTGGACCACCGTGTAGTTGGCCAGACGGTCACCCAGAAATCATTCCATGTCCAGGCCAGAGGGAAACTGGAACGGCTGACCCGCCAAGCCGCTCCAGACCTGACGGAGCCCTACGGCCGTCTTCCTCTGCCCCTGTTTTACTGAAAGGTGTTTGATCTGGTCGGTCCAGTCTGGCCCGGCTCACTCAGTCAAACGTGCTTCCAAGGCCCACCAAAGTAAACCCTTGAAGAAAACCTGGCGAACGCCAAGGGGAAGAAAGGGGTGGAGACAAATTCGACAGGATTTGTATCCTCTGCAAAATTTCACAATATTGAAATACGTTTAGAACCAAAACTTTTTATTACCTTGCAGCTCAAACAGTTCTGTAAAACCTCCAAATCTTTGGTGTCACTTGGTGCGAAAACATCCGGCAGACCCCAGAAAACCAGGAGAGATCCTCTTGTCTTCATCAAAGCAGGCTACTGTCCTCAAAAACAACAGACAACAAAAAAAAGAGCACTGAAAAGCATTTTCTCATTAGGAATAACTTAAGAGAATCTGGCTTTTCGGTTTTAAAGATGCTCCAAACGAAATGACACGCCTGGACAGTGACATTCATCTAAAAGGTTTGGTTTATTTACATATTGCGTAGAAGAAGTGTTTTTAAAAAGGCATGGAAAAGTTTAGTAACCCCTGGCCTTCATCATCAGATTCATCACCAACCTTTACAGCTCCAGGCTTTTTTTCCTCTCCTGTGTTCATCTTTTACTAACAGTGTTTCTGTCTCACAAACAAAAATATTGGTCAACTGTTTATTATTTTACACACAGAATAGAGGTTATGGAAAATGATCCAACTTCTGAGTCTCCCCTTGATGCACTGCAGTCAGAGAGAGTTAAGCTCTTCAATTGAGCACAAATTAGGTAGGTGATGATGCTCAGCTTCGTTTTTTCACTGAAATACGATTTTTTTTTGTGTGATCATTCATGTGACGTATGAACGGTGGTTTAATACCACAAATCGAACCCACATGTGCGAAAGAAGAAGCAGCCGTCACAAAGGCAGACTCTAAAAGCTGTGAGTGAAAAGTCTTATGAATACAACTCTAATTTCTACGACTACTAACCTTTCCTTTCTCTGTGGACACGAATTCATCTACAAGTAAAACAATTGTTACGATGACATCACAAGGCGGAGTAATCGATCCGTGATCTCATCAAACACACCCCTTAACAGCCTCAGGTGAAGCATCACAAATAAGATCAATAAATATCTCTATATAAAAAAGTGGTTGCTCTGGTCATTATGGGAAATGCAGTCTTCCTTCAGGCAAACACTACCGCTTTTGTCCACATTGGGCCGCAAACGTCAACCAAACATGAAACGTCATTATTGTTGCTTGAATTTCTGGGTCTATTTCAGTTTTAGATAATAATGTGAATAATGTGAATAAATAACTTGTTTTTTTTAATGACTTCTTAATACACTGAGGAAACTTTGACTTGGTTCCAATCTGAATTTCGTCTCCAAATCTCTGTCTTGTGTCTTTATCGCTCAACCTCTTTTCAATTTTCTCTCATCCTGCTATTGAGCCAACTCTTAGTCTTGGCCTTGTCTCTCTCTTTATTGTCTTTAGTTTTTCGATTTTTGCTTTCCACTGACCGAAACCTTGCCATTTTTAGGTGTTGAAGACATCCTGAAACCTGAATGGTCCAGTGTTCCCGGTTCAGCGCTCGATCGTGTGCTCGTTTGCACTTTTTTTTTTTTCGTGATGTGGACGTGGGTGTGTGTGTTATGCAGCAGCTTCCAGCCAGGGGTTTGAGAGGGATGGGGCGGGAGTTACGGGAAGTGAAACCAAGTTGAACATGAAAAGTTTTGAACAGACACAAATAAAAAGCAGACAGGAGTCTGAATGAGGAGGTCACATAGTTTCGTTTGGTGTAATTCCTTGATATGCAATTATTTGCTCTTTACCCTGTTCCTACATCCTGACAGGCTGCTGGATGAAATTTATTGAAGGGAAGCAGAATTAGGAATTGGATTGCCACTATTTCTGTAAAGAAGCAGTTATTGGTGTAGTTATCACTCTACATGTTCAGCGTCTGTCTCCACTGATGATCCACCTTTGATGGACACACCTGTGGTCCGACAGGACGTTTTCTCGAAGTGTCTAGTCTGGATCCTGTGTAATATCTGTACTTCAGTCATAAAGAGATCATTAAGGCTTGCTTCTACTAATGAGTCGACTAAAGACAGAAACAGATCCCGCTTTCAGCTCTCAGTGCAGGCAGAATGGTTCTTTATAGGTTGGCCGACCGTATTTTCTAGAGGAAACATAGCTGGTCTGCGATCAGCCAGGTGCTATATATTAGTGAGTTGAAGCTTTTAAACCCAACGGTTTCATGAAAGGTGGATTATATGTCACGAAAATGTTGTTTTTTTGTGCAAGCATCCAAACTTTAGAACAGCATTTATGCAGAGCAACATACAGAGTGAATATTTTGCAAAATGCATTGTTTTCTTTTCTTTAAAGCAACTCTAAGTAACTTTTAAATCTTCCGAAAATATTTTCATAACTTGTGTGATCATACGTCGACTTACAGCTCGTTGAATGACACCTCTGTCATGGCCCGATGGGGTCCATATCACTTTAACCGGCTCTAAGAAACTTTGAGGAGGGTGGCAGGAAATCTGCCACACAAAAAAAATGTGTTGACTGCTTTACGGCATACGTCACTTCACTCGTTTCTTTTTTTTCAACATCATCATATGACATTGTGCCAAATGAACAAACTGAAACATCTTTAGTGTTCCTTTAATTTTGGGGGATTTCTTTAAAATCTTCACTAAGGCCAGAGAAGCTCCAAAGCATACAAGTTTGCATTTGTCCAACATTTATTTCCAAGTTTTATTTTTCAAATTTCCCGTAGGTCCAGGTCAATATTTTTTTCATATCAGTAGACGTGACTTGGAGTCAGTTTGGGCCGATGATGGAAATATCCTTTATTAACCCAAAAGTGGAGAAGTTCTTGCATATCAGCAGCAAAGTGAGGATCAGAACTAGCGGTGTGAAAACAGCTTTATTCTAAATTGTAGTTCATTAGTTATTACTTTATTGTCCCAATAATCCAATGGTGGCGAGACGACGTCCGTCTATCCTGTCCATACTGCCAATCTCCAGTAGTCACTGGGTGAGGTTGGATTAAGAGTCCATCATTACAAACCATCATTGCACACAGACACTTGTATTTAAGGAGAATCAGAGAGACCAGTTAGAATAACAGAAATGTTTCTTATATTGTGTTGGTCTTAGTACCCGGAGGGAACCCGTGTGTGCGCAGGGAGAACATGCAGAAAGACCTCCTTGCTATAAGACAACAGCGCTACCAACTTGAGACAATGCAAAACTGATTCCTGTTCAATGACAGAAATAGTTTTTTAACTTGTAGAAGAAAAAAAACAAAATACCAGAAGTAAAAACTAAGTCTCGTCAACAGATACTTGAGGAACAGGATGGTTTCAACAATGAAAAAAATACACCAATAAATCTATGAAATAAGCTTTATGTGGATCATAATTACTGCTTTGGTGTCCTGCAACTAAAACAGTTTGTTTAATGTTGTGACAGAGTCGTCAAGTCATACGATAATCCCAAACACATGTCTTTTTGAAGATTCGGCAGCAAATTAAATAAAAGAGAGTCTCCGACAGAGGATCCCAGATGTTTGTGTGAAGATTTTAAGCTCTGTTGTTCCAGTGCTCACTGTTGGAGACAATAGATTTGCTACACTTGTCTGTTTTCTCAATTTAAATGGGGGATGGGGGTAAAGAAGAGGCCAGAGGAAGATACACCAGTAAAATAAAATAAAAAATGAAATGCCATTACTGTGTCTACCCATCTCTGACATTTTCTGCCTCATTAATTTGCTTTTCGCCTGCTTTTTTCCTCCCCGTCATGTGGGAAGGAAACTCCTGACGCCAACTACAACAATAGTACCGGTCGGCCGAGACACGCAGAGAGACAGAAGGACGTATAAACACTTCCCACGTGACTCGGAGAGTTCGGGAAGCAGAAATGGATGGATGGAGATGAAGAACGTGTGTTCCAGAGGGCAAAGTATGGATGGATGAAAGAAAAATAAGTGATTATCGTTTGGGTTCAAAGGGCAGCAAGAACCAGAGTTTCATTAATTCTCATTACTTTATAACAAAGAAAAAAGGGGGATGCGTTCAAGCTTTTAGCCATGGAGTCCAAAATAATCAACTTGCAATTACAGACACAAAATAAATGACTTTTTTTTTAAATATAGGAATTTTAAAATAACTTGATCTATCCATGTATTTTCTATACCCAAAAGTCCTGGCAGGCTTATAGGGTTACTGCCTGTCAGTCATGAGGAAAAATATCTACACTGCAAACACTTAAAAACCTGCCAAGTCTTTTTATTTTCGTCTCGTTTCTGGCGCAGACATTTTTTGCTGCGTTCACATCGAAAGCGTGTGTAGCGTCAAGAGCGTCCAGTTTATATGCAAAGTCTAGGAGCCGCTCTCTCGGTTTCACACGCCATTGTACAAAAAGACCGTTAAAGAGGCCGGAAGTCCAACCGGAGAAAACCGGAAGTGGGGACCGCATGAAGCATCTGACCCGAAAATGTGCACAAAATGTACACACGTCCCAATATAACGGTGTTACATTAGGTTTTACATCATATTCCGGCTTTAATGTCAGTGCATTCGAGTTTAAAAGGCAGACTTTTTTGCTTATACTGTTCGAATCTGCCACAAGTGACACAAAAGTTGGAGGGCATGGGTAATTTACAAATGATCAGAGGTCCCTAGGTAATAATAATCCCTTGCTTTAGGGTCTATTTCACAAATGAGCGAAAATGTGTATCAGTAGTAGATCAATGAACTGATTGTCCGCGATGATGCTGGCGCTGTACTGGTCCGTCGTTGTGACGAGAGCTAAAAGACCAAACTCTCGATTTAACCGTCAATCGTCATTTCCAACCTCACCTATTGTCAGGACCTCTGGGTGGTGACTGAACCATGAAACAAGCAGCCAAAATTAATTTCTTGTATGGACTCTATTGCTTCTAGACATAAACACAAGAAGAAGCAGAGAAGTTGTGAGAAGAAGCTGGAGCTTAGATGGCCTTGAATGTGTACGGAAGAAGTACACAGGACGTTTGAAGCTTGAAGGTTTTGGAGCGATTTTAGAGAGACTAGAGAGGAAAGAACCACAAACAGTTGGTGTAGAAGCAATTACACCGGTGAGGGAGGAACGGGAGATGAATCTCGTGGACGGAAATCTGCAGAACGGGTGGGATTTGTTACGGGAATGATAATGACTCAAGCAGAGGTGGATTGCGAAATAAATAAGGATTTATTGTAGAAAGAATAATGAACAGAACACAAACTGAGACTGATAAACAATGAGACACGGAAGTGGAAATAAACCGAGGGAAACGTGGGGCGTGAGCTGGAACGAAAAAACAACGAACAAACCAAAACATCCACAACTGTGAGGGGCGCGAGAAAAACCAAAGGCAATGAAGAAACAAACAACGGATGAATGAACTAGCGGAGGAGCACGAAAGGAAGAGAGACCATCACAGTGAACCAGGCGAGCGGAAGGGGGAACTTACTGGGAAGGGAGGAGGAGAACTGGAACACAGAAGGAAAACAGGGGAACGACGAGCGGTAAGGCAATGTACAATCCAGCAGTGATTGAATGAGGGAACCAGGCTTAAATACTGAGGAGAGGAAGGTGGAGCAGTTGAGAAGATGAATATATAATTGAAAACAGGTGTAAGTAATATAGAGAGGCTGGGAGAAAACATGCAGACAGAGAGAGAGAAAGAGCAGGGGAACTGGAAGGTAAATTGAATCAAAGAAAACATTAACTTAATAAACTAAACTACGGCAAACTGAAACAGAGCTCTAAAACACAGACCATGACAGGATTATTGCAATTAATGGATAGACTCTTAATCTGAGAGAAGGCCGAGGCTAAAAAGTTAATATTAAAAGAGAATATTTCAATTTTGTGCCCACAAAATGGAATTGATTTATCTTTCAACTGATTTCTGGTATGTATAGAAACATGAACACAAACAAGGTTCCCATCATCTCTCTTCGTTGTAGAGAATGGTGGAATTTCTGTTGTTTGTTGGTATTTATGGTCATAAATAGCCTTAATGAATTGGTATTTTGTTTTACAATTATTACATACTCTTTGATAAAGTAAAGTAGGATTATCAAAGTTTATTTTAAATTCTATACTAAAATGTGAACTAAGTGAGTTTTTGTTGGTTGATCAAATAAGAGATTTTTGCGATCTTCAGTCCAAGATACATCCTGTAGTCTAATGGTTTAAGTGTATAAAATTTAATAAATAAGTCAGAAATTCAACATTTTTGTTTATTTCTTTGTAACTTCATCCACAGAGTAGGTCAAGCAGTAGGAGAGCACTGTATATCAAGACTAGGATAGCTCAGCTCTGGTACAATCGGTCGCGTGGTGTGTTTAAATTCTTCCGGCATGATCACAACAAAGTCTAAAGAAACTTGGAAAAGCCGAAGAACAAGCAAAGGGCTTTCCAGGAGGCCGTTCGCTGCCAAGCGTCGGCCAGCCTGCAAGGTCTACGTGTTTTAAATTGTGTATGTGATGAATGTTTGAATGCTCGTGTAAACGTACGCGGTAGCATCCTGCTACTCTGTTTGTGTGTGTTCTAGAAATCCCAAAGACTGAAATTCCTCGGTTCGCTTCCCAGGCCTCATTCGCTCTCTGCAAGGTCAGTGCCATAAAATGCACACGTGCACAGAGGCATGCGCTGGCAGCTAAAAAAGGGGAGCCGGCGTAGCGCTGATGAACCACGTCAAAGTAAATCCAATTGTCCCAAAATAATATGAGGACGGCCACAAAAATGTCAGCAGTCTACTTAACCCCCCTGGAAATACAGTGAGGGAGAACAACACAGAGGGAGAATACTGACCGATGGATAAACAGAGAAAGAATGAGTGAAAGGTAGCCATAGATGAAAAGCAAGCAACATAAAAACATCAACTGAGGGACAAAGTCAGAGTTGTGGTTCCTGAAGTTGGGGGGTCAAGAATCAAGCAGAGTTGAGTTTTCAGAGCTGCTGAAATTAGAATATCCTTCTAAAAACATTAAAAATGGAAAAAATAACACATATTTTGCTTTTAGCCAAGAAAATTTGCATTAAGGTTTGCAGTCAGTTTGGTAGATTACAGGCATGTCTAGAAAACAAAAAAATGTGGATGAGTGTAAACTTTGTGCTTTTGAACTCTGAAAAGACAGAAGTTGTTATCTTTGGGCCAGAACCTCTAAAAAAGAAATTGCTTTGTCAACCCCTTAAACTTGATAGCATCAAATTGGCCTCTGGTAACAATGTAAAGAACCTTGGGGTTATTTTTGATCAGGAAATGTCTTTCAAGTCCCATAAAAAACAGGTCTGTAAGATTTCCTTCTTTCACCTTAGGAATATAGCAAAAATTTGAAATATTCTCTGTAGGACTGATGCTGAAAAACTAGTCCATGCATTTGTTACTTCAAGGCTGGACTATTGTAACTCTTTATTAGCAGGAAGTTCACAAAATGCAGTTTAAATTCCTCAGTTGGTCCAAAACGCTGCAGCAAGAGTTCTGATGAAACTTAAAAAGAGAAATCATATCTCCCTTATTTTAGCTTCCCTTCATTGGCACCCTGTCAAACGTAGAATAGATTTTAAGATTCTTCTTTTGACGTATAAATCCCTCACTAACCAAGCTCCATCATACACCAGAGATCTGATTACTCCTTATGTCCCTAACAGAGCACTCCACTCTCAGACTGCAGGTTTACAGGTGGTTCCTTGAATCTCCAAAACCAGAATGGGAGGCAGATCTTCTAGTTATCAGGCTCCTGTGGAACCAGCTTTAGTCCGTGAGGCAGACACCCTGTCTAAATTCAAATCTAGACCTAAAACATTCGTTTTTGATGAAGCTTTTAATTAGGAAGAGGTAGAGAAGATACCCTAAACCTGTTGGGGGAAGAACTCAGTCTTGACCGGCGGTTGTCCTTTGCTCTACCTTCTTCATGTCTCACTCTATAGGGTTATTTAAGTTATTTCTATAGTTATGCTGCTATAGGCTTAGACTGCTGGAGGACAATCTGACTCTCTGATACTTTCTTCCTTTGTCCAATCTGATTTAGTTAACGTTATTTCAACCTTGTTAACCTTTTGTTTTCTCTTAGTGTTCTTCTCTCCATAGTAGCCACACCTGGTCTGGCGTTCTGTTAGCTGAGACAGCTTCTTGGATGATAACATGGGCTGAGATGCTTCCAGTGACGCTCTACAACTGCTGCTATAAACTCTCTTATGCAACAGTTAGTTCCGACCGAGTAATCTGATTGGACGAGAGACTTTCCATGAGTGCTGATATTCACCGATAACAGTACTGGGACTGTTCATAGGTGTATCACTCCGCTACACCAGAATTCTAACAGTTAATTTTAAATGATATAAAGTAGCTTGTGTGCAGAAAATGTTACCTTTTGTTGCATGGCAATACCGTTGTCGAGGAACTATTTGTGTTGGCGGAGCCAACAAATCATCAAAAAAACAAATAAATCACAATCTTTTGTGGTGTAATATGGCTAACTAATAAAATGTGTTAGTAGAACTGTTTTATAAAAGCAATATCACACTCAAGGTCGTGCTATATCGGTGAATATTGGCAAATGTGATTGTCTGCGGCACTCGGCATGCGGTCGAATCGCACCAGTGCCGATATTCACCGTTATAGCACTCCCTCTTGTATGATATTGCTTTATTTTTATTCAGTTTCCTCTGCATCTATTTTAGTTTTCTGTCTCTTTAAACCTCCAGTCGGTCGTGCCAGACGGCTGCTTGTACTGAGCCAGGCTCTGCTGGAGGTTTCTTCCTGTTAAACGGGAGTTTTTCCTCTCCACTGTTGCTACATGCATGCTCAGTATGAGGGATTGCTGTAAAGTCAATAACAACACAAGCCTTTGTTTCGGTCTGCTGTTTCCAGAGGAGTAAATGCTGCAAGTCAATGACTCCATGAATCTGCTGGGGTTCCTTAGATTGGAAACTTTTTTTCAAACTGATTTGTTTATGATGTATCTTTGATTTGATTTTCTTGTAAAGTGCGTTGAGACGACATCTGCTGTAAATTGGGTGCAATATAAATAAACTGAGTCTTAATTTAGTTGTTTCCATCAACTTTTTCTAATGTTATGCTTCAAATTGTGAAAAAAAGGTTAACGACAGGCAAATGTACAAACTTTCTGCGGGTTGGTAATGTATTTAATTAACCATTTCCCAGAATTTTGTTGATCTTGTTCATTTTGAGTGACCTAAGCCCTCCTGGAAACCACAACTTCTGACAGTGTTCGTGTGATTGTAGCTATAAATAAAGTATATGGTTTTGTCATTTTAATATTTGAACGATATAAAGCTCAAAGATGTTCTTAACTTATGGCTAACACCTTGAAAATAATCTTGGGAATTTTTCTCCAGACTGCAAAGAGAAATCATAGGAAACAATAAAATGCTATTTTTTTATTTTTTTTGGTCCATATTAACACTTCATCTCACTTTCATATTGGACCGCATTGTCTCTCCTCCTCTGCGGTCATTGGAAGGTCGTACAAAACAGTCGGGAAACATCCATTGGGTTTCTCTCATAGCTCGCAATCCTCCCCTCTCCAATATATTCTCACATTCTGAGTAGTTATCACCTACTCAGATGTTGGAGAGTTAAAGGTCTTACTGATTCTGGGAATCGCTCAACACAACACCCACCGCTCTGCGGATGACCTTTCTCCTCTCTCTCATCGCATAACTTCGTGCGGGATGCAGGATTACAAGCAGGTACAAGACAAACAAGGTTATTTTTCTAAATAACACAGTGAAATGTAAAACCAGTGACGTCTCTTTTATCTGTCCCCCTTTCTCTCTCATATACGCACACTTTAACGCTGCCCCAGAGAGTGCTGACCCGCGAGTACCTCGGTGAAGTCAGCCAATAAAGCACAGAGGAATTGTTGGAACGTAATTTGACATTGCAGTGGTTTGTTTGGATAACCTCTTACCGAGCAGAACCAACACACACACACTCCTGGTGCAGCACGGTATTTTACATTTACAACCCTCTAAATTGGGTAAGACCTCGCCACATCACCTCGTCTCTGCCTGCAGGTTCAGGCTGGGCCAGAGTTTGTTTTCCCAGTAATTATCTAGTCCAAGCTACCAGTTATAGGACATGTTCTACCAAGCTGGTAGGAAAGTTGCCTAAAGTAGGGTGAGAACTGTAACTTTGGAAAACCTTTCAATTACACACTGGAAAACCAGGAAAATATAGGAACCAAGAAAAGGGAATCCTCCTGACGTCCTTATTGTAATAAACAGGTATTATCAACAAAGAACGATTGGGCCACCAAGAAAAAAAAACGCAAAAATCCTTGATTTTGTTGTGAAATCTGCAGAATGTCGTGGTGTTTTCTGCAAGGAAAATGCCGGAAAGTGCTAAAATATGCGGAAAAGTGTGAAAAAGATGGGAAATGTTTACAAATGTAGGAGAATAAACATGGTTCTCCCACATATAGTAAACAGCAAACATGACATAATAAACATGACTAACTTAAAGCTCCTTGTAGTAAAGCGCTGGATGAACGTCAGTCCATTTGCTTTTATTAGTTTACGAGGCAGATCTGACACATCCAATATGGCGGACTCGCTAACATGTATTTGTTATGATGGCGTACGACCGTTTACTTTAGGCTGGGGTGTGGGGGTGTGTGTGTTAGTGTCAGTCAAAAGTAAGAAAATTATCAATTATTTCACATTTCTGTGAAAAAATGCAGGATCAGTAAAACCAGGCGACAATTCTGCGATATCTGCACTTAGATGCTATTTATGCGGTAAATGTGCAGCTTTTTAAGTATTATGCGCCCCCCTACATATTGTGCACCCTTTACTTGATTTTGCAGGATTTTCTGCGATGGCAGAAGTGGGTTTTGCCCAGTAAAGTTTCAGAATCCTCTCTTCCCTTTAGAACTTTCTTTATTCTTCACTTCATATAATAAACCAAACATTGGAAACATTCCTTAGAGGTTGGGTTCATAGATGTTCAATTAGTCTGTGGGTGGAAATATTTTCATAACCATAATCTCTGAGAGTCTGATAAATTCATACAAGGAACACAGGATCAAGTCTAAGACATGTTTTATCACCAAAGCTGCTGGGTTTGGGGTTGTTACTCTTCTTCAAACACATCAAATGTAAACCTGAACAGCTTGAAAAAGAAAATTCCAGCAGATCAACAATTTTTAAAATACCCAACAAAACTACATCCCATTGAAAAACATGTAATTCCCTTTTTTTCTCCATTCCTAGGATCAGCTGGAGATTGCAAACTTGCAAGAAATACGGTCTTTAATCATCAAATCAGTTACAAGAACCTCACGGAATCAGACTGAAGTACGAAAAAACAATCGTATGGCTGAATCTGATCCTATCAAAACTAAAGTTTTAAAAATCAAATAACGGCAGCATAAAGCAGAAGCCCTCCTAGCTAAAATATCTTAAACACACTTGTTTAGATTCATATTTCAGAGTCAACAGTATTTTTTGTTTGAGCAAACTTTATGACAGGGGTGGGCAACTCCAGTCCTCGAGGGCCGGTGTCCTACAACTTTTAAATTTCTCCCTGGTCCAACACACCTGAATTAAATGACTGAATTATCTCCTCAGTCCCAGTCAAGGTCTCTAGAGTCCTGCTAATGACCTGATTATTTGACTCAGGTGTGTTGAAGCAGAGACACATCTAAAAATTGCAGGATACCGGCCCTCAAGGACTGGAATAGCCCACCCCTGATTTATGAGATCAAGCAAACAAGCAACAGAAAATCGAAAAAGGCAACAGAAGCATTATCATTATTAACTGTGTAGATGCACTATTAATTTAAGCAGACACAACTGATAATACAACTTTTAAATCATGTGTGTGGATCATTTTTAGACAGCCCTTGCCACATCTGGAGGGCAGCACCCCCTAGAGAGCCACCTGGTCTGGTTCAAACCAGGTTTTCCAACCGTTCGGCCTGCCAGAGACTATAGACCCCACAAAAATACATACAACTATTTAAAGGTGAAAAGATTATACATATTTTTAATTGATTTTATTTAATACAAATAATTATTTTCATTATTTAAAATGAACATTCTGATACAAAAATATTTACCTATACCTTAAATAATACATCTATCTATTTCATGTTGTGTTTATTCATTTATTGTCACTTTTAGCCTTCCATTCACCTATAGATAACATTACTATTACTCTAGAAATTTATTTTGCTATCAGTGTCTCGTGGTGCCCTCTTTGGGAACCCCCTGGTTTAAAAGGTCAAAGGCTTTGATTTGCTGTCACATTCTTACACCATTTTTACTCAATATTTGGGCTTATGTCTGTTTTACTCTTTCTTTTCGTACTCACAGAGATTTCTGCGATCTTCAAAGGTTACGACGCAGAATATTGGGCTAAAGCACACGTGTAATAAATGTTTAGTATCCTCTGGCTTTTACATAGCAGCTGGTTTCATTTGTTATTCTTTATATGATAATGTGAGCATTTAGAGAGAGTTTTCTTCCCTGCCTGCTGTGTGTGGATTTACGCGACTCCGGGCTTTTCCACTAAAAGACGAATCTTCTTTACCTTCTTACCTAAGCGTGACCCTCGACTCAAACCGTCGGTGCACGGATAGACGTGCTCTGTGTGCGCTAACAATGTCATCCTTAACTCAGTGTGACCTCTGCACACATGAGAGCCGTGTAAAGGCTGACAGTTATCACCTCTTTAACTCACAGATTTGAGCGTCTCTTTCTTTACAATCTCTTTGTAGATGCTTTTATGTAAGGACACCACCTAAGGATTATAGTTACTTCTCACCTAATCCCAACTCTGACCTATCGATAAAAACCCTCTTTCACAATATAAAGCATTATAATGGTAGTATTTTTCACTTCGTACCTCAAAGGAGCCTTCAGAGATTTTGAAAATATTTGCACATTAGTCATCTACAGATGATGTGAGAGAACCCCAAATCATGCATATGTGCCCCATAGATCATCCACTAAACCTCATCAAACACTAAACTGTGAGCCATGACTGTAATTTTTTTAGGCAGCAAACTTTTTATGGCCTCACTTTGGATGTGAAAGCCGCTTAAATAAGATACTTTCAGGTAAATAAATCTGTCCAGATGAGATCAATCTTTAACTGATTTAAAGTGGACATGTTGAACCTTCCTGTTACAGCCACGTCCAAAATGGCACGTTAGGACATGATGAGAAAAACAGGTCAGGGTTTGGTTCAGACACCGTTTTGGCTATAATGTGTATTTTCATAGTTGGTGTGTTACTGTGGATATAAGTTAACATATGCAGCAGTAGCCTAACTTTTGCTAATATCATTTTATGTTTGTTAATGACCGAGCAGAGATGTAGAAGCAACACCAAACACTAAACTTTATAACTTCTAGAAGAAAATATCGGTTTGGATTTAACCCAGAATAACATATGCTAATGTTAGCATTAAGCCATATCTAGAGTTAGCAAACACTTTCTAATTACGAGCTTTGTTTTAAATTATTTGATGTAATATGTGATGTAGAAGTGTTTTAAAAAGGTGCATAATTCACTCTAAGTTTAATTTTACTGTAGGAGTTTAAATGTTTGCTTGTGAGCCATTATTTCCGGAAGATTTTAATCATGCTAAGCTAGGCTGGGCTAGGCTAGGTTAGCCTGCAAATGCTAATATTAAGGGAACTTTCAGGAAATGTAAGAGGGAAAAATGAGAGATTTAAGGATGTATGGGGACTGTGTGTGTTTTCATTTACAAACACAGGAAAACTTATGTTTTATTGATTATTTTTATGTTTATTTATCAGCAATAACCGCTTCGTTAGCTAAAATAACAAAAATATTTCTAAATTTGTGAAAATAGAAACTAAAACCAGGAAAAAAACGAACTTTCCTTCTTTTTTGCCAATTATTTATTTTAACATGGACTAAAAGTAGTTTAAGTTCTAGATTTTAATTTTTTATTTTGTTATAATGAAAAACTAAAATAACCAATGATACCATGATTGAAGTCCATAAGCAATTTAACACAAACAGCAGCTTTTCATAAAGATTAAAGATTTGTCCAAGTAAAGATTAAACTTTAAAAGCACAGTGTGTATCAAGACTAACACAGAAAATATGTCGGGTCTTGGATGTGGTCATGGTGGAAAATAATCAAAACTAATTGAGAAAAACTGTCTAGAAAATAGTTTGAAAAACAGTGAGATCCGTTAGGGGAGAATCATCATGTCTTTTAAGATTTTGGTTAGTTTATCCCAGGTATTGTTTTCTCATCTTTTCAAGGCTATTTGGGCTTTTTTATAGTTTTACCAGATACGTAACTCAACCTTGAGTGGGACTCCCCATCACCAATGGTTAACGTTACTGTCTCCACCCTGGTCTCTTTTTGGCCTCAGATCCAATTTCATAATAGACGGTCTGACCACAGAGATTTCACAGATCTCCATTGCTACAGTACCTTTACATACAATGTTTTCCTCTTTGTTGTCTTTCAAATCCCCTTTTTTCTTCCTAAATCTTTTTTGTTCCATGCTGCAATGACCGTACACCACGAATGGATGTGTATTTTACTCTGATTGCCGCACATGTGGAACGTCTCTGGAACATTTCTAATGTGGTGTGACCATGGATGTTCTTCAGATCAACCCGTAGTGTCTTCTTCCCTTTCTCTTGGTAAAAAGCAGGCGGCCTTTTCGCACACAATGAGTGCACTTAAGACCTTAAACTTATCACATGTTGGCAGCAGTTTCATTCTGAAATACAAAGCTTTTTAATAAGCTTAAACATTTCTTGGAATAAAGATCTTGCTAGTGATACATTTGCTCAAAAGGTCAAAGGACACCCGGAGCTGCGTTAATGTCTTCATGTAATTGAAGGAACACTCTTTTCCTCCTGAAATCTGACATCATAGCATAATTATCACAGATTAACAGTTAGACCATTATAAAGCTTAGACGTTGAAACGTGCAGTGATTCCCTGTGATGTCAGTGATGGTGTTTTTTTTTTTAATAGACAGGCTTGTTATTATCCAATAAAGAAATGAAAAAGTCCAGAGTCAGCAGAATCTGCGTGAGACGGCTCTGATATTTAAGCGAACATTTTTGTTGCGTCTCTTAAAAGGACTGGGCAGGAAATAGCAAATTACGCCATTATCCAATTTCATAGAGGATATGCAGCAAAGTTACAATTTTCTTTTATTAAATCCAATCGGAGCAAATGCAGAAGGATTTAGCACAGACAAGAAAGACCAAAGGTTTTATAAATGCTGTCAGTCGTCTGAAATTTGGTCTTTTCACGATCTCCTCAACACTTTTATCTCACGGTCTACCATTAAATCAGACTAAACAATCCCTGTATTAAATCATTAAGTCATGACGATTAAAATTTGCTAAAATGAGAGGGAAGTTTTTCTTCAGATTTTTTCTTAGCTTTCCTAAAATTTGGAGTTTAACATTTAAATTTATCAGTATTTGGTTGAAATGCTTTCTAAACAATTTTGGGGTTTCCTTTGAAAATCTATGTGTTTCTCTATTCAAAATTACGATTGTAAAACAGATAATGAAGCCTCTCTAGCAGCATGAAACAGCATTCATTAAAAATAAAAAAATTCAAAGCAAAACTCTCAATGTAAAAATCAAAGTAACTTTCGGGTTTTATCCAATTTATCAACAGGTTATATAAAAAAAGCATCCCATCATTAGCGCACCATTTTAACTACTCCCCGTGGAAACAATAGCAAAAGACTTTATTCATCTTGTAGAGTAATTTATTAGACTTTCTGCTCTAAAGGTGATTGGCACTGATAACTGGTGCCTTCATTTACCACGATAAGTCTGTTTTGTAGCAGTTTATTGATGCGGGCATTGGTGGAAAAGAAAGTGTCACCATCAGAAAAAAACATACTACAAAATCACAACACTAATGTTGATCAGGTAAAACTGATAAGGCATACCAAATATACATAGAAAATACAAACATATATAATTTACTAGCTAAAGCAACACTAAAGGTGTTCCAGTTTTGTTTATTTGGACAAAAGCGGTTGTGTTTTGCCTGAAGGAAGACTGCATTTCCCATGAGCATCAGCACATAGCATTTTAAAATCCTGATCTCCCGGTCGCCTGCAGTTTGATTGAAGTACATTTCTGTTTCCAGTGTCTGTGTGAATGATGAATAGTGATAAGGTGATGAAACTATTGTGGTGAAACAATGTCATTTGTAGATGTTTTGAATGGCAGGGTTCCTGCCACCCTCCTCAAAGTGGCCGGTTAGAGCCAGTTAAAGCGATATGGACCCCCTTGGGTCATGACAGAGGTGTCATTCAATGAGCTCTAAGCCGACGTATAGGAAGGTTAGTTAAGGTAAGTTACTTACTGTTGATCTAATTAAAACGGTGAAGATAAAATCCCTTTAGCTGTCATATGCACCACTAAAAATACCTGTTTAGCCTGGTTTTAACACTTGTCAGAGTAAGGGCCTATCTGACCTCTCCAGGATTGGTTCCAGATTGTCTGAGCATAGTTCTGAAACGAAGCCTCACCCAGTTTGGCTGTGGGATCCAGTAGTCTGAGCTGGTTCGTATGCTTTTACAAGATATGTAGTTTTATCCAGTGCAGAAACCTGAGCTCTGTACTAAAATTGTCACCTGGTTATAGAGAGAACTGAACCAGCATGTTCTGATGTACTAATGATATTAGGTTCACTATTTTTAAATATCCATAAATGTGACTCTGAATAAACAGAGGAGTTTTATCTTAATTTTTTATCTTATACATGTATAATACAACAACAGTGACACAAAACAGATCATCATTTAACAATTTCAAATCCAATTAAAAACTGATAAATTAATTCCAGAATTATGTTCCGATTGGATGGACTGAAAATAATCAAGTGCACAACAGCATAACCAGGACTGAACACTTGCTGCAGACATAATCTGACCACATCTGCTTTATTTAGACGATTGTTGTGTGTTTTGGCTTGTAAAACAGTAAAAAAAAACAAAAAAATCTCATATTTTTCCATCCAAATGTGTAAATGTTGGAGAAGCGGGCCCAAAAACCACGTTGGAAATGAATCATTTAACACAAATTGACTAACATCTCAGACGGCCACATCAGATGGAAACAGTTACTCTAAGTGGAGGATATACACAGATTTGACATTTGAACTATTGTTTCTGACACATTTCATAATAAGCTCTGAACTCTTTCCAACACTGGGGAGATGTGAAAAAGGACCAACAACTTCAATTCAGGAAAAAACGGGAAAAAAAACCCCAACTATATGCAATAAACGTGATTCTGAAAAAGACATCAGATGTTTTACGTTGATGATGATGAAGAGCTCTCTCCGCCTCGCTCGGTCCAGCGGGTCAATATGGCATCCAGCTGAAATCAAACTTCTCAATTCTGACCGTTCTCTTACCTCGCAGAAAACAACTGTTATTTCTCCTCCTCCGCCGCTCGTGTTTGCAGGAAAGGCATTTGAGAAAATTTCGCCCACCTGGGTTTTTTCAATTCGACGTGTCTTGGCGGAGCAAGACGGCTTTTGATGGGTCTCCTCGTCGAAGCACGGTGTGTTAATATGAAGGCTCGTTCTATCAACAGCTCTGTTTTACAAGCACATGGACATGATCGCTGATGGGTAAATATAAAAAAAAGGAAAGAAAGAATCAAGCAGTAAATACCAGAAAAAGATTGTAAGTGTGTTCATGCCTTTGTAAATACGAAGCAACGCAATAAAAGCCAGTGGAATGTGTTTTTTGTCTTTAACGAGGTCCGTTTTAACGGCACAGGCGTTGAGTAACAAGTCTGCTCACACGCAAATTTTGTTGTTGTTTTTTATAGAGAGACTTCTAATATTTATTCTCACATTCATTTTAGTTTTTTTTAGCTTCAATCGACAAGAAATAAAAAACAGAAAAGTGGTGTGAAAAATGCCCCTTCGCTAGGTGCAACCAATTGCATTTAGAGAAATCTTTCAAACGATTGGTAATGACTAAATAGATCGTCCTGTATCTAATCTAATCTCAGTTCAAATCCAGCGGCTCTGTGACGCCCTAGAAGTTGTTTAAGATAATATTGGAGAGCAAAAAACACACCATCAGTCCAAAGGACGCGCCAGACAGGTCAGCGATAAGGTTGTGGTGTAGTTTTAAAGCAGGCTTAGGATATAAAAAGCTAAACAGTGGTGCAATGTTTGGTAACAATGGATGCCACTGTATGTGGGATACATTTTAAAGTTATAGAGCGATGAGAGCCACAAGATCGTAACAAGAAAAGTCAGCCAGCAAAAAAGAAATCAAAACTCCTTGCTTCAGCCATTTTTGTATGCCTTGGCTTCATCTAACGCAAAAATATGACATATGTCTCAGGTCCATGACGTAAAACTCGCATAAAATGTGATCAATTTACTGTTCATACCAAGTAGGGTTGGCAGTGGTCGAGGGCAAAGAGTATCTAGAGAATGAATACCATCTCTCCTGTGAGCAAGGTTAAGAGGTTCTTGATGTTCGTCTTTTGGATAATATTGACATTTAACTGCATTTATTTTTATTTCAGTTAACCTTCAACAAGCAAAAAAGTCCCCTCAGAGAGGTTGGATGCTCGAGCAGACGTGGGAACCCCCCGCAGGAAGAAACTTCGGTGTCATAATTGATCACCAGCTGAGCTTTAAAAATCATGTTGCCTCAGTTTCTCGATCTTGTCTCTTCGCAATAGTAAACATAAGAAAGATACGGAAATATCTTACCCAACATGCAATCCAGCCTCTGGTTCGCGTCTGGTCTTCAATCAGCCAAAAAAGTCTCATGCACCCCTCTGTTGATTGAGCATCACTGGTTACCCCTAGCTGCCTGCATTAAATTCAAGTCCCTGATGCTAGCCTACAAAGTGCTCAAGGGTACAGCTCCCATCTACTTCAATGCTTTTGCAAAGGCTTTTGTCAGTGCTCAGTCCCTACGGTCATCAATAGATTCTGGTCTAGCAGTGACTACACCACGCTTAAGACAATCCAGACTGTTTTCTTGTGTTGTTCCAAGATGGTGGAATGACCTACCAAGCACCACAAGATCAGTGGCGTCCCTGTCTGTCTACAAGAAACTCTTTGAAGACCCACCTCTTCAAAGAGCATCTCCTATCCTAACTCTTACCCAAACCTCTATACCCCCTCTACTACTCTCTCTGCACTTCCCTCTATCTCTTCGCTGTCACCACTGACTCTGACGTAGCATTTTTCTCTCGGTAGCTTATGGTCAGATTGATAATAACTGTAACATTATGACTACTACTTGTAAGACGCTTTGGATAAAAGCATCTGCCAAATGCATAATCATAAACCCCCCACTGTCTTGGTGGTCCTGTAGGTCCTGTAGATTGTGGTTTCCTTGTATATTGGATATTTCCTGAATATTATTTCTGGTTGAGCAACAAACACTGGTTACCCACCCTGTTTGGAGACCTTTGAGGTTTAACATTGTGCTGTTGTCTGTAACAAACACCATGTTCAAGCATAAGGCTGTCTAATAGGGCTTTTAGAACCTCATTATCATGATGACTTCTAAGACCTCCTCAATCCCACTGGTCAAGAAGAGGATTTTGGAGACTTTGACAATTCTTAGCGTGATGAAGAGGATAATTAGTGTTGTATGTAATATTAACATTAAAATACTAAGAACAGAGTTGAAAATCCTAAGCCTTTATAAAGTAAAGAGTAATATTTTTGTTTTATGTTCCTGTACAGATGTTTGTCAATTGGAGCTTTTCACTCTATAGTTAAACTCCAGTGTTGCCTTTTTTTATTATATGGATTAAAAAAATCTGGTAAACTGATGTCAGAGTGCCTTTGGAAAACCCCACAGATTAACTTTCACAAGTGGAGTGTTATGGCTTTCACTACTATGTTCCACTTCATCTCTGTTTATGTCAAATGAAATGGACTGTGATGTTAATATAACCTTTTCTTTTTAAGTAAGAATTACAATATTATACCAAACAAAAACAAAGCCTTACCTTTAATTTTAAGCTATAACATAAAGAAAAAACATCCAGCATCTGTTAGCTGGTAAGGAAATAAAATTGTTAAACACCAATAATGGATTTGGAAAATATCACATTAGCTGAAAGTAGAAAAAGTGAGAAATAGGGAACTGGAATCTTCCAGTCATGCAAATCCACTAGTTATTGATTTTAATGAAGGCGGTCCAGAGCCAGAGCAGAAACTTAACGAGATCTTCCTTTGCCTGCGCTCCAACTTTCCAACAGAGATCCAATAAATTTGTGGGTTTTTTGCGTTTTTTTTGCGTTTAATCTCGCAGACAAACAAGCGGTTCTGATCACGTACCCCGCTGGAATAAGACTCGGGATTTAACGGCGAACACGGCCCATAAAACAGATGGTGAGAGGAGAGAAAACAGCAGAATTTACAGGAACGAAAGGAAGAAAAACGAGATCAAGGCCGAGGAAGACAGAGAGGAGATTTAATGATGGGGCTAAAAAACTGAGGTTTTCTTTCCAAATGTGAAAAGTTTCTTCTTCTTGATTCCCCCTGATGATGTTAAATCTTATATACCGCATTATATAGCCTGCAGCGTGTATAAATCTACAGAATGTTTTCTCTGCTCAAGTCGAATATTTTTCTAATGAGGTTTTTTTTCTGGTTTTGAACCAACACCCGAAACACACACACATTATCAGACATATGGAAAGGCAATCGAGCAGGACGCAGAGGAGGGAGACACGCTTAGCAAAACACAAAAGCTCTCTGATACTTTGATCTACAGCCTCTCTGCTGTTTATTCGTCTACCTCGCTTGTTGGTACATAAATCAGAAAATACGCTCAAGCGGGAGGGAAACGTTCGCGCTCGCTGGTTTAAAGCCACCCACCTTGCAAAAAGCAAAAATAAAGACAAACACACATTTCCTGGCAGCATAATATAGCGGCCGTCAAAACAAAAGTGGAGATAAACGCGTGTTTGTGTGTGTGACCTCTCACACCTCCATGCACGTTTACATGCACGCAGCGTTGCATGCTTCTTCATGAAGATCAGGAGCAATGACAAACATTTTTAAAAAAAGGACAAAAACATTCACTGCAGTTCCAGGAAGATAAGAAAGGTTGCGACCTTCATCGCTTCCCTCGATCTCAGCTGCGTGTTTGTGCGGAGTCGTATCTCCAGGATTTTATCTGTCATCCTTTATCACTCCTGTTTTATTGTTAATGCCTGCCAAGCGACACGTTGATCAGAGAGTCAAAACCTCTCGGCCTTCCCTTCACCCTGGGTGAAGTTTGGTTCTGCGGGGTGCATATAACCAGTCAATGTCCTACTTTTCAACTCAATGAAACAGCCGATTCTCGGTTTGAAGAAGATTTACACAATTTTCACAGATTTACCACCTCTGGCTTCTTAAGGTTGAAGAAAAATGACGCATGTCTCTCGACAACGACGTGAGACTACATTTTCCCAACCTGAGTGTCTAAAGCTTCAGTTTAAAAACTGCAACACTTAAACTCTTCCAACACGGATCATAATATTGTACAAGCTAATCCAACTTTGACTTCCTCCGTTTTATTCACTGCGTTTCGTGTTGTAATCAGTGGCGGCTGGTGGAGTTTTCTCCAGGGGGCGCTATAACTTCAAAATGCACGTATACCATAATGCAAGCAATTATAGACTAAGGTATCAACACCAGTGTATTTACATAAATAAAAAACAAAATATTATTAAAAAAAAATAAAAATTTTATTCAGAGGTTTACTTTTTGTACAGAAATTTTGCCCTTCGATCTTTGAGAGAAACAAATTTCAGTATGACTCTATGGTTAAGAATGTGTTAATTTAAAAGCAACTAAGTAAATTAACAAAGAATAAAAAAATTAAGTATTAAACTTTATAAGGCCTATTCTTTATGCTCCATCTCTCTCCAATCATCTCCAGCTCCTGCCATTCGACCTGTCAATCAGTTGCACATTATAAGAGCCGACTGTTTTACCACGGTGGTGGGAGGAGCTCCAGGATGCTCCTATCTTTTGCGTTAAGGAGGAGCTACTGCACATGTACAATTTTGTAAGTCTATGGGCAAAGCTTTTTGCGCCCCAGAGTGGAAATATGTCACCAATCCAACGACGAACGAAACTTTACTCGTTTTTATCTTGAACATCTAAAAAATATATTGATATAATTTAAAATATTTTTAATTCTTATTTATTTCTTATATCTTAATCAAGTTCATTGTATGAGTGCGGCGGTGCCCTTGCGCCCCCTATTGGCCAGCCGCTACTGGTTGTGATGCATGTCTGACAAACAAACTTCACAGTCTTGCCGCTTCGGGACAAAGACGATTTTTGGCCAATTAGTGTTAAATTAATGCATCAATGAACATCTATGTAACCTTCCAAGTGTAATAACCATATGCTGTTTATTAATACCAAACAACAACTTAAACAATGACAGATATCTGTGAATTAGGCATTTTGTAAAAAGCAGAGCACAATTTGAATAAACTTTTTTGCATAAATCTTTGAAACTAGCACTGCATTATTATCATTGTGTTTTAAACTCATGAACACCAGAAACTTGAAGACAAATGTGTTTGCACTTTTTTTATCATATATATATATATATGTGTATACATATATATATATATATATATATATATATATATATATATATATATATATATATATATATATATATATATATATATATATAT
>JAVLVB010001152.1:1858788-1985562 GCA_032876305.1 Orestias chungarensis
GCAAGAAAGAAAATGGATGAATGATAAGATGCACCTTAAATTATAAAAAAAAAAAAAAGTGCTTTTAAATAAAGTGACTTCTGTAGGAATGGTTTACGACCCCAAAGCGACGTTGAAGAAAGTAGACATCACACAGCAGCACAATGCTTCTGTCGATGGATTTTAGCATTTTTGAGAATTGACAGTCGACCGTTGTAGTCCAAAGATCATAACTAGGCCACAGAAGCTAAGAAAACGTTAAAGCAAAATTCAGTTCTGCTTGCTTCAGTCGTGGTTTACATCCAGTGTTACCAAATTCGGCTTCTCTCAGGCAGAATTAGGTTACGTGTCTCATGTCAAATTACGAAAAAATCAGATAAAACATGAGTGTTCCAGCATGTATTTATAAGAACCACATATGAAAGTGTCACAAATCTTTATATTTGGAGGGTGAAAAGATTTCCATGCCAAAGTGTGCCACATTTTTCAGCTTCTCACATTGTTCTTTTGAGGACTTTACCGCTAAACTCTATTTTTTCTTCTGTTTCCTTTTATTTGTTGGCAGTATGTTTTAGCATGCGTCTTATAATAAGGTGTGCCTTATGTATGTTTTAAGTATAGAAATAGACCCTGTAGCTGAAACTGAGCCTTATAATCCGGTGGGCCTTATAGTGCAGTAAATGCAGTAATTTCCTGGAACCTACATTTTATTCAGCCAAACTTACAGTTTACCTTCCCTGAGCTTACATGTCAATTTTCCAAACGTTCAGAGGACTTTCCTTAAATTATATGTTACTTGCACAAATTTATACATATATAGGTATATATATATATGCATTACTTTTTATTTGCATAATCATTTAGAGCACTTTCCTAAACATCATATTTTCCAAAACTTTCAGGTTTCTTGCTTAGATCTAATGTTGTCTGCACTAACCTACAGGTTACTTTGCAAGATCTAGATCTTTAATGTGGTTTGAGATAAAGGTATACCGTAAATGAGAAAATTGTTCAGTATGACTTGAAGTCTGTAATGGGAGTGAAGATTTTAGTATAATTTGCATATTATGACGTCAAAAGGCGGCGGCCATATTGGACAATGTTCAGTTTTGATTTCAAAATTTTAAAAGGCTATAACTTTGAAGTGGTTTGAGATAAATGTATACTGTCGATGAGAAATATCTTTGTCATGTAATTAGATTATTGTGACATCAACAGGTGGCGGCCAAATTGGAAAATGTCAATTTTCTTATGAAGATTTCAGAAGGCTGTATTTGAGAGCAGTTTGAGATAAAGGAATATTGACACCTGTCAATGTGAAATATTTTTAGCCCCATGCACAAGTGAAGTGACATGAAAGCTTTCATTTCAGGGACCATCACATCACACTAGTCATGAAATCTGGAGTTTGGTTTCAAAGTTTCCCTTTCAGAAACTGGTGGGCATATCTGTTTGTTTCATTGGTGATGAGGCTCCAGAATTCATCATTCAGAAGAAGAGAATTTAAATCAATGGGCTCAGAATTTGTCTGATCGTCTCCACAATAACCAACAGGCTCATCAAAATTTAGGATCCACTTTTGATACTATTCTTCTCTCAACAGCTGCCACCCATCATCATCATCACCGCCGTGATTTACGGTGCGGCATTGAACGCTGTAGTGAACGCCACCATTTGCAGTGTTATGATAACAGTATATTTGTGTTTGCAGGATGCTTCCACCCCGGCCACGCTGAGGTGAAGCATCCACTATGACAGCAGTGATGACGAGTCTGCGCGCCATAGTCCACAATCACAACATAACGTAAGTTTCATCTTCACTGGAAAACTGCATGTGTTCCTCCTCCGAATCAGAGTCAGCCAGTACCTGACGAAGAACTTCGTCAACAGTAAACCAAGTAAAAAACGCCCTCAATTCTACCACTGCTTCACCGCCGCAACTCTCTGCGCGGGAGGGTGTTTTTCTAACTCTTTTTACTCAAAAACTTTGAATAGAACCACGTCCACAAATGATGCTCAGATTACAGGCACATATGTCCCCTAACTCCTGGTGAAAAGTAGTAACAACATTCGACATCACATTCATAGATACAGCCTGTTTTATTCAGCGATGTTGCTTGTCGCAATTTTGCAACTTTGGCGCTTAGACGGTTAATGACAGATTAGTCAGACTCAGTCGAAGCGTATCAACTTTACTCATCCCTTAATCAGTGAATAAGGTTAGCAACAGTGGGTTCAGTGACAGGCTAGTTAGAATCAATTTATGGGATTCCTCTGTTGCTCTTGCACTTTTTTTACCATCACTCAACGAAACAAAAATATTTATCACTAACAGAAATTCAAATCATTATTATAAAATTCTAATAATAAAAAACAGCCTACAGCAAGACTGGAGGCCAGACGCAATCCTACCTTAGCTTGCATTCAATCAAAATTCCTGATGCTCTCCCTGTATAAGTACATTCACAAACCTCATTTTAAATGTTCTCAGTTCCTCCAAATTAATCAGAAAGTCGTATCACGAGATCTTCAAGTTTCAAGCATCTAACATCCTGAAGTGAGTCGATCTTCATTAAGTGCAAAAAGTGTCTGCAATTAGATTAAATAATGTTAATTTTGGCGCCTTGCTGTTAATTTTTTGTTAATGTGTTAATTCGAGTTATAGTTGCATAAAATGAGCAAAAAATAGGCATTGGAAAAATCTAAACTATGTTTAAAAGGTTTTAACTTGTCACCAGTTTGCTAGTGAATAAATATCTTAAAACCATGGAGAACTAGAAGGTTAAACATTAACTAAACATCCCTTATTGTTGATGTTTAAAATCGCCTATGCATGTCAAACAAAGGTGTTGTTGTAACTCTAAACAAGGATCACCTTTACAAGCCTGTCCTCTTCTTCACCTTCCTCTGCCATTCTGTCTGAGGAGTGGGAAACTCCAGGTTAACCTGCACCCCCCAACACACCGGGCACTGTTCCTCTCCTGCCTTGCCCCGGTCAGAGCACCTCTCCTGGGACATGTAGGGCTGCGGACTGGGCCTCTCTGTCCATCTAACACAAGGATCTGGTTTGTATGAAGGTACGTGTCTAGTGTAAATCAATGGACAGGAATAGTATGAGTACATACAGACGCTTATGTGAGCGTAAACATGTTAATCCAGATTAATAAACCTGTTGTTGAAGACGAAGGGTAAGTAAAGCAGTGACACAGCCTCATTTGTCTCATCTTTTTTCACTCGGTTCATTCAACGGGTTTGACTCCTGGGACGCCGGGCTTTCTCAGATAAGAAAACAAGCGGCTTGTTTGTGTTTTATAAATGAAAAAAGGGAGGATGAGTGACTTTCTGTTTTAAAGTCTTGGGTAATATAGATGCTATTAAATTTACAAAGCATTGCAACAGGTTGTACTTTGGGTGCGCTTGTGGTAACTTATTTGCATGGATTATATGCACAAACTACCTAAGAGATGCTACGCTCCAAGACTGTCGTCACTGCATCCCTAAGTTCCCATTCAAGCCTTCTTTAGGTATCATAGAACCACAGATAACAACTGATGGGAATTCATGCTAACTAGGATCATGGCATACCATCAAGCCTAAATTTAACATATTTCAATTTCCAGTTGGAAAAGGGGGAGATCAGCTAAATAAGGGCGACAAAGCCAATTTGTTTTAGCTACTTGCTCTTTCAAACACTTCCTGCATGTTTACCAAAGGAAGTTGTATTGGAATGGAGATGTGGGAATTGTTGGAGAAGCAAATTCTAATTTTACTGCACCGGTGACATTTTTTGAGCTGTACCAGGGCAGCTATATTGGATATGAAGCTAATAGTTGTTGAGGAATCTCACACTTTGCCTTGTCTGACTTCAGGTTCGATTAATTTCCTCAAATTAAGAATAAAAATCTCAACTCTTTAAAGCTCTATTTAAATTAAATACGTCAAGCAATTCCACTAAATGGGATAAGCTGTTTTAAATGTGTCTGTCATAAACTTGTAAAAAGAAGTATTTGAAGAGGTACTTGTTATTAAAGTTCAAAAGCACTAGGCTTATGTCACATCTTGGTCACTTCGGTCGTCAATGGATTGTCGTCTAGCAGTGCCTACACCACGCTTAAGACAATCCAGACAGTTTTCTTGTGTTGTTCCAAGATGGTGGAATGACCTACCAAGAGCCAGAAGAAAAGGCAGCGGTACTGTATTCAATAAAGACCAATGAGTAGCAGATAACTGTGTTATCAAGGGTCTTCTGTTTTCATGTGATTTATTTTTAAGCTTCACTGATAGCTATACAGCTGGAAAGTCTTCCCGACTTTCGTACGAACACGCTGACAGCATCCAGTGTGGGTTGGATAAAAGCGTCTGCTAAGTACAGCGACGAAGAAACAGAACGATGAATAAAAAGACACATGGTCTGTCTGCTGCCCTCCACTTGACTCCACACTATAAGCAACTACTGCTGCTTTACAGAAAAGTGAAAAACATTACACCTTATTTACTAAAACCCACTACACAAAAAAACATAAAAATTAGAAAGAGTAATCCTAAAAACAAAGTCCAAAAGAAATAATTTTACCATTAAATATGGATATTAATTAGTAATATGTGTCACAGGTTTTTGTTGTGGACCGAAAGGAAGAAGTGGAAACTGTGTGTATAAATGAGGATGGTACATTCATTCTAGGCAGATGCCAGCTGAACACATGGGAACAACCAGAGATAAACACAAGGAGGATAACGCCGTGCAAGGGAAAACGAAGAACAAGGAGTACTAGGAGTTGGCTAAAGGAAAAAGGTGTTCTAACGTTAAGTGGCTGAAAGAACAGGGTTTATATACTGGGAGGGTGGCTAAGGAAACAGGGAAGAACCTTATTGATAAATGGTTGCAGCTGTGTGTTAATAGGATGTACGCTGTGGGGGAAGACGGAGTAAATTGACAGGTGGGGAAAAAGTACAGAGAACACACAAGGGAAATTACATTAACTGAAAAAACTGAACAATATAGAACTAAGGTACTGACTAAACTAACGGGAATAGAACTGAATATAATTAACTCAGATTAAATACAGACAAAAGAACCACCAAGAACCCGCACAGGCCTTGACAATATGAGTGTAGCATTTGCTAACTGTAAAGCTAGTCTCACGTTTTTATTATTTATTCTCAGTCATTCCAGTTTTAATGTTTTTAACAAATAAAACATTATTAAATGAAATCGCATTTTCCTTAATATGAACATGGAAAAAAAACGTTTTTGTTTTTAAGCCTTTTTTTGTGTTTCTTTGAAAACTAGCAACAATAAAGAGAAAACCCTCTTGTTGAGTTTTGGTTTAAGAAACTATTCTTGGTTGAACAGATTGGAAGAGAAACCTTCTGTCTGGTTTAATTACATACAGAATAAAGTGCGTTACAAAGGTATTTAACCCCTCCCATGTATGTTTATAGTTAGTTTCAAAATCAAACAAACATTTAGACAAATAAGAGTTTTGTTAAATTGAATTAAACAGAAAAAGCACTTTTTAATCCAGACTTTGACTAGGCCGCTCATTGTTTTAGTTCATCTGTTAGGGAGATTTAGAAGTGATCCTGTTGGTGAACTTCAGATCGTTGTGCTGGACAAACTGGGTGTGTTTGAGCTAAAGGTCAGAAACTGAACTCAGCATCACATTTTAACATATTTTACCCAAAGCTCAATGAAAACCCATTTGACAAAAGCTTGCTGACCATCTGCACTTTCTCTCCTGCTCACCAGTGAAAAACCTTCTTTGTCCTCTTCCATTTCAGCCACTCCTTTCGTCCTTCAGCTCGTCTCTGTTCACACTTCTCAATGCTATCTGCAGAGTGTAATACCCCGTCATTACATTGTGGCTCGCTGTAGACCTTATCAGGTTGTAATCCTGTAACGCTGGCTCCTCTGCAGCTCAGGCTTCAATCCCCAGGTCTCCATTTACCGTTGTTGAAAACTGACAGATGGAAGCCGTTTAAAACTATGAATCCATTTCTGTTACATCTCTGTCTCACAGACATGTTCGAACAGCAGACTGAGGAGGGAAAAGATCTAAGGTCAAACTTTGTGTGTTTTCTTGTTTTTTTTTAAATCCCCCAAAGCGTAGATTTATTTTGCCTGTGATAAAGACCTACAAATTTAAAATCTTTGCAAATATTTTGCAGTCCTTTACTTTTGTTTCATTCTTATAGAAAAAACCTCATCCAGATGCATGTATGGGAATCAATCGGTGAGAGATCTCCTTCATTTTAGTTGAATTCCTCCCAAGTTTAAGTTAAGCTTTATTTAAAAAAAAAATGTAATTTAGGATAAAACAGCAATTATTTTCGTACTATTAAAATCTATTCTGCATTTTTAAACATAACATTAAATTAGTCTTACTCAAGTCAATTTAAAAAGTAGCCATCCAAGAAATCACTATAAAATGTATTTTCCAAAACGGCACTTTAAGAACTAACTGACCATAAAATCTGATTTAAAGTTTGACACAAATGTCAGACAAAAGATATAAAGTTATGTGCAAATTGTGTATTTTAAATCTGCATTTTAAAAACTAAAATAAGATACAAAATAACACATTTTTGGCAGAAGAAATACCAAAAAAAAGTTTATTCAATATGAAATAATACTAACATGTTAGAACATTATAAAGTATTTTCAAGTGTTTACAGTAAATAAGGTACAAGATAAACTTGAGGGAGAAGAAACTCTTGACTAAATATATATATATATATATATATATATATATATATATATATATATATATATATATATATATATATATATATATATATATATATATATATATATATATATATATATATATATATATATATATATATATTTATTGACCTCCGGATGACACAACAGGCCCTGCAAGTAGAAACTAATGATTGAACAAAGTTTGCATCCAAACAAGTTTACGTAAAACTTTGACATAAACGTTAGGTATGCGTTTGATTCTCATGGTGTTTTGGTTAGAACATGTTTGTTTGGAATACATGAAAACTGTGTTTATACGGTTAATATTTCTTTATTTAGGAACGTTTCTCAACATAGGTTGAATGTTTGGTAATTTTACTCAATAGTAGTAATAGTCTATAATACTATTATGTAAGTAAAAGGTTGGGTAAAAAAGTACAACTAAAATTATTTTATCTAATCAATTAATGTAACTGAGCAAATTGACCTATTTACTTCCCCACTCTGCTACTCAAACTAAATTTGGAAACAGGTTTTGTTTCTTTTTCCATTCGACTGATGCTTGCCTGCATTTGTGATCAAGGTGAGGTTTTAATGTGTCGTTAATCCCTAATTAAAAACCTATTTTCGGACTTTGTCAATAATGTGATTAATGGTTGATTTTTTTAAAGTTGTTTTTGCCTATAAAGTTTAAATGTTACAACTCATAAAATGGTTGTTCCTTTTTTAGCTCATTTAACGGTGTTTGGTAGCGTAAAGAAACAACAGTAAAAATAACCATCCTGCCTTAAAAAAAACTATCAAATTATGTTTTTAAGAGAAAAAGGAAAAAAAATTAAACAAAAAGGCCTCAATTTGTAATCCAGTTTACTGATGAAGACGAGGTTCATAGACTATAGTGTCTGATTATCAACCTTTGGGCTAAGCTCATTTAGCTACAGAGTAGTGTTAGCCTCCATTTCACCAGCATTTATCTAGTAAAGGGAACTGTTTTGCAGGTTACTTATACATTTAACTTGGTTTTGTAACTTTTAACCGCACATATAAACATTGTGATATTTTGTTTTTAAACCGACCCGAAATTTTGTAAATACCACGCCTGTGAAAGTGAGGAGTTAATGGTTGCAGTATGTATTTTAGTGGGTTCCTTTAGAAGAGAAAGTGATCAAGAAGTAAATCTTATGTCAAGGAAATGAAAGTATGCAACAGTTAGTCTCAGAAAACTCCATCTGTTGAGAACATAGATTTAATATATGTAATAACTGCAAATATTCCAGAATTGGAGAGTAGTAGGAAAATGTAACAGACTAATCTACCCATAAGCTTTATCAAAAATAAAAGTTTCGTATGTTCATAACCACACAGCTGAATTAATCTGTTCATAAGGGGGAGGAGATTGGATTGAACTGATCTCTATGCTATTCAAATAAATTAAATGCATATAATTGTAATGAATTGTTTTAAGTATTAGGCTAATGAGTTAATGAGTGTTGTTGATGATCATACTTGGATCGATTAAAACTGTTGCTGAATTTTGCTCTGCTTAATTAGAACTCATCGTTTTGTGTTTGGAGTTAAAAAGACAAGATTTATATCTGGACCATGTGGTAAAACAATGTTGACCTCAATTTCGACTCAACTTTGTGTTGGATTGAATTAAGTTCTCCCAAGTAAATTATGAAGTTTTTTCAATAGACGACTCATGATCTCACATTTTAAGGTTTTAAATACATGTTTGCTCACCAATGCTTATATTCCTCTACATACTTTAATGGTGTCTAGCTCCCTCTTGTGGATGAAACCCGAACAAAGGTGATCTGCACCTCCAGGTGTCTCTACTGCCTCTATATTTCCAAATCTTCTCCAAATACACAACTACCAGACTTCTCATTTGGGTGTGTTAAACACGTTTTGGACTAAACAGACAGTTTTTCACTGCAAGCAAAGATAGACTTTGTGTGTGTTGTGTTACTTTATGAGCTTAATAGTGTGTAATCAACATAATTGTCTGTGATTATAGCTGAGTTGTAAACATTACAGGGTATAAAGACAAGGCAGTTACTGTGTCGAAGCAAACTCGCACAACTTCTGTAAAACCATGTTGTGTTTAAAAGACCGATTTATCTTTAACTATGTGCGAGTGTGTGAGTATTTAATGTTTTATAGTGCATTTTAAAGCAGATCAACAGTGACCTGTATGCTAATATATATTTTACCGCAGTAGCAGCAGTATGTTTTAACTTAGTTCAGATATGATACATACCTAATTAAGAGAAATAAAAAAAAACAAGGGCTTCAGGTAGTATGTCAATATTGGGTTACTACAGTCGGGTTTATCAGAGTTTGTATGGCTGTAGGAGAACTTCAAATAAATACACATGCACTTAATTCTAGATTCCCAAAATACAGACAAAAGGGAAACTGTAAGAATTCAGAAAGGTTTGTTTCTGGTTAGGATGAAAGATTTGCCCTCTTTGCTTCCTGTAGTTTAAAACTCTTTATATTGAAAATGCTGGTTGATCATTGTAAAGTCCAAGGAAATTGATAGTTTTCAAAGTTTTTTTCTGAATTAACATCTGAAAAGCTAAGTGTACATCTGTAATCAGCCTTCGTGGGTTAATACTTTGCAGAAACAGTTTTAGGTGAAATTACGGCCGTGAGGCATTTGGTGAACAACTTCCAGTTTTGTACAAACATTTCTGCCTTTTGTTTTTTTTCTAAGTAGCTCCAGTTTATTTACTTTCCTCAATTATTTTTATTTGTTCAATACATAACAGGTTAATGCGACCCTATAACTGACTTTTTCATGTGATTGGCCCAATTCCAATCTCTTCACCCGAAAACCCACAAAACTGGCCACTTTCACAAGTCGTACGAGTACACATATGTAATTAATAGTTTGCTTTAGTTTCAACAGTCATGCATTGATATAAGATGTGTCATAATTCAGCATCAGAAGAAACCAGACGTCGTAAATCTGTACGTAAGCAATGTCTAAAGCAAGCAGTGCAGATTTTTGCTTTCTTTTTTTTTTCTTAGCTTCCTTCATCTTGTTATGATCTTGAGACAATACAGTCGGCTTCCATTGCTCAAAAACTTTAAAATCGTTCCAGACGTTTTTTTTTTTTATGGAATCCTGAAGAGGTAACTTCAGATTATATCCAACATTTGTATCATTGCCTAAGGAAAGCGTCTCAAGTCTGAACCACAAAAAGCCAGACGTGTTAAACCTTGACATAAACAAAGGCTGAAGCAAGCAGTACAGAGTTTTGTTATCCGCCTTCTTAGCGTCCTTCATTTTGTTACGATTTATGACGGTGCGATTGACTCCCGTTGCTCAAACACTTTAAAATCCATCCACAGACAGCAGCATCTATTGTTACTTCCATAAACATTGAATTGCAAATCGCTTTAGGTTTTCCCTGCATCTCCAAAATTAGAGAAACCTCACAACATACTTGTTTTTGTTTTCTTTAACTTGTACTTTAAGTAGGTTTGGTAAATGTTTATAAATCCTCCATAATGCACGGCGCCTTAAAATCGGCAGGCTTTTAACAGGGAAGTTCATTTCCATTGATTTTGCTTTAATTTTCCTTTTGTGTTTTTCAAGCTTAAACAAGATGTTTCTAGTGACTTGACTGGCCAAAGTGAACAAAGATTCAATGCAAATCTCAACCATCTTTCAAGCCTCGAAAAAACATTGAATCCAGATTTTGACAGCTTGCTATAAAAGATAAACTTTAAATCACTCTGGGTGATACCTGAGCTCTATACAAATGATCTGAAATGTCTCAAGAACTTCCTCGTGTTTTTCCTTTGAAACCAGTTACGTTTGAGACCATGTTTGTCATGAGAAAAGTGGAACTGTATGTGTAGATGTGCCTTAAAAAAAGGAGTCAGCCTGAAGTTGACGTCTCGGATGGGGCTCCTTCTCTGATTTGAATCATGTGGAAAGCCTCCATGCGTAAATAAACAGATATGTTAGCAATAATCAAAATGTTTGCCTCTGACCGCTGTCAAGAGTCCGAAACCGCCCTTTATTTTTTTTTATACATGCATCCATATATCTGTCTGTTCGATCAAAGTCAGGGACATAAACACTAGTTTGTAGGTTTTGTATCTTTGAAACTGCGCTTTCCTGCAAATGTTTGTGTGTGTGTATGTGATGTGGACCAGATTCAGATTTTTCCTCCAGCAGCGATTTGGCGAGTTTGTTTAAACATTTTCTCTGCCTTGTCCAAGACCAAGTCGACAAGCCAAGTGCTTTTCGGCCTAGACACAGACTAAAACAGAGAGTCGGGAGAGTTGTGTAATGGAGGGGAGAAGGGAGAGTACCTCAGCTTCCAGATGGAGACATGGAAGGAGAGATAGTCAGAGCAGAGGACAGACAGGTAGCTCTTTCATTTGGTTGTTTTTCGGTGGTCCCCAAAGCATTATCCGTTCAGGTTTTGGGCGTATTGCCTCCAGGATTGATGCAGTTAATTACATTATATAAAAGTAAAAACATTACGGTTTTTTATACGCCTCTTCCTAAGCATACATGGTGGTTTCTTTATCACACGCAGGAAAGATGTTAGGAATTGATTAAAAGAGGGTTTAAGTACTGGAAGAAATTAGAAGAAACAACCATAAACACACAACCGTTGTCATTGTGGAAAGGTTTAAATCTAAAGTTGTTTGTGTTCTTTACAATGATCTAGTCAAAATCCAGACCTAAAGTTAATTCAGGCTATGTTCAGAGACTGGAGAAGTTATGTTTAAAAAAGTTCTCCATGAGGGGGAGGAAGTACACAACAATACTGGCAGACATCATTGTGAAAGGTTATTTGATCAAATTTGGTTTTCCTTTTCTCTCACAATTATGTTATACATCATGTTATACATAATGTTGTGTGTAGCAGTCGAGATGCGATTCAGACCGAGCATGTTGTTGGAAGATGCGGACATTTTGGAGTTCTTTATTATTAGGAGATTCCTCCTTGCTTAAGGTCCATCTCTGGCTTCCTGACATACATGGGTGCCCCAACGATGCTGCTGGTTCAAACCACAACTAACTCTGGCATATTTACACCCCTCACATGCCTAATACCTGAACTGTCCAAACATTTGAACTCAAGAAATCTACATAGTGTCGGTAAATGGAGGGATTTTGGGTGTGTTGTCTTCCCAGTTGTCTATCCCGGGGTTATTCCTCGGAGGCTGCGATGTTGGAACTGCTATGCTGGCAGCTCCTAGGTCCCTGGTGCTGCCAATCCCCTTTATTAGCTGTGGAGGATAAATGGAGCGGCTCAGTAGTTACTCAGTTACTGAGTGTTACCTCCCATGGTACAACAAGTCATCCTGTGTTTTCTCCCTCACTTGCTGTTTTCAGTATCTCCTCCATGTACCTAATATTCTTCTCGTGTCTGCATCAGGTAGTTAGTTCTCTGGATTTCACGTCGCCAACAAACCACCCTGGATCACCGCTCTTCATCTGCTGAAGAAAACAATCAAGGATAAATACCACAACTGCCTCCGCTCCCTGTGTGAGCTCTGTGTGTCCGTGCCAACGCTGCAAATAAAGCTTTGTCTCAACCACCAACGGCCCCCTGGACCACCACCATCACTGGACAACACCACCGCCACAATCCATGCCGTCCAAATCCGATCATCTCTCCTTTTATACTCAGCTGGATTTCATCCACTCACCAGTCATCTCCTCTCCTTTAGTGTTCCCGGTTCCACACGTGTTGATTCCTCCGTGCAAATTCCACATTTTCACTGTTAATACAACTGTTTTTTTTCCGATTGTTTTTCTTTGGTACTGTTGACCTGAACATTTTGACAGCTTGGTAAAAGTTTGGTGTGAAAAGAAACTTCATCCAAACAAAACAGATGGACAACTTGGGGAACATATACTGTTGCAAAACAGATTTGGAGGCAAGTGGAAATTTAGTATTTGAAGGACTTGAGTTGTCTCGAGGGCTTGGCCCATAAATTCTGGTATTTTTTTGTCATCTCACTGCTTTGTTTGTGGAATACTGATTCTGAGGTGATGGCTCCCAAGGGTAAGGATGTTCTGTGTTGTGCAGATTTACACAAGAATGATTTTCTTTGCCAAAACTACACAGTAAAAAAACTGCTTTCAAACTAAAAATGTTACTCTGAAGAAACAAAACTGACTGAACAAGAGGAAGAAGCATTAACAGCGTGCAGACATTTGTTAAAAAGACTTATTTGGTGTCATATAAAATCATCAGTCTGTCAACACTTTAATGAAGTCTTAACTTCATTTTAATGACAGTCTTTGAAGCTGAACCTCCATAAACTGAACATGAAATTGGGGCAAATAGACCTGTAAAAATATCACAAGGGTAAATTAAACAAATAAGTAGAAAACAGGCCAATGCACGTATATGTATTTGGGACATGTTGACGGAGTAAAGTTTTTGAAGTAAGCAATTGAAAATGCCAAAATGTCCTTTTTTTTTAAAAAGTAACTTAGAAGAAAAAAATTCTAAAATTGTACGAAATCTTACAACTAAATAAAACAGTGATTTATTTATTTACTGCAGATATTCTGTGAATACTCAGGTTATTCTGTAGGATCTCAATGGTCTAACCACACCAGGTTTTCTCCTGACTTATTGGAAGGACTGCTTCATGCATAAGAAAATGAAATGCATTGAATAAAAAACAGTCAAAGCTGAACTTGTTCTTTTTGTTGCTTCTGATTCAGGAAATCCCAAGTTAAATATATAATAATCTCCTCCATGTTTGAGGAGTTTAAGTAGTATACTTTTTAGGCTAGAGCAACTTATATATGCTTCAGTTGGGGAACATGAGTTGGAATCTCTCAAGTTGTTTTTGTGATTAAAAGCCTCAGACGGAAGCCAAATTCAGTTTTCAAACAGAGAGACTGAAATAAGAGCAGTTGTTGGTTTGTTCAGAAAAAAACAGCTAGCCGTTGTTGTCTGAGTTGAACTGCAGATGGCGCTGTCGAGCCTCTTTTTCTTTCTTGCTTTATAATCACGTTTTGCCCTAAGCGTCTATTTTTAACACAATCTGTTATATCTGCGGACAATAGGTGGCAGTAATGAGCTAAATAATGCTGTGATCTAACGGTGTAGCAATAGAAGAAGAAATCAGCCTATTGTTAGCCTTGTTTTGAAGGTGGTATAAACACATTTACCCTGAGCAAGATGGCGGAGGATGAAAAAGTTTGCAAGACTTCAAATGAACATCTGAGATGGAAACATGTCGGAGTTGAAGCAGAAGAGGAAACATTATGAAATAACTGATGTCTAATAAGAAAATAAACGCGCTAAATACTGTTAATTATTTCAGTTAATATTAGTTTACAGTTGCAGGAGTGTCCGCTGCTTTGTTACTTTTGTCCGTACTTATTTCATCATTTTGTGTTTCTACTGCAGAAACAAACAAGCAACAATAAACGAGCACATGTGGAAAAAGACGCTCACCCCAGCAATGTCTACCACTTACTAACTCTGTTCTAAACATGCTGGTGGAGACACAAGTTCATATAATTAGTAACAATAATGTCCAACTAAGTCAGCCTCTGTCAGAGTGAGTTCCTTTAAGCACCTCTCCAGTTGTCCACAGGGGGTCACCCGTGGTCACCCTCTACTGGAGCGTTTGCCACCCCAGGTGCATCCTGTTGGCGTTGATGAGCTGGGCCTGCTATCCGTGCTGTCCTCCCGAACATCTCCCGTTACCGGATCTCACCCCCATCCTGCCGAACATCACCGCTCCCCGCTGTCTCATGCTGCCGGATTACACCCCCTTTATACAACAATAAAATTCATTATAACTGTTCTCCTGAGAGTTCTCGGTTTATGTGGGTCAGAAGCCTAAACATCATGACAGATCACCCATAAGAGACTCTCAGGAGAGTAATCACTGACCAATCCGCCATGCTCCACTCCCACGAGTCCGTCGTCCGTTCACTTACTGAACAACAAGTCACCACCAATCAGACCCTGAATCGGACTACTCACCTCCTCCAAAATCTTGTCCCAAGACCCTTGACCTGGTTGCCCCACCTTACGAGGGCACTACCACTTCAGTTCCACCGTCGCCACCACTTCCGCATCGCCAACTTCCGGTTACGGCTTCCCGAGGAGTTTCACTTCCGGTTCCTGAAAGATATTCGGGTAAGGCTGGCGGCTGTGAGGGCTTTATGATGCAGTGTTCGTTGTTTTTTTCCCACTCCCCGCACTCTTTTCTCAATGATGACGCAAAGATAGCGTTTGTTATCGGTCAGTTGTCCGGTACAGCGCTGAAATGGGCTGAGTCGCGTTTTCACCGCTACCCTGAGTTCAGTTTTTCCTTCCAGGACTTTAAGGAGGAATTTATGATTGTTTTTGGCCATGAGTCAGATTATTTAACCATTTCCCGGAAGATACAGAAATTAAAACAAGGCTCCAGGACAGTCACCGAGTTTGCCATACAGTTCAGAACTCTGGAAGCTCGGTTAGATTGGGACCCTCGTGCTTTAAAGAGTACATTTTACTTTGCTTTAGAGGAACATTTGCAGTATGAACTAGCCCTTTTTGATGAGCCTCCCACGTTAGACGAGTTTATTGCTCTGGCTGCTTGTGTTGACGGCCGTCTGACAGAGAGAGACCGTTTAAGGGGAAACCGTAGGATATATGCTAGCCGGGCCTCCACAGTCGTTCAGCCTTCGCCCCTGCCCGTGGAAGTCTCTCCCAGCGCTGTCCCGGAGCCCCGCAGGTCATCACCCCCGGGACCGGAACCCATGCAGGTCGGACGAACCAGGTTTTCACTGGAGGAACGGCAAAGGAGGATGCAGAGTAAGGAGTGCCTTTACTGTGGAACCCCCGGTCACTTCATTGCCAACTGTCCCAGCCTCAGGAAGGAGAAGCTCCCCAAGAGGACTGTTGCGGTCCGCCTGTTGCCTAGTATCTACAGACGGACCGCCTGTAGATATTATGCAACAGGCGGACCGCAGCCCCGGACCTAGTCGGTCTCGTCTTCTCCTTCCTGCCCCCATCAGACATAACCAGAAAACATTCAATCTATCTGTACTAGTAGACTCTGGTTGCAAAAAATCCCTTATAGCTCAAGTACTAGTCGAACAATTGCAACTGGCCACTTCCCCTTTAGATAACCCTCTCCAAGTCTCTGCTGTTGATGGTAGGTCCTTACCCCAAATCACCCACATCACCGAGCCCCTAGAGTTAGTCCTATCCGGTAACCATAAAGAGCATCGCTCATTTTTTGTCTTTTCCTCATCTCAACCCAATATCATTTTAGGTTTTGACTGGCTTCATTCCCACAATCCCACCATAGACTGGTTCGACTGCTCCATTTCCTCCTGGTCATCCAACTGTCTCTCCTCCTGTCTACCCGCCTCCGTTCCTCCTAGCCCGCCCAAGAAGGATGTCTCCATCGATTCCCAGGATCTCAGCAACATACCCGAGGAATACCTGGACCTTAAACAGGTCTAAAATAAAAGTAAGGCCTGCTCTTTACCTCCACACAGACTGTATGACTGGGCCATAGACCTGTTGCCCCTCTACCTGCCAGCTGTCTCTTCAACATCTCCCATAAAGAACGGGAATCGATGGAGACCTATATCAGTGAGTCCCTAGCTGCTGGTATAATCAGGTCCTCCTCTTCTCCACTCGGGGCGTGCTTCTTCTTTGTAATCAAGAAGGATGGCTCGCTCCGACCCTGCATTGACTACCGACGTTTAAACAATATCACCATCAAAAACAAATATTCTTTACCCCTTACCACCTCCGCCTTCGAGTACCTTCACAAAGCCACCGTTTTTACCAAGATGGATCTGCGCAATGCCTATCACCTTGTCCGCATACGCCAGGGGGACGAATGGAAAACAGCCTTCAAAACACCCCATGGTCATTTTGAGTACGCCGTCATGCCATTTGGTTTATGCAATGCCCCGTCCGTCTTTCATTGCACTTACATTGCACTAACAGCACAATTCTCTTATCTTTTTCTTACTGCAATTTGATTTTTAATAGCTTATATGGGTAAGTAAATGCTAAATAAATTAATAATAAAAAGCAGATTTATTGATTATAAAAATAACTTAGTTGCAGCCCTATAATGCTGGAATAGACTACATGTATTTGTGTCTGAGGGATCCCATGGGAAATGTAAGATCTAGCCCGATATAATCCATTATTTTTTTGGGATAATATCGGATTGATATCAGATATCAATATTCGATCGCGACAATATTCTCTGAGTCCCAGTTCTTTGGCAATACCCAATATGTGAAACAAAATACTGTTGTTGCTAGATAGGTGTAAACAAACTGTTGCCTGGTAATTTTAACTTAAGATAAACTAAAAGATCAAGTTCTACCAACTTAATTCATATCTACACAGATACTTTTAGTAAGCAACACAATATCTGTGAGGAAGAGATCATCCAAGGGGCAAAACCCATGAGATGTGGAAGAGCAAGGTTGAAGACAGAGTGATGAAATGCTGGGCAACCATCAGATCTTCCCCTCAGACACTGAGCAGCAGACCAAGGTTTCTATGAAAGTTTAACGCTAGTGTTTGTGGGAAAGAGCGCTGGATGCTGCAGCTTCACATCAGAATCCAATCATTTCCCAGTGAAGGTCCGATGAACTCCACCACAGCACATTAGCGTGAAGATAAATGGACCAATTATAAAAGCTTCACAGCGCATTAACGGGCAGCTACCAGCTGTCTGTGGGAGCGTCCACATCTGCGGACGTTTATCACATCATTGAGGAATTGGCCGATGCGCAGGGGGAGAGGAAGATGAGTTAATGAGAGCGGTTGTGTTCTCTCAGCTGACCGTGTCTGTCTTGGCTTTCAGTGATTAACGTTGGACGTCAGAACACCCAGAAATCAAAGGATGGACCCAGATTTAATTGCGTTATCTATGACGTGAAGCAAGAGGGAAACAACTGTTTAAGGTTTTACGATCATAGCAGTGCACTCTGGCCTTCTGTGTTATCAGTTGGTACATTTACCATCATATTTTCTTTAAGAGGTTTAAGAACATAAAGACCGTCAAAGACGGAATTCAAAAATTACCCTCCCCTGAATTAAAACGACCTTCTACCATAGCAAAAAATCCCACAAAATCGAGGAAAGGGCGCATAATTAGAGGTGGTGTACATAATTGTTAAAAAGCTGCAGAGTCTCAGCATTACTAGCATCTAAGCGCTGAAATGGCAGATATATGTAAATTGGCCAGATTTGACTGATACCGCATTTTCTCTCAGAAATTTTAAACAACATTGAAATTTGAAACTACATTTGTGAACAACAATTCCCAAGTTTTTCACACTTTCCCTCTGATCATCGTAGGAAACAGGACAAAATCCAGCAAAATTCACCAGTGAGTCACCACAAAAATCCTGACTCGCTTATTAGGTTATTAGGAGATTTTCATGACTAATTGGTCGCATCTGAGTCAACACAGAAAATCTGTGCATGTAGAGTTTTGGACTCGACTGAAATGCTTCGGACTTTAAAGACACATACTGCCACACTGCAGACGTCGCTTGTGTTGTTTTGGGACATGCCTACAAGTGCGTTTCCTCTTTCATAAGCGAAGTCAGAAGAGAGAATATCCTCTATTACTGTTGATGAAACTTTAGCTGTAAGAGAGGAACGTTCCCCTCGTTAGCCTCGTCTGCTCTGTCCTGTCCTGCTGCACACGCACGACTCTGCATCTTCACAAGATCGACGCGTATTTAAAAACCATGGACCTGCGCCCGTCTGGTGTCACCGCCACATCAGCATGAACCGCTTAGCTGTGACCTCAGCCGGCGGACCGAGGTCGGTCCGGGTTCTGGCTCCGATCCTAAAGCCTCCTCCTCGCAGGATGTTAGTTATCAGAGGCTTGCCAGCGTATTCGTCGTATTTGTCGCTCACTGGCTGCAAAGCCAAAGCATGAAACGGTTCAACCGGGAGGCCCGTCTCATCCAGACGGCCCGCCGCTAATGGTGACCACCAGTTCATTGAGCGGGCCACAGTCAGAGCTGCAGAGCAAATACGTGGATGCATGCATGCAAGCTGGCGAGCGCTCCCTGACCCCGTGGCTGCCTCCGTCATGTGGTTGTGGGAATGCTGCTGGGATTTGAGTTACAGCGACTGCAATAACGGGGATCAAATGGGAACATGTGGACAGAATTCCAATTCCCGAAGGCGGAACGCAGAACTCTTGAGCCCGCTTCGTTTTTCATGTCGGATCTGTTTTCTTTGTCCGTCATTAAGAGCGAGCGCCGAGGAGGCTGCAGGGACCAAAAACCCAGCGAGGGATGCTCTGTCCTACATAATTATGTTTTGCGTTTCGTCCCATGTCCTGCTGCGTTTCGTCGCCGTTGTGCAGAACTCGGGGCCGCATCATCTTTAATGCATGAATGTTTAATTTGTTTGAGATTGAGGGAGACAGCGCTTCCTGCATCTGACCGAGCGCCGTCCTCGCTGTCCTTTTGGCTTCGTGCTTTTTAAATTTCCTGTGTATAGTGTTTGTGATGCTTGTTTACATTGGAGGGGAGGATCTGAGGAGGGGTTGGGACATGTGGGGCAGTTTTCAGAACAGGTCTGACTTGAACAACCTCTGTCTGCTCAGTTTTACTTAAAAACACGTTTGACATCCAGGGAGACGTAGGTCATGAACTTATTTACCAGCAAGGTCACAAATGCTTTTTTCACACCGAGGGCAAATGTTTTGTTCTTCTTTCCCCATATGCGACTAAAATCAGAGTTTATGTTTTCTAAACAAATGGATTCTGACCAAATAGTTATGACGTACTAAATGGGACAAATACAGCACAGTTATCGAAGTGCCTTCAGTCCGAACGATCACCTCACATGCGACATAATTGTGCATTAGAACAAAAACAACGTCCGAAGCAAGCAGTGCCGAGTTTAGCTTTCCTTTTTTCTCAGCTTCCTTCATCTCTTTCTGATGTTGTGGCGATAAGTCGATAAAATCCATCCAGTGTGACGTCTGCGTTCTTCTGCACATAGCCGCTATCGGGTTGTGACACCGTTTACAGAGACGTCTGACGGCGGTTGCTTTTAGTTTACATCCTGAACGAGTACAGAAAAAAATTGTTGGATATCAGCAAAAAATCTTATTTGCTTTGTAAATGAAGCCTCAGATTTAGCTGATGTAATCATTTACTCTTTACTAAGAAGTCATACAAAATGTGAAAGCTAAACATTTATATTATAAATGGTAAAAAATATATACATAGTTTATGCTCAGTTGCATATTTATTTATATTTATATTTCTTTTCATTATAAACTAAATAAGTCCTACAAAATTGAATTCATCATTGTTTCACAGAAAACCCTTGAATGCATCATAGGCCTGACCTACAGAAATGTTTCTCTTTTTCTACTTGGTTCAGATTTTGAAATGACGTTTACTTGCATTTGTTCTGTTTATAGTTTTGTTTAAATCCAACAAGGTGAGTTTCAATAAATGTATCAGATTTTAAGTACCGTTTTTTATAAATCTGTCGAATATTTGACTTATTGTGAAATGTTGGATAACTACTTAATTGTGCTAAACGTCTGTGCCACCATGGTGAATTATGCTGGACATATTTTGCATTTACCTTTAAAAGAAAAAAGGTAAAAGCCACAAACTGAGACGGGGCAGTAAGGAGGAGATGGCCAGTAAGCAGCAGAGACGACAGGGGAACATGGACTTATTTTGGGAAACTACCATGGAGGAGAGAAAATGGGGGCAGAAAGAGATGCACAAGGCAAAGGAACACAACAAGCACAAGAAACGAGGCAAACAGCACAAAGCCATGGGAAGAAATCAGAGGCTCAAACAAGAGTGACAGAAAGCATCAGGCTTCTATACTGGGAGGGTGAAGAGTGAACAAAGACGGACTGATTTGTAATCTGGTGCAGCTGTGAGTGATTAGAGGGAGGCAGGCTCAGAGGAGAGATAGAGAAAGGATGATATGGGGACAGCGGAGGATTGAAGGCCACAAGGTAGAAAACGAAACAGGACAAAAATAAAAATGAATCAAATGTGGGCAATACAATAAACAAGAATGATCTAAGAGACATCTGAGCAATTGGAGGAATCATAATTTCCAGGCCTGATTGGACGCTGACGTTTTGCATCATGTAAAGCAGCAGCAGCGTTAAAATTAGGTTGTTTTAATGTAAGAAAAACAGACCAACTGAACTTTAATACTGAGAAAGGATGTAGGTCAGTAGATCAGCCTTTTGTTGCATCTTCCTAACTTTAGTTGCTCATTGTCCGAACAGCTTCTCCTTTTGTTTCTGTGGGAGAAATGCCCAGACAGATGAAGATGACCGGATGAAACGCCAGAAACTCACCCGTGAGCTTTCAAAACAGCGTTTGTGATCTCTTACTCAGCTGCAGAAATGCACCGGAGATGCAACTTTGTGCACTTTCAACAGATTTGATAATAAAATGTGAACTAGACAGAAAATTGCAACCAGACCTTCGGTGCAGAGACGCAACGGATGATCAAAAACAAACCGGTTAACGAGTTAAAGAAGAGAATTTAACTTGTGACCTGTTGGAAAGTTTTGATCTTAACATTTGGAATAAACACGGGAAGTCTAATTAAAACAAACTTAAAACAAAGAGACCCATGAAAACACAGAAACACACACACCGCTAAAGTAAACAGAAAGCCATGTTTTGAAGCTCTGGGCGCTGCGGATCTAAAGGACGCAGGATTAAACATGTAGATCCTTCCCTTGTAAACAAGTTCGAATTGAGAGCCGGACCGGCGGACCCATCTGACCATGTGGAAAACAGTTTAAAGGATTGAGACGCATATGGATCCAGTTGGCCATCAAACGCCAGAGAGAGAAAAACAAACACTTTTGTTTTATAAAAAAAAAAGGATTTCTCCTTTTGAAATAATCTAAACTGGAGTGTGCGGCTGAAACCCTCAGAGGCAACACAAGTCCTGACCGGGCGTGTTTGCACCAGGAAGTGTGATTACATGTGTAAATTTGCATGTGTGAGTGGATCCTGACTGATGTGGCCCTTCAAACTGCTGTTTATATCTGCAGTAATCACAGGGAGAACTGGAACGAAGTGCCACAAAGGGCTGATGGAGAAACACGGCAACAGAGAGAGAGAGGAAAAGAAAAGAAAATAAGCAAATCAAACGGACAAAGGGGGAGCAGCTATCCTCAAAGGTCAAGGATTGCCAGGAAACAGATTATATATATATTAACCATAGCTTGTTCTAAATTCAGCTTAGTCAGCTTAAAATGTATCAGGTCATGTTGTTTAAGAGTAAAAAGGAGCTTGGGTTAATTGAGAAATTTACATCACAATGTTAATGAGACATTCATTTTATATCCTAACCCTAAAACCAATTCTAACCAATCAGGCTTCAAGAGGGGTCACTCCACGGAAATGGCATTCCTGTCAGCAACAGAATCCTTGAAAGAGAAGCGACAGGCCAATCATCAGTTCTCATCTTACTGGACCTCTCAGCTTCATCCTACTTACCAAGCTGGCAGAGATGGGCGTTGAGGGCAGTACACACTCCTGGTTTGAATCCTACCTCACCGGACGATCCTTCAAGGTGGCATGGCAAGGCCAAAAATCGATGCAACACCACCTCACCACAGGGGTGACGCAAGGATCAGTGTTGGGCCCCCTCCTCTTTGCCATGTAAACTACTTCTCTGGGCCCAATCATCCATTCGCATGCATTCTCCTATCACTGCTATGCAGATGATACCCAGCTCTATCTGTCCTTTCCTCCAGACGACCTCTCGGTACAGACGCAAATCTCAGCCTGTCTTTCTGACATATCTGCATGGATGAAAGATCACCACCTCCAACTGAACCTCTCCAAAACTGAACTGCTTGTCATCCCAGCCAAGGAAACTATTCACCACAACATCAGCATCAGGTTAGACTCCCTATCTGTGGCACCCACTAAGGTTGTAAGAAACCTGGGCGTAATGATTCGATGATCAGCTGACCTTTGCGGATCAGGTGTCGCTCAATCGTGTTGCTTCTCTCTATTCAACATCAGGAAGATTAGGCCATATCTAACTCAACATGCGACACAGCTCCTAGTTCAGACCTTGGTCATTTCCTGCCTTGACTACTGCAACGCCGTCCTAACAGGTCTTCCAGTCTGTGCTTTGAGACCGCTACAGATGATCCAGAATGCTGCAGCTCGTTTGGTTTTCAACCAGCTAAAGAGATCGCATGTCACACCCCTTTTCACTGAACTCCATTGGCTTCCCTTAGCTGCAAGCATCAAATCCAAATCACTAATGCTGGCATACAGAGTGTTTGATGGATCAGCGCCCATCTACCTCAACACACTCTTAAAGCCTTACGTTACTGCTCGCCCGCTCCGTTCCTCCAAGGAGCGCGAACTAACACTACCAACGCCCTGTTCAGCTCAATCTAAACTTTTCTCATTTGCGGTTCCTCGCTGGTGGAATGACCTTACGTGTATCAGAGTATCAGATTCTCTTTCCACCTTCTAGAAATCCTTGAAGACCCAAATCTTCCGAGAGTATCTCTTGCCCTGAAAGATCTAAATGCACTTATTACCCCCGCTGATATTATTACTTAGTACTCAGTTTATGGTACTTGGGCATTCTGTGTTTACCTAAATGCTGTAAATGAGTGTCATCATTAATGTTAAATCCTCTCCTGGCATATTGCAGGTAACTGAGTAAATTGCGTTGTAGTTCAATGTTAAACCCTCTTTTTGTAAGTCGATTTGGATAAAAGCGTCTCCTAAATGCATAAATGTAAATGTAAATGGCTAGGGTAGCACTGGACAGCCCTGAGATCTGATTGGACATTTATTGTCATGCAGCCCTGAGATGGCTCCTGAAATGTAATTGTTGGAAAAATGGGCCTTAAATGGTAAGAAATGCTAAATCTAAACATCTTTGTAGATCCGTCAGACTCACGACCTTTTACTGACTTCCATTCATTCATTCTAGTTAATGCATTTATTCCTAACCACGACTTTTTCCCTAACCCATCCAATTCCTCTCCATTTGTAACCCTGACCTCAACCAAAAGTTACTTCACACCATACCTCTGATCACGGCAAGTAGGGCCCAGTGGAACTGCTAAAACATGTGTCTCAAGATGCTTCACAAAAAACTGAAATGAACAGAATTATAATCATTGTAACTGTGAAGTGGGATTCACTCTGTCTGACACAAGCGTTCATGCTTGAACTTCATATTTTTATTATAACATCCACAAATAGGATTTTGTGAAATTTACAATAAAGTCGTTTATAATTGTAACGTGAAAGGAAAATTATGAGTTGAGCAACATCAGGAAATCTGAAGTATGCATCATGCATCTATAGTTTATTTTGCACTGAAGTGCAAGACAGCAAGTTGGTAAATGTGTACCGGTAAGTAGTACTTAGTTACAGTTAATTTTAGTTAAAGCAAAACTAAAAATGTTTCAGCTGACCTCTCGGTCGCCTGCAGTTGGATTGAAGTACATTTCTGTTTCCAGTGTCTGTGTGAAGGATGAATTATGATGAGGTGATGAATCTAATTGTGGTGTAACAATGTCAAATGATGAAGTTGAAGATAAGAAACAGAGAAGTGACGTATGCAGTAAAGCAGTCAGCACATTTGTAGTTAATTTGTATGGCAGGGTTCCTGCCACCCTCCTCCAAGTTGCTTAGTGCCAGTTAAAGTGATACGGACCCCCTTCGGCCCATGACAGAGGTGTCAGTACACAAGATATAAGTTGACGTATGATCACAGAAGTTCTGAAAATATTATTATGAAGGTTGAAAAGTTACTTAGTTTGCTTTGAGGTAATTTACATTTGAATTCTGTTTACTTTAAATCTGTTTAACTTTGAATTACCTCCAATTATTGACAGCTTGCTGTCAAGAAATGTTTCCAACAGTACAAGAATGAAAGAAAACTTTTGTCCCTTAAATATGTGGAAACAATATTCAAAAGGTGTTCTGGTCTAGGTAATTATGTACACGTGTTTAGCGTTTAGAGAGTTTATTGAACCCACCACAAACGTAAAACACCAGAAATATTTCAGCAGAAAGTGAAAAGCCATTTTAATGAGTTGGGGGCTAAATAAAAGCTTTTTATTGACGTTTAATGATGTGTTCACTGTAATCAGCTCTCCAACACCAACACAGAGGAAAAGCTGGGATCAGGCTAACACACCAGCACACATTACAGTATGCCTCCGACCCCCCTGACCTTTAGGCTGCCTGCATCCGAATGGGGGAAAAGAAAACACGTCTACCAGAAGTTAACATGGACTTCAGATCCTCTTCTACACTCTCGCTAAAAGCATCCGAAAAAGGCTCTCTGGGACTATTAAACAGAAACAGGAGCTGGAGGAGATGGCAGCAGCTTCTGTTAAAGAAAACTAATTATGAGCCAACGTGGAAAAGTCAGAGTTGCTGCCAGGGACGATGGGACATTAACTACAGCCTTATGGAAAAATGACATCTGGATCCTGGATGGAGCCTCAGCGTGGAGATAATGGTTCAATCTGGACCAGTTATTTTAACTATCCGGTAATTTTACTGTTATTTGTTCAGCCTGTCACAGGACTGTCACAGTAAATGATAAATAGTCACCGCAGTTTGGTTTGTTTGGTCAACAATCTAAAAAAAAAAGGGAGGATCGCCGATTATAACCAGACGGAAGGACAAAAACCTGTAGAGAGTTACAACCTATAAATGTTGGACCGACTGGCTTCACGCTCAGTTTTACCAGACTCTAAACCTATCTACATCAGAAAACTCACTACAATTCCACACTTCCACTGCTTATTAAACAAATATTAAGCCAAGTAACTGAACACACCTCGTGTTTGTCTGTACCTCTCAGTCCTGGAGACAGCTGTGAAGGAACATGTGACTGGCGACAACAAAACCAGGAACAAATAGGGCGTTTTGAGGTATGTACAGAGTATGAAAGTGTGGACTGTAAGCTTTCCACTGTTGTAAGAAAATTAGAAAGATATGGCCATTTAAACATTATTGCAGACAACTTTAGATAGACAGTTCTAAAACTCACCCCATTAAATTCTGGAAACTATTTCCCTAGACGTTGGGGGCTTTAATCATGTAAGTTCGGTTCAACACAGGTCCTTTTTATAGCACCAAATTACGACGTCTGTCATCTCAAAGCGTTTTACAGACAAGCCATTCAATCGAATCATGCAAAGTTTACAATTTTTGAAACATTAAGTTTGGTTTATTTCTATCTAAGGAAACCCACCAGATTGAGACATTAACTTTACATTAACTCCTCCTGGACCAGCATCGAGAAACAGTAGACAATAGCTTTCGTTGTGTCGTTGACTTTGCAGCAATCTGTCATACTGAGGATGCATGGTGCAACAGGGAGGAAAAACTATCCTTTAACAGGAAGAAACTTCCAGCAGAATCTGAACCTGGTTTAATATGAGCAATCGACTACTATGACCAACTGGGAGGTTTGAGAGGGCAGAAAACACAAAAAGACACAGGAAAAAACCTTTACGTGTACTCTCTACGTTAAACACAGGTAACAAAAGGTAATATCAGAAGACGGAGAAATTCGAGTTGCTGGCATTGCTCCCCCTACAGGAACGTGTCACAGCTAATGGAAGCGCCAGACCAGGTGTAGCACCTATGGAGAGAGAAACACTGACAGTAAATAGAAACTCAACAGTTAAAATACCAGCAACCATTACAGATTAGACCTAAACCCTAAAAATGTGTCATGACAGTGTTAAACCCAAGGATAACCGTCTTTCTGGATCAAATTCATCCCTTCCAGATTAGCTTGTACACTCTTGACTAGACCCTCGTAACACCTTGAATCTAGGTAGGCTTGCTACGTTTTTTTAAAATCACTGCCCTGTTGGTGATGAAGTTTAGGCCGGCATTAAGGTGTTAGATGTTTGGCCACACATTGGAAAATACTTTTGGTATACAGAAAAGTTCAAGGTCAACTCTTGACTGTTGCTGCAAAAAACAAACCAAGATCATCACCCTTCACCTCTAGGTTTGAGATTCAGTACAGGATGATTGTGCAGATAGATTTTCTCAAAGTTTTTACCTGTGGATTTTTATGGTACATCTGCATTTTGGTATAATTTTCCCACAACTTTATTTAGAGATTGTTGTTTATTCAGATGAATCTTTAAAAGTCTAACTCATGTTGACATATTCATATTCGGCATTGTACACATGCAGCCAATTGTCTTAGATAACAATTTTTTTAAATGCTTTTTTCCTTTTTGGCTAATGAAAACTCTAGCCAAAGTGGAGATTTCACTGAAAAAAAGGGAAAAACTGCAATTTGGGGTCCCGCACATTATAGTCTGCAACGTATAATGCGGCATTGACTTCACATGTGAGTGAGGAAAATAAATGGTATCACCGAATAGCCCAACTGCTCCAATTCATTGAGATGCCAAGGAGGCATCTTGTTTCATTTCTCAACGGAAGTCATTGTTGTTTTCAAGGATTCTGATTGGTCGACATAGGTTTTATTTTCGTGCAGCACTGCCCCCTGTACGTTGGACAAGTTTGATACTACTCTCAGTGGGGTTTTTTTGTGTGGATGAAAACTATGTGGTGGAGAGAATCTTTCTTTATAAATACCCACCAACATGAGGGCAAGGCCTTAGAGAGAAGAGGCTTCATCCTCCAACTTCTTCAAATCTTTCCAGTCAGACTTTTTCCAAAATCCCATCATTGACTAGCATTATAAAAACCAGGCCTTTGTTCTGTACTTTATTTTGTACTGAGGATCTCAGCTGTTGAAAATCAATGTGGTCATTCAAAACGTCCTAATGTCCTCAGAAATCAAGCTCAGTGGGAGAAAACTCAAACTGGTAGTCTTGATTTTCCCGGAAGGGACATGAGATGTGCTCGGGTTCTCGAGTTGGACCGTTGGTTTAACTAGCAAGGACGTTCACTACTGGGATTATTGTGATGGCCAGTTTTCCAGTTCCTTGCTGTGCAATCATTGTGACCATTAACAGTTATTTTTCTCAGGTTATTCCTGTTCTTTTTTTCCTTTACTTGATGTTATCTAGTCATGTTTTTGTTCAGTCCTTCCTTTATCAGAGACTGCAGTTCTTCCACCTCCAATTCTAGTTGCTCTTATGTACAAATCATGCAACCTAACTAAACCTGCATGTATTTTCTTGCCATAGAGCACTTTGGTCAACATTTGCTTTTGCTTTTTAAATGTGCTTCTAATAAAAAGTGTGCCTCCCCTCTGATTAATACAGGTAGGTTTCCCCAGAGGCAAGAAGCAAAGTTAATGTGTCTTATTAAATAAGAGAGTCAGTCAGGAGCCTCTGTGTTGTTTACTTTAGGCTGCTTAGGAAGAGACCCAGGGTTCACCAGCAGTTCACAAGACACTCGTAAGATGCCGCTAAAGGGAGGAATTCATAACCTGCTTCCCCGTGGCCCTCCCGCTGCTAAAACAAATCGTTAGCATCCTGCACATACTTTGTAAGACTCCAAAGAGTCAATTTTCTGAGGAAATGAGAAAGCCTGGCCAATTTACCTGTGGACGCAGCTGCATTTTCCACATTTCAGAACCGGCTGTCAAAGGTCAGTCTTTATTGTAGAGTCAGGATCGTTACCAGGCAGGCCTCTGAAGTTGTGGATTTTGAAGTAGCTTGAAAATTTGAGTCAACATTACTGTATGGCTTCCAAGATCAGCCTTGTGGGTAAATGTTCTATTAAACATTGGCTTTGAGAGAGGGGTGATCAGCAACAAATTAGTTGAACAATACTTACAGGAGCGGTCTTATTTAGACTTTTCTGGCATTTTTCGCCTCTTATTACATTACAGGCGTCATTGCATTTGGCTTTATTACATTATTTGGGTTTGCTTTGGGAAGAGATTGAGTTAAAGGCATCCACTGTGTCAAGCGGAGAGAGGGGGTCGTGTCTTACTGGCTGACCGCTGTAGAGGTTGAACCCGTGACCTCGCAGTTACAGCAGATCCTTCCAAACCCGCGAGGCCCGCTGCCGCGTGTGCAGCCAAATGATCGGAGAGGTTTTGGTGTCAGTTCGGGTGACAGGGGAGCCATTGTGCCATGTCGTGGGACTGCCTGGGAAGTTTTAGCTTAAATAGCGCTCGGGGGGGCTCGTAAAGGTGTCCTGGATGGGCTCGTGGGGAGTTCATGGTGTGGTGGAGGCCGTTTGTAACCTAGTGACGAGGGTTCATGAGGCTGGTGTTACAGGAAGGTGAGGGACTCTACTGGCTGGGTTCAGACTTTGTAGCCTCTCTGTGACCTTGCAGGAGGAAATTTCAGAAGACCAATTCATTTTACGTACTGTAGCTCCGATTCTCACTGTTTACAGCAACATTTGCCTCTTCCAGTGGCTAATGATTGCCAATCCGCGACCACAAACGTCATTTAGGTCAGCTTTCTCATTTCATTCAATTTCTAATAGCTGTATTTTATTTTGTCTTCTCTGGATGGGAACTATAAAGTCAGTGTGTTTAACATACCCGCAAGTATTCATATTTTTGCCCTCTTAGAGGCACTTTTGGTTCTGCCGAGACCCCAAAACGCTTGTTAAACTCTCCCATTAATGCTTCAGTTTAGCTCTAATCATTCCCTGTTATTGTTTCTCCCTTGATTTCTTCATCCCCATCTCATCACTTTCTGTCCCTCGTTCATTGCGAGGTGAAGAGTGCACAGGAAAACACTGCTGACATTCTTTTAGTCTAGCACTTTTCCTCATTTCCTATCACAAAGTTTGGCCCCATCACGCTCCGCTTTGCAATTTATCTCCACACAGGTTATGATAATCACAAAGTGGTGGAAGTTCACCTGGGACTATGTCAAGAAATAGCATCAAAGACAACTCTTTATCGGTGCTGCATATTTTTATCTTTGGCAATTGTTACTAAAAATATGTCTATATGAAATTAATTAATTCTGGAGTCAAACTAAACAAGTTTTTAGTTTTGAAATGTTTTCATCAGGATCTAATAACCATGCTTGCTTTTCAACAATCTAAAATCTAGATTTTCTTGCTTTCTTTGATGCAAAATCATCTATTACAACATCCTACTAAATCTTTTGTTCAACTGTACAGTTTATGCTGATGACAAGTCCAGAGAGTCGCCCCTGTGACATTGTGGACCTCAAGTACGTTTTGATGAGCGTTAGCTTGGAAAAACTCCTCTCTGCTTCAGCAAAACAAAACAAAAATCTCACCAAAACCGGCAGTTCATCCAAAAATATAATTTATATTAAAAACGACAAATGCAGTAGTCTAGTGCCGTGTTCATTTAATATACTCAAAGTCAAGCATTTATGACAACAGGCAACAGAAGCTGGGAAGTACAGAGAGCAGCACCATACAGGTTCACTTCTCAGAAACATGAGCATTTATGTCAAACTGAACTCTGGGGTAAACATTCATGAGCGTGGACTCCCCGGTAGCTTACAGGCGTCATCTCAGGGGAACTACGGAAACCCTGAAAGGTCAAATAACGTGTTTAGGTGAAGTTTCCCAATGATAACATGCATACATATGGATTTATACATACAAATATACATGTGTTTATAGTATATGCAACAGATAATAATAATAATAATATAATTATAATATTCATAATATAAATCTAATATATGAAACTTCTAACCAACACAGATAAAATGCACAAAGAACCAAACAGTAAACTAAGAAACTAAACACAAAGAAATGTACTAGTATGGGAATAACCAGAGTACAGTACTACAGTTTACTACACTTTTGTTTTGTACTATTTAATTCGCTCAGTAATAAATTAAACACTGAATTCAGTTCAAGCAGCCTTTTATTTATTCCCAAAGGTAATCAAATGTTGTCTTACCTTATATTAACCAAGTTTCTACAAAGAGTATTTATGGATAGAGCTGCTATGGAGAGGAAAGATCAGAACCAATTTTAACTGGAATTTTGCTGTATGACAATGAAAGTTGATATAAACACTTTCTACAAAAAGAAAAAAAGCACAAATCAGAAAGTAATAAAATCATTCCAAAGTAAATTTTCAGTCACTTTTTGCCATTAGTCTCCTACAAACCTTAAGCTGGCCGAGAGCAGAGACCTCACTAACTCCAAATGAGTCCTTTTAGCACATTCTACACAGGACTCTTTGGACCAGTAGCCAAACTGACTTTTGGCTTCACAAAAACCTTTTGGAGTTTAAGCAGTTAAAAGAATGCCCAAAGATTGCACCAAGGTGTTTTCATGTCGTCGCTGTTGACCAAGTTATTTTCACACATTGACATTTTCCCCAGAAAGCTCTGATGAACATTTATGGGGAGTAGTCAAATTTTAGATATAGCTGTAGCTTAAAGCAACACTAAGTAACTTTTCAACCTTCATAAAATATTTTTATAACTTTTGTGATTATACGACGACTTACAGCTCGTTGAACGACACTACAGTCATGGCCTAAGGGGGTCCGTATCACTTTAAATGGCACTGAGAAACTTTGAGGAGGGTGGCAGGAACCCTGCCACACAAAACAACTACAAATGTGCTGACTGCTTTACGGCATACGTCACTTCCCCCGTTTCTTTTTTGAACATCATAATATGACATTTTTTCTCCACAATTAGATTCATTACATGGTGTAAAGCATAAAGCTGTATAGTGTTAAGCGCTTTGAGTGGTCAGTTTGATCAGAAAAGCGCTGTATAAGTGAAGTCCATTTACCCTCACCTCATCCCTATTCATTGTTCACACAGCCAATGGAAACAGAAATGTTATTCAATCCAACTGCAGGCGACCAGGAATCAGGATTTTACCACGCTATGTGCTGGTGCTCATGGGAAATGCAGTCTTCCTTCAGTCAAAATACTACCGCTTTTGAACACACTGGGCGCCAAAATCGACCAAAACATAAACTTCTTTAGTGTTGCTTTAAAAAACGAATTGGAGTTAACAAGAGTTAAGGATAAATATAACAGAGTATAATCAGCATTACAATGAACATTTACATATATAGTAATTTCTCAGATAGCAAGAAAAAAAAAAGACCCAAACACTAAACCCTGTGGTGCTCCATAACTGATTCTGGAGCATATGGAGGATTTAACAGAGCGAATCGAAACAACAGGGGGGGAAAAAAAGTAATCTTTTTCAAAAAATTTATTTTGGCTATTTTTCCGTAAAATGGAAGGACAAACTAACATTCCTCTAAAAGTGGAAGAATAACTAAAACTGTTGCAGAAAACAGAACATTCTTAAGGGGCTAGTTCATATTTTAAGTGATCAGCCGCTTACTGGTTTTACATTTCCCTATAGTTGCTTTTTACAGTTTATTTTTAAATTGTTATTTTAAAGTTTATAACTTTGTCTAATAAAATTGAACACCAACACTTATTGTGGCACATATTTGGTGTTTTCAGAAGCTTCGTGAACACGGGTAGTTTACTGTATGCAGCAGTAGACGTGTGCAGACGTGCGTCCCGGTTCGTTCAGCTGGTACTGTTTAACCAGAGGAGATGCCTTCTGGCCCTGTGTCTGCTCTTTCAACACCTATACAACAGAAACACTTTCAAATTAAGTCACAAATGAGCTCTCAGAGGTTTGCCTGGAGGCATTTATGCAACATGTCCATGCTGAGAGGTCATCCGGTCACACACAGTTGTGCACCAGCTGAGTTCATCTTGCAGAAGAGAAACTTTAGAACAATTTTTTTTTCACGATTGATTCACGGCAGTTGTTTAGTTTTGTCTGTTTACGCTTCTATGCCCTCAGCCGAATTCCCCTGACTCCCGTTACTGTTTACCCCCATACAGCCTGGATTTTCTTTATTTCCTGCGGTCAAACTTTGAAAGTGTATTTATCATATTCCAGTACAAGAGTTCTGCTCAGGGTCTAATTGGTCGAGTAAAGTCTGAGGTGACCCGTGGACTCGCATAGGCTATGTTCACACCAGGCTAATGGGACCCATATCCAAATTTGTTTGCATACCTGTGATCGATGTTCACATTATTCATGGCATTCTTGAAGAAACTATCATGATCTTTTCAACCTCCAAAACATTTATTTTTTGAGCCAACCCCCAAAGATTGTGATTGTTGTCTTTATAACAACCATGATCCCATTACAATCAAATCATATAAATCGTGATTTATTCCAAATTCCTTGGGTGAACCATTTTACCTTCATTGTTGTTTTTAGACTATTCTTAGTCCCTGATAGTCTCCAGTTTAAAATGTTTTATGCAGACAATAACGCTATTAGTCTTGCCAGCCGCTGAAACCAACAATCATCTGACTGCTTTTATGAAAAACCAACACAATCTGCAAATGTTAACATAACATTTTATAAAAATTGCAACTTCTATGTTTGATAAATATACAATAAAAATACAATAAGAAATGTTAAGCCATTTAAAAAAGACAACTATATATCATCATTATTTTTAATCTTGGAGTTTCAAAATAAAGAAAAATATGTTGATATGGTGTAAAGAAATGCAGAGTTTCCAATCTATTGAAAAGAGAAATAGATCTGAAATGACCACACTGGTTTTGGCTCCAGAGCTGAAGGCTGTGAAGCGTGGCAGAAAGAGTGGCTGATAAAAACTTACATTGTCCAATTTTGCGTTAAAAAACTAACTAACTGGAGAAGCATCTTCTGGATCATGCAGTTTTCTTGCACTATAGTAACCTTTACACATAGAAAACCCATTTAGTTTTCAGGCCAGTAATAGGGGGAAAGAAGGGACAATTTTCCAAAGAGCAAAACACAAGTGCATGCACACACTTAGACACGCAAATGCTTCGAATATGGACCAGAGCGGCATGTTTGTGGTTAGCGCTGAGGAATTACCACGGGTTTATGCCGTCATTTGCCAAATCCCAGGGGGTAGAGAGGAATAAATCCACCAAAACACCAGAAGCCACAATAAAGCCTTCTGCTTGGGGACTGAGAGAGAGAAAGAAAGGAGTGCAACGGAGAGCTGGGGCAGCGAAAGGCTCAAAAGTGACAAAAACACAACCAGAAGTTGACCCTTCGGGATGAGAAGGACACAAAATCGAATAAAAAAGGAGGAAAAAAAATGGAAACAGTGACAAGTTGATCTGCTCGACCTCCAGTGGCTGAATAAGGTTAACAATTTAATTAATTAGCTTTATTACAACAACATACTATGTATTTCTGAAATCTGTTTATTAATCTGTCTTCATGAATTTACATGAAGAATCTGCATTCTGCTACTTACAGTAAGAGCAAAATGTGTATCCTTGTACCTTCCATGATAACTATGGCTACAATGAAGAATCATCTCAGGTTTTTTAAACACAGATTTTTTGGGTTTAATTTGTTTGGGATTAAAGAATGACAATAAAAGGACATTAAAATATATACTAAAATTGAATTTTGTATCATTCTTTTAAATAATTTCCCTCTAAATCGACATGCAGAACATTTTCAGGGTACTTTTAAGGAGATTTTAAGAGTCAAACAAAAAGTAGCATGAAAACCTGAGTATTGTGGCATACAACTGTTTTTAAGTCCCCCCCTAAACCATTCTTATTTGTAAAACAGCTCAAATCAGTCAGAATGGATGGAGTGTTGTTCTGGTAATGCTGCGGTCTCTTCTTGTACTTGTGGGTCAACACCTCTTAAAGCAAGTTGTTTTGCAAGGACAGAGTTCAGTTTACTGTGGCTATGTTCGCACAACAGGTCTTGAGGCTCACTTACGTTTTTGTTGCTGAAATTTTGTTTGAATGGTTTACAAGTCCAAACCAACCTGAATGATAGACCTGAATGATAGACGTCAAACAACAGCGCGATGTTTACTTTAGTAACAACGGACGGCGTCTTCTGTGGATGAATGTTAAAGTTGTTGAGCAAAGGGAGCCGACTGTCGCGTTACAAGAACATAAATAGATGAAGGAAGTTGATAAAAAAAGAAAGCTAAACTCGGCACTGCTTGCTTCAGACGTTGTTTACGCTCAGATTGAACAAGTCTGCTATCTTCTTCTGCACAAATTATGATGCATTTCTCAAACAAATTATGTAAAAGTCGGACTAAATGCGACTTGACTTTTATCCAGATTAGTACCATATGATAAAGTGCCACAATTCTAATGACATGAAAAGGTCAGATATGGGTCGTATTTGGGCAAAAAGCATAAAAAAATAGATTTACATCACATTCGCCTCTGTTGTAAATGTAGCCTATGATCATGAACACAGAGTGAGCGCTGGTTAAATGCCTTCGTTGTCTTAGTTAAAGGAAAAGACTTGCATTGATATCCTGGTTCTTAAATTGTCAGATTTAGGTAAACACTTATATAGGTGGTGATGGTTTCACAAAACAATGCCAAATAATGGCAATGTAAAAACCAATTATCATATCAGTTGCAACCTAACATATTACAGCAACAAAACTTGTCTTGTAGGCCTTAATGCTAGGCTTAAATACTGTACTTTTACTCGTAGCTTTAGCACTTTTTTGAAATAATGGAAAATTAAACTTGCTCATTACTCCAGCCTTGTGTTTTAATCACTTATAATGTTAAACACAAGTAAGACCTGCTTAAAAATAACAATTTTATAGCAATACTGAGCTTGTTGTCGGCAAATTCTCTACTGTGTAATATAGGAAAAAAACTGAAAATGTCCAGAGCAACAAAATTGACAAATTATCTTTCTTAAAAGCAAAATAAAGTACTACTGATCAATATTATGGAAGCAAATTCACATGAAAACCACACAAACTGTCTCCAAAAATTTTCATGAACACCATCTTACATCCCAACTCATTACTCACAATCTAGCCTGGACCTTTAGTGGCGAGGCTAAATACTGTACCTCAGTCCTGCCTTCTAAAGGATCTGGGAAAAACGTTGCAGGCAGTTGGTCAATATCTGCTAAATTGGCTTTCTTGTCATATGAATCAGTTTATTTTAAGCCTAAGTAAGGTAAGTAAGGTACTTTCCAAAAAAAAAACATTTTAATTTCAATAATGCCTGTATCTATATTTTGGTTCTCAGTCAGTACATCCAGTTTATTATTCAAGAAAATCTCTATAATATGAAGAAACCTCCAGCAGAACCAAAACCAAGCATAAAAAAGATGAGGAGGAACTAATGCAAGATTACTTTCCGTTTAGAAGAACAATGAAGAGTTGTCATGGTTAACAGAAAGCCAGACAAGTGTATCTTCTGTGGACAGAAACACACTGAAAGAAAACAGAAAGTTATCAGATCCAATAGCGGCGTCTGATGGAGATTGGAGAGTAGAAAAAGCCTATAGTGGAACAACTATGGAAATGAGCTCAGAAAAACCATTTAAGTAAGGGATAATGAAGGTAGAGCTAGATAGAGCCATCTTTTTGGACCCCTTCAGGGTTCTAAACAGAATATGTTTGGACCTCACTGCCTTCTCTAGTTAAGTTATCCTCAAGTACTGAAACTAAAACTCTTCAACCAGACTTGCTAGTTCATGGAACCGAAAAGATCTCAGTTCCTGCAAATCAAAAACCAAAAATGAAAATAGCCCACCACTTTTCATAAAGACTTCCAGTTGAAATTAATGTGTGGACTTTGACAAAACGATGCTAACTGAGACATTGAACCTAGTCAATGGGTCAAGCTTAATGCAGCAAAGTCCCAGTAGAAAATCCTTTATATTTCGGAGGTTCACCTGTCTGAACAGTCAGTCAAACTATAATGCGTTGCTTAAGAAAAGCATTTTTGCAGTCTGATGCTGCTGCCACTTAAACATTTGTTCTAAATTCAAAAGGCTAGATTAATTTTGGGTCTTGTTCAGGGCATCTTTCTTGAAGTTAGCTTTTGTTAAACATCAGACAGGACAATAAAGAAGGCTGAAGGTTTATAAGGCATTCCTCCAAAGGTTCAAATGGTCCAACAAGCCAGACCGTTCTGTCTGGACATTGAAGCTGAGATTGCAACCAGAGAAAATTACTTTTCTGTCAGCCTGTGTTGAAATACAGTGCAACCGTGATGGGCATCAAAAGGGAAGATAATGAAAACATTTGAGGGGAGAAAGCATAACAAACTTTCTGTGAAGGTACAATAATAAAATAGATACAAAAGCCATTGGTTTTGTTACATCTATAGTATGTATTATAGATTATTTTGTGGCTTTGCACAACAAAAGGCCACATTTCAGGCTCCAGTGAGGTGCAGACTGAAAACCCACAGCCATGCAGAACAAAGGAAGGATGAGTGACGCTCAGATTAAAGGTGAACAGTGATATGACTGAAGCATCTCTTTCGCTGCACCTGACCCTGATACCTGCAGATGGCCTCCGTGGTATCTATCAGAGAGCGTATCTGTCAGAAGCAACCTTCTTCACTCAAAATATCTGACAAGTTCTTTCAGCATCTTCCTATTTAAACACCTAGGCATAATATCAGTGGATAGATGGAACACCTGCTGGAGAGAATATTCTAATGACGGTGATCATAGTGTTGATGGATCAATTTTACAGTGATGTACTGAATTAACCCTAAAAATCTTTCCTGACTCTTTCTAGGATTGGTTTTTGCTTTGTCCTTGTCAGACTTCCACCTATTTTCGGATTTCAACCATTTCCATTGCCTTAAAACAAAGCCTTGCCCTAAGATAGGATAGGGAAACTAATTTCTGCCTGTCTCCTAACCAAACCTTTGTATTCTGTATTGGATCATCCGTGTGCCTAACCCGGACTGCTCTAGATCTTGTTTACCCAGTACATGTAGCCAAAACAGCTTTTTTCTTCCTCTGGTTGCCAAAGACATTGACTTTGACATTGATTTCTCTGTGGACCGCATGTATGACTAGTTGGAAAATCTGTCTTACCAAACCTTTCTTTGAGTTTTCTTTACCATTACATCTGTGTTAGGTTATCCCTACCCGAGTCACACTTCTAATGTGAACAACTGCAAGGATTATTCGCAAACATCTGTGGATCTACTTACTTCTACTGACGTCACTTCGAGCAAAACAGTAAGATAGTTTTCCGAGAAATATTTCCTTCTTCATCACCTTGAAATAATGAACACACTTACCTCCTGCAACAATACTGCTCTGGACCCTACTTTCCCTTCACACCGGCTGATTTCATTTCCTTTTCATTATGTTCAATAAATCTGTTTAAACTGCTAATGGTGTCTGTGCCTGCTAACTACTATAGTGGCTTGAAATCAGTTAGCTCACCATGACAATCGCAGCATCCCTTTTCTCACCTGCCACTTCCTAGTTTACCTCCGAGAACCATTAACAACGCCACAGGGAACAGGGCTGGATCCTCACAGGAAACAAATACCCAGAAGAGCCTGGATGGAAGTCTTCAAACTGACCAATAAAAGGTTTGTGGCTTTCTGTTGGAATGTTTGCTTTACACAGACTAAACAGTCTCTCCTTGAAATTACGAGGATGCTCCTGCACTGTCATCTAGTCTAGATAAAAAAACAAAATCTTGATATTTGTGTCTGCCTGAATTTTTCGTTTTTTTTTTGTGTGGTTTGTTACTACATGTTCAACTCTGCAAACCTGATTAGGAGCTTTGAACCCCTGAGTGACTTGAGACTCCAGGGAACCAAACTGAAAAACTTTACTGACGGTAGAAGCAGCTGTGAACCTTCCAAGGAGAGACTAGCCGACCAAAAGTACTTCAAGAATGTATGAACTGCTCATTCAGGAGTTCAGAAAAGAACCAAGAAAAACGTCTAAAGTAATGCATGCCTCAGTTGCTCAATCATGATCAAGTAACAAGAAGCTAAGCGATAGATTAGGATAAGGATGAGGCAGTTGGATAAAATCGGGTTTTCCAGTCGGTAATTCCTTAAGACAAAAAAGAATTCTGGAACAAAAAACTAAGACAAAGACCCATCCCTCCTGATGGGCAAAGGCACTCTCAACCAGGACTGGGGCGTCTCTACAAACATCCTTATCATTATCAGTCATTTATTTTGCAAAGACATAGCGCTGACCCAGTTTAATGAATACAATTCATGATCACATGTTGTGATTTTCTATTGCTAAACAGGGCAGCATCTCTTCCTGTAGACTCTCTATATGGCGTTGAAGGTAAATCTCCGCTCAGCCTTTGTAAATCCCCGCTTCAGGTACCGCCACTAACTATACAAATGGCAGCAGCAGATAAAAACTGAATAAGAGGACAAAAATTTGGAAAATATATAACAACGGTGTGGTCAACCTGCTTCTAGAGATTGCAAAGAAACAATTAATGGCGTCTTAAAACACACTGTTGCTTTACAAGCAGACACACATGACCTCATCTTGGTCTGATTCACTCATCATTGGCGGCAGCTGCAGCCAATGGTGCACTTTTAAATTCATCACTCACAAGCGTCATGTTTTCTCTATATTATCTACTTGTTGCACAAGGACAGATGTGAACGTGGAGACATGATGAAAAACACATTGTGAAATTATAGTGTTAGAGCGTTTTCTATGAATAATAAGAATGATGACGGGTATATTTGAAGTTAGTCCTTTTTAAAATTACTTTTATTAGCCTGTTTCAGATATTATATGCACATTTTTTATAAGAACTTAAACAACAACCCTTCATTACTGCAATCATATTATTTCTGTTTAGATTCTATATTCTAAAGCTCTAATTGACTCGGCTGTTTTATAATCGACTATTAAAGAATCAACCGGTTTATATTCATGCTCTTACTCTAAAGTCGTAGAAGACTGTTTAGGCAGCAGGTACGTTTGTCCCCTCTAATACGGTGCAACAAATGATGTTGATGAAGTACCTCAACCTCCTCCACGGTCCTCATCTGATCCATGTCTAAAGCCGTGGATCATTCCCTGCTCTTCTCTAAACTAATCAATGCTCAGAGTTTCCATGTTCCAGATCTTTATCTCCTCGCTTCTCGTCCAACAGACCCCTCAACCAAACGCTGCAACCACTTTATCAAAACAGGCAACACCTGCATATAAAGAACCATAAGAGTTGATACACCATCTCACCCATAACCTCCTTCACTGGGCTTGTTGACAGGTGACCATCTTACCCCGTTGAAATAAATCTCTTTGACGTGTTTTTTTTATGTCCATATTTGACTTGACTCTACCAAGTGCAACTCTGGTAGGTCTAACCTCTGTAAGCATATAATCTGGAGCTCTGGAGGAGGACGAACAGGTGAGTAGATTTTCAGGTAAGTTAAGAAATTGTATTATTAGAATTGTTATTACTTGATGCTGGAAGGTTCTACCGCCAGGTAGAGATGTACGGATCTGGAGAGTTCTGGTTTGTGGAGGTGTTGTTGTTGTTGTTGGGGGCGTTCACAGATGGTGCTTTCTGCACAGGTGCTCCCCATTAGCTGATGACCGGAGCTGCTTAAGAAGAGTGGTGGACCAGAGACACTCTGCCTCAATGTTAGTTACTAATCAGTAACGATGTTTCCTCAGTTGTTTCCTCATTGCTTCCTCGTTGCTCCTTCGAAATTACTCCTCGTTGCCTTCTTTGTGTGTTTTCCTCTGTTGAACCTCCAGTACTGTTTCCTGTGTATGCTCAACCAAGGTCAAACCTCCGCATCCACCTATGTGCATAACTCACCATGTACCTCTGGATTTCAGCCTCATTCTGGTCATCGATCCTTGCTTCACTCAGCTCAGTCTCTCCGCTCCAGCTCCTGCAGACGATCGTTCCGTTACCCCCTGGAAAACCACAAACATCAGGATCTCAGCCCTCAACTCACTCACCTCTCCATGGCAGTCTCCATCTCCTCCTGAAGTAAGATCATCTCCAACATTAATTTTACTCACCTCAACTAAATCTCACCACCTCTGTTCTCCGCTTCAGTGCTTCCGGTCTCCCACGTCGTTTCCGCAGTTCCAGCTTCAAGATTAGAGTTCAAACCATTGTTAAATAATACTCATGTGATTATTTACCTCCTGAGAGTCTTCCTGTTGTATGTGGGTCACAAGGACTATCGAAATGATGACACCACTGGATGTAATTTGTAGTTGCAAAATTATCTGAGTAATTCTTAAAGAGTAAGAAAACAACAACTTTTGAAACTCTGAACTATGTTTTGGTTACGTATGTTTATGGTGTTATTGAATGTGTTTATGGAATGCCTGTGAAGTCAATGGTTTACAAGGAAAACCTTATGACAGAAACACGTTCGTAGTAATAGACTTCAAAAATGTCGATTACCAGGGCTCTGATGCTCCGGGTAAAGGGCGTTTAACTTTGTGGCAAATTTCTCCTTTAGTACATTTGTGAAATGTCTTGTGTGTAGTTAAGGCTAGCAGTTGCCATTTCACTGGATTATGTCATCCTGAGCGAATGCTCCCAGTGACCTCTGACAAGCTGTAAATTGAACGAAAAAGCTTTCTCTATGCCTGCTCATGATCAATTGATGTCATAAACATCAAGCGCTGAATAATAAAAGCAAAGTCTGACCAAAGGAGTGATAAATTCAGTTTGATCGGGTCATTAAAACCCTCAGGCGCCTGATTTGACGTCACCACTTATGGCCCAAAATCATGGATGAGCTTTTCTGTTCTTGCTAATAGGTCAAGTGTTTGTGTAGTGTAGTAAAAATGTTGAATTACAGAATTACTGCTGCTACTGAGAGAAAGATGAAATATTATTTCCACTTCCTCTCTGATTTGTCTTAATAAATTTAAGTTTCAATCCGATTTAAGTTCAGAGGTCACTCTAAAACCTTTATTTGTTGGTTTTACCTCTACAAATTGCAGGAGGTTAAAAATTGATGACCACTTTGTTATCTTGAATCAACAAAGTAGCAAAAAACCTTTAAATTCAGATGTATGGATTCTTTTTTATTTTGTTTTTGAAACCTAATTTAATGAAAAACCCAAAGATTACTTTACTAAATGTCTTGAGTATCAATGGTTTCTGATCTGTGTTATTTTGGATCACTGGTTTTGGCTTTAGAACAATCAAGTAACTACCATAATGTTTGGACTATAAGGACCTCATTTTTTCACAGTTTTAGCCGGCTAACAAACTTCAAGGGAAAATCTGCCTCAAAACTTGAGTGACATTGAGAGCAACCATGAAAAAGAGACTGAGAAAAATGTTTAACAAATCGATTCTGGGACTTTTCAATCTACTTTGTTACTCTGTTCTAAACATGCTGGTAGAGACAGCAGTTCGTATTATTTGCAAAATAAAAACACAGCAAAGACAGCCTCCTGCTGAACAGTCAGAATAAGTTGAAAGTACAGTAAATGTATTAATACAGCATAATAAGGGCAAAGTTAGCAAGATTATTGTTAATATGCTGTAAACTCAAGAAATTGCATGGAATTCTATCTCATTATTGAACAAATATTTTACACTATTGAGGTCATTTGTTTCTTTAAACAAAGGGAAATAAATTGCAATGAATGGCAAAATTCTCTTGTTTTTTCCATTTACATGATGAAAGTTAGTACTTAATAGCTTATATGGGAAAGTAAAGACTAAAGAAAATGAATACTAAAAAGCAATTCATCGATTAGTCGTCAAAAATAATCGACAGATTAATCCATTTTCAAAATAATTGTTAGTTGCAGCCCTAAAAAATATAATTAGACATCGCACTTGTTTATGTAAATGTTGTTCAAAAGTAGTCTATCTTGGGTTGGTATTTGTGTTTTTATTGTTACTTTTACCATTGTCATGATTACACCACAAGATTTTGTAAAAAAATAAATATTATTTGAATGAAAATGAAAATACAGTTTTGGCTTCAGCAGAGCTGCACCAGATCTGACCTTTGACCCCTGCCTCGATCAAAAGTGGGACAATGCCTTCGGTGAAACAACGCTGTGGGGCCCTTAGCTTTTACGGACCTTCCCATCCAGCGGCGGCTCATATGTGAACAAGCATATTTCGGTCAGTTTTGTGTTCATAGAGAACCAGAATAATGTGCTTTAGTGTCGGGGGTGTTCACTATTAGTGCAGTACATTCTTCTCTAGTCTCATAATCACGCACAGACCAAGCAGAAACACTACTCTTTCATCACTGGAAAAGAAATCTCGCTGATATATTTTCCTCATTACCCTAAAACCTTTTTATGATTAGCATTTTTTCCATTTTTTTAAGCCGGCTATTTCGCTGGAGGTTCGTACACAGGATTGTAGTAAATCTTTCAAAAGCTTGTCAAACTTTGAACTGCATTGCTTTTTTTCATGTGCCAGTATTTTAATAAAATAATTCTGTTTTTTATTTTGGAGGAGGGTGCTTACGTTAAGTTTTTCATGATCTTTCGAACCGTTTCTCTATAATTAGCTGATGGAGATATCAAGAATAACGCTGGAAGCATAAAAACGGGAATACATTTCAATTTTGTTTACGTTTGTAATGAAGTCTGCTTCGTGTTATTGCCGATCGGTTCAAGTTTAACTCAATTATTTAAGCTTTTAACAATAATCTGACCCTGGGTGAGTCTCACAGGATTTATATTTGTGTTGAACTGTATACAGCCTTTTTCTGGAACAATATAATAATCTTATTCTGATGTTGGGCCTTAATAAAATGCTGTAAAATGCATTTAAAAACCTTTGTTTTTCTTAAGAGTAAAGTTAGTTATGTTAGTATGAGAAACGGACCAGATCGGTCATAAAAAGTGCCTCACAAAATAAATTACTTATGTTAACCACATACATCCCTCAGTGGGTTGATATCATTATGCAAGACAAACTAATATGTGTTATAAATTCCATTTAAATTATACTTCATCCTAAAAGGAGAAAAAAATAATTCTTTATATATAAATTAAATAGGTTGTACTTTTTTTTTGTGGCAGTGGTAGATCCCTTAGGATTGGTAATCTTTTAATTCGCTGCTAGCTCGAAAGGGGTGGGCACCCCTGATTTAAGGTCATCTGTAACGTAGTATGAGCCGAGTAGAAAAGTAAAAAATATGAACATTGCTTAGTTCTGAAATGAAAATGGATACAAAGGAAAATATAAACAGTCGACAATCACCTAAGTTTTCACCTTTAGAGCGCTCATTATGCAACGTCAAGTTGTCTATAAAAACTTACGGATGTTATAGGAAGCCGGGAATGTATGGAGTAAGATTGCTGTCAAAAAGAGGACATTAACATTCATGTTCGTATTTACGTGTCAACAAAGTTCTTGTACGCAAAACTCGAGTTTTTTTTATGGGTACGAATAGAAAAAGTGTTAAAGCGACGTCACAGCACTGAACAATCGATCTTCGTCATGCTCCAAATTTAAAGATGGCCGAAGACAGTGGACCGGGTGGAGCCACAACGTCGGGTGAAGCATCACAGGTAAGATCAAATCTGCGACGCTTCGCCTGAGACGGTGGCTCCACCCAGAGAAATTTGGAGCCTGCTGTGTTTAATGTGATCGCGGATCGGGAGATCATTCTAACAATGTTTTAAACTTGAATTCGTGTCCACAGAGAAAGGAGGAGTTCGTAGTCATAGAAATTAGACTTGTATTCACAAGACCTTGCACTCACAGCTTTTAGGTTCATACATTCATTACTTAAATGTATATTTTTTGTTCTTTACATAATGAATCTTTGAAAGTATGCCTTCGAATTTACCGAGCGGCACCTGAATACACCTGTTCTATACTATTATAACCGAGATAAACATGAAGGTAAAACATGCATTCTGAAAACAACCACTAGGTGTCACACTAGAGCAGAAACCTTCAGCAATAATTTATCAGGCGTTCAAAGACTTTCATGCAACAAAAAAGTGGCTCATTATGTAACTTAGTAAGATAATTGAAGGTAAGGATTGAGTCTTCTGTGCAGCCATGCAACATGATAGAGGGAAGTTGATCTTTTGGCAGAGATTATGCATATTTAGTTATGTTAAGAGAAACCAAATGCCGACCACATGATTAGTTTGCTAACCTGTCACTCCAGTTAACATTGATGGGCACAATTTAAATCAGACATTCTTTCATCTTTAAAGCCTTTTCTTAAGCTTCCTGCCTGTATAATTTGATCCTGCTACCGTAGGTTGACCCTCCTGAACCATATGGAGAAGATAGAGATTTTTTTTTAAAACTTTTTTAAGGGGGTTGAAGAAAAAACAACCTTTTTTTTGTTGCTACGCACAGATATCATTTTTGTCAACAATTAAGGACTTACTATCAAAGATCTTTGCCTCATTAAGCTTTGGTTTTGCAACTTTAAACTGGAATTTTAAAATGAAGCCAGTTTTCAAAACCTAAAGCAGAAATGAGAAAAAGTGTATTCAGACTTCTCAGTCCATCATTTTCCTCCCCAGCCATTTTTTTCTCAGGCCATGAACTCTACAGGTGTGGATTTATTCCTCCCTCCGTCTCCATGTGGATCTCAATCCACTGACCTCCACTCGCACATATCTGGCAGATGTTTCTGGAGTACAAGCGGGCGAATTCATGGGGGACAGGAAACCAGATCCGATGCTCTGTGTTTTCATCCAACTGTTTTCTGCCAAGTTACAGCGAATATTTGCATCCCAGAATAAATTCAGACAGTCTCAGTGTGAATCTGATTGGTTTGGTCAGACAAAGCTCGACAGCAGCCATGTTTTAGCTTTCGTAGTGTATGGATGAATTGCATCACTGGAAAAAGAACAAGCTGTAACCACGAGTGAAGTTATCATTTTTGTGAAAGTTAGCACAGAGTGAAAAAAGATGCTACTGCAACTCAATAAAAACTTCAAAACTGAGTTTAGATACTTGCCTTATTAAACTTAAAGAAGAATTAACAGTATCTAAAAAGAAAAATACTGAGATTTTCTGTCCCCTAGGCTACGTTAATACAGCAGTTCTTCATATTTTTTACATCCAAATGTTTTTAGCTTGTTCATACAGCTAATTAAAAGCCAAGCTGTGAGCTTATTTGACGCAATCATAAAGAATATAGACGTCACACAACAGCGTGTCTGTGGATCAGCTTTAAAGTTTTATGTCAGAGTTAAAAAGGTAAGCAAAAGACGGCCTTGCTTGCTTCATCCATTGTTCATGTCCAGATTTACCGCATCTGATTTCTTCTGGTGCAGGATTAGGACGCATGTTTCATGTCAATGGCGTATAAGTCAGAAAAATTGCTATAGAACCGTTCAGAGTGTGGACGTTTTCAAAGCTATCGTACACATCTGATTTTCCCTTTCAGGTTTATTGTTGATCTTAGTGGATGCAGGACTTTCTCATTAAATATCGCAAACTAAGTGTGTCTAATATGTCTGTATTTAGTTAAACGGACGATCAACGGTTTAATTATCAACCTGAATAACAGCTTTTATACTTTCAAGCACTGAGCAGATCCATAGAACAAATTAATGTGTGGACGTGCCATAATCCTTTCCAGCTCAATAGAAACAAAACTGAAGCTATTACTTTTGGACTTTAATAGAAATGATCCAGAATCGGCTCACATGTTCATCTACTAAGGCTAGTACCTATTGATCAGGCCCGAACCAGGATTTAGTCATGGCCTGAGGCCTGAGCCTCCAGAGACACACAAAGACGATTGTAAAGACAGCCTTCCATTACCTAAAGAACATTTCTAGTTTCAAAAGACTAATGTACCACCAAAACCTTGAAAAACTCATCCATGCATTTATCTTTAAATAAACTGATTACTGCAACGTCTTCACGGGTCTGACTGAAGTAAATCAGGCAGAAGGAAGTGATCCAGAATGCTGCTGCTTGAATCATTATTGAAACTAGGAAACTGCAGTAGAGCATGTCAGTTTATAAACCCTTAAACACCTGGAAGCTTAAAGAGTTCACATAAAAATACTTTAACTACTTTAAAAATCATTGTATGACTTTGCACCTGAATACGTTAAAAACATGTTTTCATTGTATCAACCTTCTGGTTTAAAGAAACACTAAGTAACTTTTCAACCTTCATTGAATATAAAAACTTTTGTGATTATTTTCACAACTCGTTGAATGACATCTCTGTCATGGCCCCGAGGGGTCCGCATCGCTTTAACCGCTTTAGCAACTTTGAGGAGGGTGGCAGGAACCCTGCCACACAAAACAACTACAAATGTGCTGACTGCTTTATGGCATACGTCTCTTCCCCCGTTTCTTATTTTCAACATGATCACATGACATTGTGTCTCTACAATTAGATTCATCACATCATCGCTATTCATCCTTCACACAGCCACTGAAAACAGAAATGTACTTTAATCCAACAGCAGGCGACTGAGAGATCAGGATTTTACGACGCAGTGCTTTGGTCCTAATTGCTAATGTAGTCTTCCTTCAGGCTAAAAAACTACAGCTTTTGTCCACACTGGCCGTGAAAATCGACCAAAACTGAAACTTTAGTGTTGCTTTAAATCTACTCTGCATCCCTAAACAGGTAGAAACAGAATTTCATTTTCTTTAAGTTTGTTCTAAGTTTCAACAGACTGAAAACCTGAAAAGCTGCTAAAACACAGACTTATTTTAAATCAGGACTAAAAACCCATTTATTTAGAACTGGTTTCCTTCTAGTCGGGATTACATTATTTTGTGTTTTCCTATTTCCTGTTTATTTTTACCTTTTGAAGCACTTTTAAGATTTAATGGGAGAGAGCCAAGATAGGTTGTTGAACTTCTTTTACAAAACATATTAAATCATGATTCAAAAAACAGCGTTTTGTATCTACTGATATTTTTACAAGGGTTGCATGTCAAATATTTATATGGAAAAAACAAAGAAGGAGAAATCTTGTTTATCAGGGTCTGTTCTGACTTTAAGTACCTGCAGTAGCGTAAAAATCTTTGTCAAGTACTGACAACAATGGTTGACAAATTGATCTCTGGAAGAATTTGTGTTGTGGAAATCGAGCTGGAATCCAAAGTTTTATATCTTCTTTCTTTCATGTTTCAGGAGTCTCCGCTTGTAGACAGCCTTGTCTCCAAGGAACTGCCTTCCTCTGGTGCGTACATGTACCTCTTCCAGGTTGCGACGTCCACAGTTGACTTACTTGGCGGTACACATCCGTCCTTCCTGTTAAAAAGAATTAGTCAAAACTCATAAATCATGCAGCAGATGTTCACATTTAGTCTGGACTTTTCCCCAACATTTACAACCAAGATTTCGAACTAAACTCTTTGATTTGCCTTTTTTTTTTTTTTTTTTTGACTGACAGCTAATGAATAATGAGGTCTGGATGCATACCAAGATCAAGTGAATAAATGCATGAGCTTACATATGTGTATCCAGACCTGTGTTGACACTCATTCACTACTGCCAACGTGTTTCAGCACATATCGATCAAAAATTGGGGTCTGCTTGTTTGTAGGAAATATTTATGCGTGAATCTGAATATGCGTACCTGTGATCGGTGCGTACGTTTTTGCAAACGTAGCATCTTCACGTGCCGCAGGCAATAACTTTAAGAGATTTCAGATATTCCCCTGCCAATCATGCGTCAGCTTCCATTTGGTAATCTCTCTAATCAATGCAGAGGCAGAGATTTTTTCCCCCTTTCTGTTCCTTTGAATTGATGCCATAATAGAGTTCAAGCTCAGCTCCTTCCCCTCTCTTTTCCATTGATTTTAGTCTCGTTTAAATGTAGTTTGTCTGTGGAGTGACATTTAATTAACTCCTGATTCCATAATATATGTTTTCCATAACTCCATCAGTTGTCTCCAGTCACGGATGGGTTTTAAGGGTTTTCTGATGCTACTGCTGCTTTTAATGATTTAAAATTAATGTCAATAGGTCATATTTAGTGTAAAATCTTTAAAATTTGTGCCATGTTTGATTGAAATATGAGCCTAAGACATGAAAACCACCTAATTAGGGCAAGAGTCTGAAACCGTTACAAGTCCAAAATACATTTTTGCTACAGTGGCTTACAAAATTAATCATACCCACTGAACTTTTCCATATATTTTCATATTACACCAATAAACATAAATATATTTCATGATGAGATGCAAACCCCATACAGAAAGACCCTAGGCTGATATCTTTACCTTTATCTTTACCTATCCGTCACAACTAGTCAGGCACTCCACTAACCTTCAGCTTGATTGTTTGCGTTGGTATTTTATAATGAGTATGGACTTAATATATTATCAATTTACAGAAAAGACAAATTAGAACCGTATTAAAAGATTCTTCAGTAACTCTCCTTTGGATTCCTTCAAGTCTCATGAACATTTGGAGACATTTCTAGGACAGTATGTCAAAGTGTAGCTTAACTAAAAAATATCCTTAACATATTTTCTAGTTGTCATGAAAGCTGTATTGTGTTCTGCAATTATCCACTTTTCCTTTACTCGTCTAGTGTTTTGCATGTCTTGAATTTTTCTTTCTCCATCGCTTCATTAAAAAAACCTTCCTGTGAGTAAAATCACAGCTCAGGTACAGTACAGTGTTTTCCATATGGCCCCTATTCACTGACTCTAGAGAAATGTCATATTGTAGCTAACTAGCCTGTAAAAACATAACAGGGGTCTAAAAGTGTAATGAAAACCCTGTTTGGTCCCCCATTTACATTGCCTGAAGAAGTAGTTTCACCTGGCTTCTAGGAGTACTGTCTTCTACCAACAAGCTTTAAGATTTGACCCGTTTTACAAACCAGCTATTCAGGCTGGAATAAATGTGCACAAAAGTGAGAAGATGAACAAGATATCACAAGCTGTCACATATAGGAAATGTACTTTCAGTGGAAAAGAAAGCCTGAATAATATTTGGTTAAAGACAAGTATTGTGTAATACGGATTGACATTTACTGTTTAATACTAAGAAGAGTTAAGTTTTGTGTAAATGTGTTACTATTCATCATTTATGACTGCACAGGTTTAACACCACGTCCAAAGTATTATACGGCATATGTGTCTGTGTTAAAGCTAATGTGAGACAACGTATAGCTAACAGAAGACAGCCTAAAATAGAGACACATTTAAGCTAACAAAAAACAACATAAAGCTAATAGATAAGTTTGAGCTAATTGAAGACCAGTTAAAGCTAACAGAAGACAAGTTAAAGCTAACAAAAAACAACATAAAGCTAATAGAAAAGTTAAAGCTAACAGAAGACAAGTTAAAGCTAACAGAAGACATCATAAAGCTAATAGAAAAGATTAAGCTAATTGACAAAGTTATATAAATCAATTACAAGTTAAGGGTAATAGTAAACGGGTTCAAGTTAATAGAAAAGTGAAAGCTTATATTAGACAACTTAAAGTAAATAGAAAAGTTTAAGCCAACAAAGGACAAAAGAGAACATAAAGCTAATAGATAGGTTTGAGCTAATCGAAGACAACTTAAAGCTAACGGTAGACAGCATAAAGCAAATATCTAAGTTTAAGGTAATTCAAAACAAGTAAAAGCAAACAGTAGAAAAGTTACAGTTAGTAGTAGACAAATTAAAGATAACAGGAAGGGTTAAGCTTATACTTCATAAGTTAAAGACAATAGATGACAACTTAGCAGACGAAGAAAAAAGCTAATTACACCTAACCAGAGGTAATCATAGTCATGCTAACAGCTAAAAAAGGTAAGTAACAGCTAACTAAAGAAAAGGCATTAATCAAAGCAAGTTGAAGATTGCCTAACAGCTAATCATAGGTATGCGACATCTAAAAAGGAGATTTTAAAGATAAAAAAAGCGCATAATTCGGAATTACGTTCAGCAAAAAAGCTTTGAGTATTTTACAGCAAATAAGCAAGAGGTTCAATGAAAAACGTAATTAAATTTACTGTCAAATTTTTAATAAAAAAGTCTGAGTAACATCATTAAACTTGGTACGTTGACTCCAAATAGGACTTTCGAAATCCAATACTCAAGATAGCTTTACTGGGGGGCGGGGCTTAATTAAATAATGTGACATCACTACACAATTTAAGTTTGTTTCTGTTACTTTCTTCTAACACGATGGATTAAAAAGAAGGATTTAATAAAAACAATGCATACATATTTAAAACTGTTGGTGTCCAAAAACAGAAGGATGTTGTTAAATCAAGATTGCAACTTAAAGCAGACACCACTGTGTAAATAGAATTAAAAAAATTATGCAATCGCAACATATATTTTTTTAAAAGCATTTTACTTATTATTCATTTAACTTGCTCTAAACCCCAAGTTCCCAACTAGATCAAACTCTTCTAAACTCCATGTCTGATGGCATAAACTGCAAATACCGCTTGTTATTTTGTTCCCAGGCCTTTTTGTAGTTGCAGGATCTTCTTTACATTGTAGATTTCTTAATAACAAAATAGTTTTTCCTGTGACTTCATACTGGATGGATCGTAGAGCGTAAAATATAGAGCGTATCATACAGAAAACTTTCATTGTGCTGAACATACAAGCTAAAACCTTAGTCCAAGTACCAGCTAGCAGCTTGAGTTTAAAGTAATAGTTTATGAAGTTATTAGCGTGGCTCTACTACTGTTAGCTTGAATGTGGGCAGATGTTAGTTTTTCCTCCCTTTTTCCCTGCTTTCATACCATTTCTTAATTTTGCCAAACAGCGAACAGTCATTTCCATTTTCTGTGAAACAACTGAACAAACACGTTGTGAGCCTTTCAATTACACCCAAACTGAGCATGCAAAAAGTTGCAAAAAAAGACCAACACTTTGTCAAAAATTACAATCTACACTTCTCAGACAAGTTCCATTAGGAGGAACTTATTGCTTACACAGAGACGTAATCTTCCCGGCTTATGGGCATTAATATCAGCGGCGATGTAATGACTCTCTTGGGGTCTGACCTTTCTAAGTGGGACGGAAAACAAAGGCAGCACTTAGGCGGCCGCCCCCGCATGCCAACATCCACGCGTTCACGCGCACACTTCATACTTTGTGCAAGGATTTGTTTTCATAAAAAGGAGGACCGTAGCCTTGGCAGTCTGTGCTGTATTTGAACTTTTTGTCAAGCTCGTTGTTTGTGTTGGTGCCGGGTGGCTTGAGTTTGTGCAAAGGTCTCGTGTCTGTGTGGAGCTCTCAAACTAAGGATTTGATAGATTTCCAGCTACTGAATAGATTTATTTATTCTTTCCTTGTTTTTTTACATAAATGCTCTTAAAGTCAGTAGGAGTCTGTGTGTGTGTGTGGTAGATGTTTTTCCTTTTTTTCAGTTAGTTCACTCAGGTTTAAAATCAATTATATGTATGGATATTACATTTTCAGTGATTTATACTTTTTGTATGTCTGCTTTTGGAGATTTTTTGGCCGGCACAGAAAACTCGGGGAGCAAAAGAACAAGAAAACATTTGAAAAAAACCATATAAATCCTCATTAAATCACCATTAGAAAACACAAAAATATGTGATCACATTTAGAAGGAATCTGTAACAATTAGAGAATGAATTGCATGTAATTTTTGGCAATTTGCTTGGTATTTATACTGTGGTTACCAGAGAGCCTCTGCAAAGTAATGCAATTAATTTAACACTTAACACTAAGTATTATGTTATCCGTTTGCTTCAGTTTTTTTTGTCCCTGGCAGGATCTATTCATTAGTAGTTTGAAAAGAAAAAGGGGATAAAATGAGGTAAATAAACCCCGGACGGTTCCTTCGAGGGCAAAAGCTTCCGCATTTATTTATTTCAAACATGTATTCACATTAAAAAATTGTTATGCATTATTTATATGGGTACAAAACGAATTAACCCGCCAACGATGTGTGTTTAAATGCACCATTTTTATTTACAATGCATTTGAATTTCCCTTAACCGGCTGCGGAAGAAGTACTGGAAAAAAATATACAACGACCGTAGACATGTGTTGGTTGGTAGTGTTGCAAGCTCAGGTTAAAGTACAAAAACAGAAAATTATATATGTTAATTTTCACTACATTGCTTTATTGTTTATTTAGTGCTTTGATGGAAACTTGTAACTCTCTGAAACTATCTGATGAAGTACCAAAAACCTATGTTACCTATGAAAACATCAACACAAAAACACAATGAAGGACAAAAAGACTTAAAAATTATTTCACCAATTTGGTTCTTCTATCAACCTTTCAGTGCAACAATTACTGGCGTGCAGAATCTCAGCAATGCTTTGGTTTTGTCAAGCTTACGTTACCTGAGCAGGTATTTAAATTGACTGGCACCACAATAAAAATAAAACTTTTATGTATCATCCCAGTCGATCTAAGTGGCAGCCTGACTGCACCGTGTTGTGGATATTAAAATAATAAATCCTAATTAAATTTTTTTTTAGTTTTTACTATTTTTATTTTACTACAATAAAAAAAATATGAGGTTTATATTGGGGCGTTTATTCTGTTTATTTTAATCAATGGAGCTATATATATCTATTATTCAATTCATATCTTTTTACATTGTCAGTTATGTGATTTGCTTTTCAAACTGTAAAGTATTTGGACATCAAGCAACATGTAAACAGATTCCTGGCCAAAAATAAAACTCCTTACTTGCCCACATAAAAGCAAAAAGAGGAATTCACATTCATTATTTCAAAAAAATCACGTTTGCCAAAAACGAGTACCATATTTAACGGATTATAAAGCTTAGCCTTACATGTTCTCAAAAAACATCCGTGCACCTTTTAGGTACAGTACGTGCCTGTGTGCCAGATATATTACCAGTAAGACAACATTTCTTTTTGAAAGGACTGTGAAAACAGCACTAGCGAAGAGACATGCTTATGAGGCCCAATTGAAACTCCTGGCCATCAGTGGTGCGATTTTAAATAGGAAGAGCAGCTGCAGGAGAATTTAGCACCAAGGAATTTATGGGTCGATGCAAGAAAATGAACTGCGGAAAGTTAAGAAAGGGAAACAAAGTTTCAGCGTAGATAAAGCGTGGTGGCCTCAATTAGAAGACAGACTTACAAAATGGATTGTTGACCAGAGAGCACCCAGGAAAAGCATCTCCAGTCACTCGACTGAAACCAACAACGATCACACGAGACATGAAAATCGAACCGTTTCAAGGTGGTCCGTCTTGGTAGTTTCGTTTCATGAAGAGGCATCATCTACTACTGTGGCTCAGCAATGCCAACCTACTGCAGTAACAAGATCACCAACATGGACGAGGTCGCCATCACTTTTGACACCCCCGAAAACCAAAGAAGTTAAGGGGACCAAGAACAGTTTCGATAAGCACCAAAAGGCATGAGAAGTAGGCTTTCACCGTTGTTCTTGGTTGCCATTGTCATTGTTAAGGCCAATCAAAAGGCCTGCATAGACATAGACAAGATAAGATAGTGGCTAAGAGAGGTTTATGTCATGGTTTTATTGTTTTTTGTGTATTTATTCTGTCTAGTGTTACTGTTCTTTGTTATTCTCCCTGTGATCTCCGGTTCTCCCTGTCCTCTCTCTCGCTCAATCTACCTACCCCATTATCACACACACCGTCAATCATTTCTGCAACCAGGTCATTTCCTTTGTTCAGCTTCTCACCCTCCCAGTATATAAAACTGGTTCTTCATTGTACTTACTGCTCAATTCTCCCATTATGTTCCTCCCTGGCTCCCACTGCTTCTCCTCGTGGTTCCCCCAGTGTTCCTTCCGAGTCCTTTAGTTCCTTATTGTTTCCTGTTTCCTGCTCTCCATGCATCGCCATTACTTGCTCTCTGTGCTCTGTTGTTGTTCTGGTTCCTGTGTTCATCATCCAGACTTACAATAAATCATCTTATCATCCAAGCTCCGTGACAACCGGATGGTATTTGTATGGATAACTTTTTTTGTGGATAAGCTGTTTATAGAAGATGAGGACTTACCTAACCCTGCAGAAGAAGACTACGGTACTTAAACAGCAATGTAAATTCATTGTTAAATAGAACATGATACAAACATGATATTTTGTTTCCATTGCCCTTTTTTTTGTAGATCGTACGTTTTAGTGTGTAAGTCAATGAATAGTTGCTTTAATTGACGCTGCCTTATAGTGCAGAAAATACGGCAAGTGAAATGTTAACATTTCAATTTTTTAAACTTACATGATTATGGATAAACACCAAAACCAATCCATTTGTTTCCATCACAATCAAAATGTAAGGCAAAATCCTGATTGATCATATTAAAAAACTAAATATTTTTACATTAATGCTTTGCCAGTTTCAAAGAAATTATATTACATGATAACCAAGAAATGAACCTCAGTAAAGAACAGAACCAAATTAAAAACAACTGCTGCCATAATGAGCAGTAATATAATCAACCAGGAACAAAAGCTTTAAATGAACAAGCTTGGAATAATAAGATTAACTTTCAACTGCAAGATTGAGAACCTCTTATTAGTTATTAGAGCCACTATAAAAACATACACTACCAGGGGGGTGATTCTAAATCAACCACTGGGACTATTATGAAGCCACAGGCAGAAAACACACAAATCCGCCTAAGAACTGCTCTTTAATGGTTCTGGCAGAGCAGCAGGGTTGATATCTTAATGGGTAAGAGTCCAGTTGGGCGACTGCCACGAGTAAAGTTAGCACACGCTCATGACCATATAAAATGACAACAAACAAGCCCTGAAAACCCTCTGCAGTGGCAGCATCACACGTTGTACCAGAAACCCACAGAGACACACATGAACCAGCCTTTTAAAATGCTCTGCCAGTCTTACACTAAGCTATGATTGGCGAAGCTCCGCGATTGGCCGCTGGACGTCTGCCAGCGACCAGTGAGACGCCTCGGTCTGTGCGGCTCCTAAAAACGACGGGGGGCCCCCGAGCATGTGTGGGCGTGCTTGGTCACCTTAGTTCCCCACTGACACAGACGCGCATACCTGTCCCGCACCACTGGCTCCAGGATTTCACTCCATAAAACCTGAAATTAATAAGGCCTGGTAACCAGCCGTGGTGTGTGATAGTGCCACATGTGTTACACTCATAACACACTCACAATGTCTTTATATCATAATAAGGTTTCCATTAATTTTTCGGTCATTTCTATCATCTAACTACGGTGGCCGAAAAGTCCAATTACAAAAACAAAAAACAAAAAACTACACGACGACTAAAGACACTACGTAATGACAAAAGACACTACACAACAAAAGACACTACGCAACGTCAAAAGACACTACACAACAAAAGACGCTAAGCAACGACAAAAGACACTACACAACAAAAGACACTACGCAACGACAAAAGACACTACACAACAAAAGACACCACGCAATGACAAAAGACACTAAACCACAACAAAAGACACTACACAACAAAAGACACTAAACAACAACAAAAGACACTAAACAACAACAAAAGACACTACACCACAACAAAAGACACTACACCACAACAAAAGAAACTAAACAACAACAAAAGACACTGCACAACAAAAGACACTAAAAAACAACAAAAGACTCTAAACAACAACAAAAGACACTACACAACAAAATACACTACACCACATCAAAAGACACTATACAACAAAAGACACTACACAACAACAAAAGACATTTTAATTACACTGATTATTTTAGTTGAGGATGGAGCTCCATAGTGACATCTGGTGGCGCCATTGAGGGATGCAACAGCTTAAATGATTGTAGTATAGACAGCTGTGTCTTAAAAGTTAATCCACAAGTTCATCAGAGTTGCTGACTTTAACTACAGCGTGAAACATAACGACACGCTAAGCAATTTAGAAAAAAATAATATTTAAAACTAAAAGTTAGGGGATTGATACAAAAAAAATCTCTTATCCCCCTGGAGTTCAATTAAATCCATCAAGACATGTGAAGAGTATAGTCCATGTGTAAATCTGCGTTGATCAGGCCGTCCTCATAACAGGACACTAGTGGGAGAGGTTCACCGGGACAACTTTGTCTACGCCAAAGGGGAGACTGCAGACAACAACCAGTCATATCTTTAAGAAAGAGTTGCAATGAAAAAGCCACTGTTGGAAACTCGCATCAAGGTTTAACTAGTGGTCAAGTGGAAGAAAGTTATTTGGCCTGATTAGATTAACATGGAGGTTTTTGGGCATCACAAATAGTGTTTTTATATATTTGCTGGACAACGACCACACCATCATTAGTAAGTCGGGGGGTTAGCATGGACGTAATTTGATTTCCAAAAAATGAATGACATGCCTTTTTTTAAATAAATAACCTTCCCTTTTAATGGCTCAATAGTGCAAAACTAAATTCTTTTATAAAAAAACAATTGGTCCAATTTAACTGTAAAAACCACACATTTTGATGAATTTACTAGATGCCTCGGAAAGTACAAAGTGGACATATTTGGGTTAAAGAGGATCGTTGGTCACCCTATTATTAGTGGGCTGCTTCTCGGCACCCAGCACTGAAAGGCTTTAAAAGGTAGAAGTGAAAGCTATTAAACCAAATGTCAGAAAATCATTAAAAATAAGGCTCCTCAAGAGAACTACAGCTTCAGAGAACATTTTACTTTAAATGCAATCGTTGTCAATGCAAGAGAACGACCAAGAGCATCGAGGTAAAGCTACAGAGAGACGGTTGGAAGACAACAACGACGGACAGTTAACTGATCTCATGCAGACCGAACGACCCAAATCTGCACGCCTGATTGACTCCGTCCAGTGGAAAAAAGCAAAAGATGCATCTACTAAATACTAACCTATTTTATTGCAAAATATTTGTATTTTGACAAAAGTTTTCAATCTGACAATAAAAAGGTTAAAAAGCCGATTACATTTTTATTAGTTTTTCAAATCAACATAATAAAATGCACTGGGCCATCAGAACGAGCAGACGTTACAAAATTGTTTTGACAAGTGAATAAAAGTGGAAACATAATTTGAAAAGCCACACTGACTATGGAAAATTGGGCTTAATGCTCGCCAGTCAAACCCAAACAGACTGTTAAAGTGGGCCAGCAGATCAGAGTCGAACAGCTCCAGTGTTAAATGGAAACTGAGCAGCGCTGGAACAGAATTAGTGTTAATGTAAGGCTCTATTGTGGCGGATGCCTTTGAGCGTCCAGAGGCAGAGAACATTAAAGCGAGAGTGCGTACTCGGTGAAAACAGGGCGTTTAAAATGGGTTTATTTTATGAAATCTAATAATCGCGGCAATAAAAACATTGGAATAAAGATGGTGGGCCGTTTCCTCTCCAGCTCCCATTCGTAGAGCTGAGCGGACGGAAATGAGGTCGTACAGTTTGGCGTCAGGACAAGCTCTGGGTTGCACTAAAATCAAAAGATTTAACCCAACAGGATGTTGCATCACGAGGCTGGCTGGCCGGTGTCTCATTTGGTTGATTTTCCTTTCTAAGCAGCCACAAAAAACAAATGTTTAGTCTGCACTGATTTAGCTTTTATTATCAATGCGTTAGAGCTCTGGTTTTGGGAATAACCCAAAACAGGGATGAAATATGGTGAGATTGACGGAGGGAATGCAAACTAAAAAAATAAAAAGAGAAGGGTTTCGACATGGAAAAACAAACACAATAAAAGATAGGTTGATTTAAACTGAACTGAATTGATTGAACGAGGAGGAGGGTTGTGTTAGACTTTCTTCATCAATCTGCCGAAAACATGAAGCCGTCGCTCGTCTCTCCCCGTCTGCAGCGGTTCTTCCCTCCAACAAAAAGTCCTGAGGCGAAAACCACAATCTCAAGCGGCTTATTGGAGGGGCGCGTCCTGAGATCTAAATCTAACCTGTTCAACGACAGGCCGAAGTGTGTCGGCTGGTGGTCCTTGGGAACTGCAAATGCAGCATCAGTACAGGGTTGGGTGAAGAATCTGGAAACATTTACTAATGCAGACCCGCAAATGAATCTAAAGGCAATATAAAAAAAAGCAGGGTGACCTAAATGTTTGACTTCATGTGTGAAGGTCAGAGCAACAGTGAGCTCTTCTTACTGAAGAGCACCGAGGAATGATACGAAGACTTTCGCTGGAGGGTGAGCGGTCTTTGAAGCGTCTTGGTTTGTAGTTCAGGGGGTTAAGCACGGCCTTCAAACATTGCAAGAGAAATCAGAAGATCCTAAACTGTGCTAGAAACCCATTATAAGGAGGTCGTAGTTGTTCATTGTCCAGGCCTTCGGTATTCATTGGCAGGAAGAGTTGTTGTGCATCGTTTTGTTCATTCGTCCTCCTTCAACACCTTGATGATCGACCCAGAGTTTTTGTGTCAATGTCTACAAATGTTAGTTCATATACTGTTGTGCCTCCTCAGTACCTCCGCGGACCCCCTGTTGAAGACCTCAGCTTTGGTGTATTAAAAAAAGTGAAATCTATTAAATTAGGTCAAATATGTTATGTTGTTGAATATAATTAAAGACAAACCTGCCTTCATCACAGCTTTCCATAAGTGGATCTTTATTACAACAGAAGCCTCAGATTTCTTCTTAGAGAGAATATTTACAGAACCGAGAAAAAATAAATAAAGGGCAAAATGGGATTGATAAATTTCAAGCTTGTTATTTAGGTTATTATGGTTAGCAACTTTAACAGACCTAGCTGGACTTGCTGGAGGGTAACAGGAGTGCACATAATTTTAGTAAATTTCTGGTTGAATATCAGCTGCACTGGGGTTGTAATTTGGGCCATCCAGCCTTATTTTTAGCTACATGCATCCTCCATAGCATGATGCTACCACCACTATGCTTCACAGATTAGTATTTGTTCAGTGTTAATTGCGGTGTTACGGCCGACCTCTGACCTGTCTGAGAAAATCTCAGGTCTTAAATGAATTTTAACAATAATTGATACACTTTGTACTCCTCTTTTCTCAGGGGTTACAGATTTAAAGGGGTGAGTTTCGATTGAGATTTATTTACTTGTGTGGTATTTAGTGTTGATGTGTCAGATTGAATCCCATTAAAAATACACTGAAGTTTAGCATAATATGAGAAAATGTTTATATTGTCAATGGGTGTGAATACATTTGAGTGACCTGAGGTGCAGCAAAGCTAAATTTGAGTATAGATCCACAGAGGAGCTCGTTATGCAGCTTTAAATGCAGAGAAGGACGCAACCGTGATAAAGCATCCAGCATCCAAACAGGGCAATAAACAATGAGCCTCAGTGAAAAAAGCAAAGCTTCATTTGCTCGTAGATTTATAGAGCAATCATCACAGTACGAAACTAACTTTACTATCTATTGTTGCTCACAAACACACAGAGGGGATGTTGTGCAACTGTGACCACCACAAAGCGCAACAAACACACGGAGATGGATAAATCCAGCTGTACGACAAAACGCCGGTTGGGGTTTAAACGCGTTAAAATGTGGCGGAGACGTAAGTAGATAAAGGCATAAGTAATGTCAATTGGTCACAGAGTGAACAGGAGTATCATCCTGAAGATCTGCAAAAATAAAAAAACAACCTCAAAACACGCTATACTCCCCTTCTGTTACCAGCCGCCTCTAAGGGGGTCAAGCACAGCGTTTCACAAGCTTTTCCACGTTTAACAGCCTGAAATTGTATTAATGCTGATGCTAATTCGTAATTGCTGCGTCCCATTGCTTCAGTAAAAACTCCGCTCTGTGTGGGGAGCAGAGCAACAATGGGCTCGAACAAAGATGGCCATTGTTAAGGCCTGTGAGACAGGAAGCATCCAGCACAGCCAGTCAGACCAGATCAAATATGGCTCCTCGTGGTCCGCCCAGCATCCTGTCCCACGCAGGAAATGAGCCACGGCGGCTCGTCAGACGTCAGGAGCCCCTTGCTGACGGTTTACAGTGAATGAACCGACATCCTTCAGAAGGAAGCCTTAAAGATCTGCATGGCTGACCTTCAGTGTCACTCTTCATCACAGAGTCAGGGCAGTTTCCTTTAAAAGTCCCTTCAGAATAAACTTGGACGTCTGTTATTTTGGGAATCTCACGCTCCGGCCCTCGTAACTCCGGCCTGGACGGGCTGACTTCTGGCCAAAACTCGTACCCAACCAGACCAGAAGAACGACATTTCCGCCACAGAGATGAAGGAGAAGGCTTTAAAGAAATGGCATCTTGGGAAATTACAGGAAAACTTTGCGAGCATTTCCCGAGTCTTCTTCAAGGACACGGATATTTGTAGCCCTTTACATTCTTCATTGTTCTTCTCTCAGATCTTTTAAGTTATTCCCAAGAGACCGCACTATAGAAAGAGAATCAACAAAAGGAGATGTGAAAATGTTGCATCTGCAGGAAAACCATTACCGTAAATCACGGCGGTGATGATGATGATGATGGTTGGCAGTTCTTGAGAGAAGAGGACTATCAAAAGTGAATCCAAAATTTTATTGAGCCCTTTTGGTTATTGTGGAGACGATCTGACAAATTCCCTGACCAATACTACTTCAGATTTGATTAAATCACTCAACTTGTGACGTGACAAACATTATCAGAGACTGCTGGCAGTATAAAATCACACATAATTTTTTGTTGTGAGTGAATAATGATACGTAGTTTTAAATTAATGTAATTCAAGAATGTCAATTTAATTACTTAATTTCATAATTTAACAGGTATTTTTAAGTTAAATGGTACATTGATTTCTTTCCTTTTTTTAGGGGTCACATCACTACGATTCTGATTAGATAATACATTTTCACTCCTATTGATACGCTCCATAATTTCACAGAAAATTAGTCTGAATTGAAACCTTTCTATGAAACAGATTCCTTACTTCTGCCAAAATGATCCAGTTGGACGTTGTTAAGATCAGCCAAACTTTTAATGAAGGCTGAATATCTTGAACTGTTAATTAATTTGGTGCAACTTTGAACTACTGTTAAATCACATCTCTCCAAGACATTCAGCAAAGCTGGAACAGCAAGAAAACATAGCATTCAGTAGGAAATAGGTACGAGAAAATACCATCTAACCTGGCTTTTCAGCATAAATTATGAGTTATGGCATTAATTTATATACAATTAAGTAAACAATAATATCCAGTTTTTACAGCCGAGCAGATTCTAAAATAATGCTAATTAAACATACATGGAAAGATGTAGTGTGTAAATGATACAAATTACACATATGTTTCATTGCACATCATTCCTTACTAATAATTGTCAATAAAAATAATTTAAAAAAATATGCCACATGTGAAGTCATGTACATGTACATGTGAATTTAGAATATAGCAAAAAAATTACTGCAATATTTCCTCATGTCTGTCACATGTGTTCAATATGTTTACACGTGTGATCACATGTTCCACTTGTGAATGGAACATGTGATCACATGGACAAAATAATTGATCCCATATGGAGAATGTGACCCATATGTGGGAAATGGAAATCACATTTCATGTGAAAACATGGAGATTTGTTTTTCACCACCTGTGACTCACTTTACACTTGGTAGCCTACATGGCTTTCACATGTGAAAACTATAGGATATTGTGTAAGAGCTGCCTGTTATTGTAATGGCAGAAGAGGAATCAACTGTCCACACAGGTTCTTAACACACTTTTAACTAAAAAAATTACTTTTGATGTAGTTAAAGGCAACATGCGATTCCCATGTAAAAAAATTGGTTTCACATATTACCATGACATTTAACTGGCGTTCCCATTTTTCACATGTGGGTCACATTCTCCAAGTGTTGTATTAATGCTATTGATTTTCATGTGGAAAATGTGATTACACATTTGTTACATGCGTAAACATGTGAAATATGTGATAAACCCATGTGAAAACATGGGTTTCACATGTTATTTTTACCACCTTCCAAATTCACATAGATATTTGTGTTGATTTTTTTATGACTCACATTACTTTACACATGGTACATGTGATATTTCCATGTGGAAGATGTGATCACTTATTTTTCAAATGCGTAAACATGTGCAATATTGGTTTACATGTGTAAAACTATCAAACTTGTGTTTTCACAATTTCTGTTCACCACGTTCCAAATCTACAGATATACTTACGGTTTTTAAGCGTCTCACATCACTTCACATTTTATTTTTTACATGATTTTCACATCTGATTTGTTCACATGTGACATTAATCAGATTTTTCTCTAACTGGAAGCGAGCCCTCCATTTAATCTGTATCCTCTCGTCCTCTGACTACCACAAGTTCAAAACGTAGGAGAAAAGTCTTGCCAAATGGAAACCGTACTGCTAAAAAGAGAGCAGAGGTGTGAACTGGCAACCTTTCTGCTACCAGATGAAGACTTGCTGTCACTTTTTTTAAATTTTGTTAAGGAACAAGGACAGCCAAGATGTCTCAGAACCAGTAAAACATTCATAAGGAGCGTTAAAAAACACAGTTCAACAACGTCATGAGGTTTTCAGAGCAAACTTCCAAGGGTGATACAGAGCTAAAGACCCCAAGATGGCTTCTTTCCTGTCACCATCTTCACCATTCACACTTATCGTCAAACTTTATCTTGGATCCGAGAGTTTCTAAGATGAACGACAAGAGAAAACAGCTAGCAGCACAACCTCTCGCCCCAACTGGACTGGTGAAACGTCACCGTTGCAGCTTCATGGTGACGAAACCCCCCAACGATTTAGTGATTAGCATCTTGTTAAATTATACAACTTTTTCCACTGAGCTGCTCAAACTGCATTCCTCAGAGCTAGTTAACAGAGCAGCTAATGAGAGGAGCCTGGTGTGTAAAAAATGAGTTTACAACCAACGGAAAGTGAACAACAGCAAAGACAGACGGAGATGCCTAACCGCTCAGACACACGCATGACAGATGAACTTTAAACGCATCCAGTTTAAATGAAGTCACTGATTACGTTGCAGTAAGTTGGACAACATGTAAAACTGCAACAAAGAGTTGCAATTTGGGTTTCTTTTAATGTGAAAATGTTTAGTACAGGTAAATAATAATTATTTAAGATTTACTGTTGCTTTGGGGGTCTTCCTGTCAGTTAGAAGGGGAAGGTTTCTGTTTGATGGCTTTTTTGAGATTTTAAGATCATCTTATGTAGTTTGCTAATTAAAAGCATTATGAGATTGTCGTTTTGTCATACATGTTTGAAGCCTAATCGCTTCCCTTGCAATGCTCCGCCTATTTTCTCATAGCTCCGGCTTGGAGCTTCAATCCGAATAGAGAACAGCCCCGCCTGACTATCAGCAGTTAGCGCCTCCTGGTGAAACTGCACAACAATATATTAGTTGCCAATTTCAAAAAGATGTTAAGTAAGGTAATGCGGTATCAGAAAGGGTAGGACCTTCTTAAAGAATTGAAGGCGTCAGATAAGCCTGTGAATGACAAGAGGACTGGAACTGAAGACCCCTCGTTTACGGGGTTCTTTGTTCATTTTTAGATAAGAAAATAAAGAAGTCTGCTGAGGATGAAAAAAAACCAAGTTGCTTGTAAGCCTTAAAGTCAGTTCACTCCCATTGGTCCTGGAAAACAGATTCATTAAAAGATTTTTCCAAACCCCTTGTTTTCCTTTGTTACTGAACACACAGTGTTAAAGTAAGCAGTAACCAAGATACTAGCTTGGTTTCTTAATTGGAATCAGCTTTATTAGAATTAAATAATCCAAATATTGTCTGTTTGGCGATGATTTGTTTACAGTGGAACTGCAATGTGCTCTATTGTTCATGAGACGAAATCTGACCAGGTTCTGTGGGGAGTTTGCCCATGTTGGAGGCCAATCTTGGATGTCAAGATAAAACAGTAAAGACCAGAGAGTGAAAATGAGGCTTACTCAGTTGTGGGCGAAGGTGAATAGTGGTTGGTGTCCACTGAGGGTTCTCGTGGTAGTGGGAGCAAGAGCGGGCAGTTTGTGAAGCCTCGAGCTTGACTTGACTTGAGAAATCGTGGTTCTCTTAAGAACCTTGAGATCTATGGCGTGGTGTGAATCAAAGGCAACGCACTGAAGCGAGCCTGAGTAAAGCTTGACCTGAGAGAGACAAATCATGGTGGTAGGTTGATCCAAGTATTTTAATAAATTATAAACTAACTGAAACGTCAGCATCTCCATTCAGGGGAGGAATCTGCTCTCTGGGTGCCCTGAGAGGTGTCAGAGTGAGGCGTTAACCCACATCTGGACATTTGTGTTTGTGAGCTGATATCTTATTTCTAAACATGTGCATGTGAAAGTTTGTAAGTTGAGATCTCAGGCCAGACATCTGATAGTGTGAAAGACTCACTCTCAGCTACAGATGGAGCTACTAACGTTTTACTACTTACATCTGTTTGAAGCTGCAGGCCTGCTTGCAGCTTCATCTTAAAAGGTGATAATGAAACAACCGGAAACCTGTTTTCTTCTTCTCCTCCGGTCATTTTCCGTTGTGCATCTGGTGATTGAGACGCATTGTGAACATGTACTTATACACCGAGTGTGGAGTTACACCTATAAAACCATTTATTTAATAACCTCCAGATTATGCCAGCGGTTACCTACAACACAAAAAGAAATGCAGGTATAGTTTGAAGAGTTGGTTTGGTGATGCAAAGGAAGGATCAAGTCTTCTTGGTCAAGGAACTCCTGACTAGATGTGAGAACAGGCTGTTCGCTAGGATCTGGTCATATTTTAAGGACACAGTGAACACATTTCCTGTTGATTCATTTTAGAAAATGACTGATGCCAAACGCCACAACCAACCCAACCAATAACCCTAAACCGGGGGTCCAACGCATTACGACCTGGTCTTGGTCCCCATAAGACCTGGGTTTCTAGCTCCAGTCTTAAAGGGCCACTGTCCTGCAAGTTTCTCGGTTCCAACATAGCAGACTCAAACTGTCCAACTACACTTGGATTTAATATACTGAAGGAAGGAATAAAGGATTTCATACCACTCAGATTCTGATATAAGCCAAATAAATAAATGTTAAGGTGTGATAAGCTGACTTTTGTCAACTAAGCAGAGAGCTTGAGTTCATCAGTCTCACGGCTGCAGGGTAGAAACTCTTTCTGAGCCTAGTGGTGTTGCTCTGAATATGCTTCTATGGTTTATATGGCATTTATAGAGTGATAACAATAATACCGCATTGAAAAATAATAAAATAAGCTTTTCAACAAAAAGGTGTCAATTTTTAACCCATATTTTTTACAACAGAGGTATGTATACTAGTAATTTGTTAGCGTTGCTAGCTTAACTATTTTAGCTTCAGACTACTTTCAGCCTCCATTTTACCCATATTTAATAAGTTACGGTAAGTATTTAGTAAGATAATTATATATTAAACGTATTCATGTGGCTTTTCCAGGATTAAACAATACATTTGTTTGTGTTTTTTTTCATTGTGCCCAAAGTTACTGGAAGCATCCAGGGGAATATCACCAAGGCTACCAGCATGTTTATGCTAACATTTGACTATAGCGGGCCAAAATTATCCAGGAAAACATAAGGTTACAAATGTTAATGAGGGATTTTAGATGGTGAACAGAAGAAGCCAAATTGTTGAAACAGAAAAAGAGGAGAAAGAAAAAGGAAAAGACAAATAGGTTTAAATTTGTAGCAAATTTTTTCTCCAACAGAATTGTGTAGAGTACTAATCTGTTAGCGTTGCTAGCTTAACTATCTTAGTTTCAGACTACTGTTAGCCTCCATTTTACCCACATTTAATCAGTGGAGGTAAATATTTAGCAAGATATTTATATATTAAACTTATTCATGTTCGTTTTCCAGCATTAAACAATACATTTTTTTTCATTGTGCCCAAAGTTACTGAAAGCATCCTGAGGAACCTCACCAAGGCTGCTAGCAGGTTTATGCTAACATTTGACTATAGCGTGCCAAAATAATCCAGAAAAAGAAAAGGTTACAAATGTTAATGAGGGATTTTAAATGGTAAACATTAGTAGCAAAATTGTTGAAACAGAAGAAGAGGGGAAGAAAAATAAAAGACTGAAGGTCCTGGAAAATGAAAGGCATGGTAGAGTTAAAACAGCCCACCCAAACTGCAAACACCACCTGCGGCCAGAGGTTCACGTGTAGTTCAGGGTGACCCTAACAGTGCCCCCGAGAACTTGAAAGACTGACCATGAAAAAGAAAACGAGGGGGAAAAAAGAGCGAGGTTTTGGGCGGCAAAGGGCTAGAATTAGGAGAGAGGTGGGACAGCAGGGTAATAATTAAGGTTTCTGGGCGCTTGGGAGAGGAGTCCCTCAAGAAAGGCTTTCAGCCGACGCTGCAGGTTTGTCTGGAGGTCAGTTGGCTAAACACAACAATCTCCAACCTTTAGAAGGTTGGGCTTATTTAATCTATGACGGATGTGTCACTTGTCCACAGAGAACCGAGTCTCTTACCATTTGCAAATGGAGGTAGGCACCCGAACGCCCCGCTACCCCTAAAAGGAGTAGAAACTGACGGAAGATTTTTAAACGGCATCTTTTAACATCTTGAAAGGCAATTTGGGACCAAAATTACTGCTTAGTGTGCCAGAAAAAGAAAAAAAAAACATCTGGGGTATCCTTGAAGAAAATTAACTGCTTTCTAGTGATATCGTTTAGCTCATCTAAATCCAGAAACTGTGCAATAAATTCAGATCATTATGTGGTAAAGACAAGGAGAAATAAAATCCTTGGTGAATCAAATTGTAAGAAATTCTGAAACATTTTTAAACATGACCAAAATGTACAAGAAAACGTCTTGCGTCACCAATATTTTAGGTTTTGGCTGTAAAATCTTGCCTACAAGGACTAACTAGGCCTCATAAAACCCTCTTTTTAAATTATATTAACCTGTATAAACACTTATCGACAGAGTGTATGTGTGTTAAGAAAAACAGAGATATAGAAGGGTAAGGAAATAAGGAAGAAAGGAAATAAACGTGGAGTAAAGGGAAGTATGAACGAACTTTGGGATAGGGAAGAAGAAGCAAGACAAGGAGGTGAAAAGGAGGAAAATACAACAAATAAAAGACAGGAAAAATGCAAAGGGAAGGATGTGAGAAAGGAATGACTGAGGAAAAGGATAAAAGATATAAGGAAGGTAGGAAATGAGGCCATAAATAAAATGAAGAAATAAGGGACAGAATGAAGGAACCAGAAAAAGAACTGGAAAATACTAATATCCATCTTCAGACGAATTTATGTTTCATTGCCAGCTATATGCTTATTAAAACTGAACCAACACCTAATCTGTTTTTTTTAAAAACAATTTTGAATATTTACAGAACTCATAACAAAAAATTTGATTCCTGAGCTCAGGATGAGTTTGATGAGGTTTTAAATTATTAAAACCGAGCAGTTCCAACGTCTGCGTCACCTCAGGACTCCCTATGGAAAACCAGGCAGACGGAATAAAGTACACAAAAAAAATATGGGTTTTCATTTTAAAGAAATGAAAATAAAGGATGCCCACCACAGCTCCTTGTGTGTTGACTCTCTGGAGCTATATGCCTCATTCTACAATGCTGTTTTTGATTTAGAAAAATGTGGATTATAAAAATAAAATAAAAACATTCATTAAGATAAATATCTTTGCAGTCCCCAAAATTATACTGCAGTAAAAGTAGCACTACTTCAACACATTAGAAGTAAAAAAAAGTGACTTTTCAATAAATATTTAATTATTCACATTTTGCGGAATGTCCAGGAATTTTACAAAAACAAAAATACAAGTACAAGCCTGTTGTAGTAAAACTATTCTCAAACCTTATGTTCTTTTTAAGTAGTTATCACAGACCTCTGGACATTTAATGCTTGGATAAATTGCCAAATAAACTAAACAGTATTATAGGGCAGCTCATCCAAACTATTAACCCACCTTAATAATAAATATAAATATTTAAACTTTTTTTTTTTTATCTAGGATGTGTAGATCCATTTTAAAAACGTATTTTCTTCACAGTATTTGTTTACTGTTAGTCTATTATCATGGTAGTGAAATAATTGATCTACTTTGCATATTATATATAGGAAAGTTCCCTAAGTGGACCATACACAGCCGCAAAACGAGGAAGGATCATGACCTGCCTGGCCTCTTTCAATGTGATCATTATTCACAAAGTGAAGGAAAGAAAGTTTTCAAATCCGTTTTCTCGCCATCACTTTGGTACTGGAGTTTGGTTTCAAAGAACTGGTGGACATATCTGTTTGTCTCATTGAACTTAAAGAACCGGTTTGTTTGGTGCATTCATGCTGTCAGTGAATAAGTTAAGACACATGAACATTTTGTGGTATTCTAATGTAACTGAATATATCTTAATAGAATCGAACAAGCTTCTGAAAAAATCATAAATAATTCATGTTTTTTTTCTTCTTTTCTAATAGAAAAACAAATGTCCAGTAAAAAAATTATTTAATTCAAACACACCCTCTGTTAAACATTCAGGGATTTTGTGCTTCCTCGTGGATTTAAAAAACAACCAGACAAATTCAGATAAATGTCGTATGATGTCGTATGATGAAGAAAAGGAAGCGAAGGTTCAAAGCTGGAAGCAGAGATCAGTTTTATTGACACGGATGGTACAGCTCTCTGCAGATAACGAGTCGAACACACAACACGTCTAGAATACATTCAGGCTGTTTTGCCAAGTACATTTTTTTTATGTTTTTCTTACAGTAACAACAGCAAATAGATTTATCTCAGCCCTGCTCGTGCGGAAACACAAAACTCAGCTCACTCACACGAACACAAAACCTAAAAATAAAAGCAAGTCTTGTCGTTTTGGTTAGTTTCACCGAACATCAGGCAGTGAAAAGGAGGCACGTTGCATTTACTGACAGCCATAAAAATCAAGAGCTTTGGGTTTAGGCTTTAAAGTCATCTGAGGGCGGATTGTCTGAATAAAGCAGGACGCTTAAGGTTCCTGTATGAAACATATCCAAGACACAAGTGGTAAATTAATGTTACGTCCTGCAAATTCAGGACCAGTTAAACTTCATTAACCCATAGTAAAAACATTATTGTCTGTGTTTTATCTTTTTTTTTGCCTTTTAAAATAAAGCGGATTTTAGGTGTGACCATCACCCCACCCCACTAGGGACGTATGGTAGTCTTAAATCAAAATTAACCAAATTAATATTAATATGTTTCTGATTTTTTTCTTGTTTTTTTATGGTCATGTTGTAATTTGCTTATGAAAGGATCAAGGTCTGCTGTAGACTCTAAAAACCTCACACACAAGTTCCTTACCGCGCGCTTCGGCCACCTCGGAGCTGCTCTCGACTAATAAAACCCAAGCTCTGAGATCAACAAGAACAAATCCATGGCTTAACCTTCTGAACCCTGAGAGCTGTGAGGCTGGAGGAGACGGGAGTAGAGTAGGATAAACGAGAAGAAGGAAAGACGAGAAGACGGGAAATCTGTATTTTATATGGAGTTATAAAGGAACCATTTGACAAGAAGTGATTCCCAGTGAAACTGCTTTGTACATTACTAAATATTTAATCCTTATTTTACTTTGAAAATCTTCAATGACTCCATTTTCAAAATTAATCAATTAAACCATCAATCAAAAATACTTTATTTATCCCAAAGGAAAATGAAATGATGTTGGTGTATCTCATTTAACTAAGGACTTGTTATAGATGTTGATGGCGGTTGGCAGGAAAGATCTTCAGTAGAGGTCTGTTTTACAGCAAAGCTACGAAGCTTCTGACTGAAGAGACTATTTTCATGAAGAAGATGTTCAGGGTTGTCCATGATTTTCCCTTTTTTATATAAAATGATGGACTGTCCATCAATAAGTGATTATTTTCTTATTTTTTACTGACACTAACCCCACCACCACCACCAGTCAAAAGTGAACGGTTCCGCCCGTCGCGTAGTAACGTCATCACCTTCGTGCACCACCATAACAAACACGTTTTGGTCCGCACTGGTGTCACGTCAGCACGCCCGCCATATTGGACTTAAGTTCACTAGTCTGAAACGTTAGAGTTAGCATGCCAACACTTGCTTAAAGCGTTAGAGTTAGCATGCTAACACTAGCTTAAAGCGTTAGTTAGAATGCTAACACTCGCTTAAAGCATTAGAGTTAGCATGCTAACACTAGCTTAAAGCGTTAGAGGAAGCATGCTAACACTAGCTTAAAATGTTAACGTTGGCATGCTAACACTAGCTTAAAGCATTAGAGTTAGCATGCTAACACTAGCTTAAAGCATTAGAGTTAGCATGCTAACACTAGCTTAAAACATTAGTTAGCATGCTAACACTAGCTTAAAGCATTATAGTAAGCATGCTAACACTAGCTTAACACGTAGTCTAACTAGTAAGCAAGTAAAGCTAAGGGACTGAAGTTGATCCATCGCCTTACTACAGGGAGCGCTAAGTTAGTAACATCGGGCTTTGTTCTTAGACATATTCTGGATTTTATAACTAATCAATGTTCATATTTTGTACTTTTCCTCTCTGCTCATACTACGTTATAGATGACCTTAAATGGTCCAAGACTCTAAGTTAGCATAACAGGACTAAATAACTGGCTCAGCAATGCTGCTATGTTATGTCATGTTTGCTGCTTACTATGTGAGGGAGAAGAATTGTTTATTCTCCCTACATTTGTAAACTTCAATTTCTTCATATTTTCACACTTTCACGCATTTTCGTCGCAGAAGACGCAACGAAATCCAGCAGAATTCACCACAAAAATAAAGGATTTTTGCCAACGTTTTTTGGGGGGGACTAATTTGTAGATTTAGCATTTTTTTATTTAGCCGTTCCCATCAATCTTTTATGACGCAACACTTTTAAAATGAGCAGAAAAAAAAGTGCTTATATTTTAGTGTCTACTGATAAATACCAGAAGAACCAAAACGCATAACATGAGAACACTTTCTACATAAGAGCAAAAACAAATAGACTTAAATAATATTTGTTTAGACTTGGTGATTTAGCTTCACTGTAAATTAGACAGGATAGATCTAGTTAGCGAGAATCATTATGTCCTCATTTATTTTACTCAAGTTTCTTCGTCATTATTGGTCTTTCGCCTTGGCCGGTCCGAATGGTCCAACCATCTTCATGGCCGCGTAGTTCTGGGGAGCAAAACAAACGTACAGATGTAAAGATGTTAAAAACATCTTATCTACCTGTCAGTCTGTCTGGTGCTGGACTAGCAGGTCCTCGGCTCCTGTAAAAGTAAATAGAGTTGGCCTAAAACTCACCGGGAAGGAGTACAGAAACACTCCCAGGAAGAGGAAGATGAGGAAGAGGAAGATGCATAGGACGATGAACCATTTGAATCGCCTCCACACGATGAATCTGAGGGTCTTATAGGGGGAGGAGAACCATAGGAAGGAGGTCTCGGGACGTCTGTCGGGAGGATGAAGAAGAGCGAGGATGAGGAGGAGAAACTTCTGCGTTTCTCTGAAGCGTTTAAAGGGACTCACTGAGGCTCCTCAAGATGGGGGTTCATGTTTGGCTCGTCTCTGCCGATCCCGGCCGGTCTCTCCTCGTGTTCCTGTTCGGTCACGATCTCCAGAGACATCTCCACCTTCCCCTGAAACACAGAACTTGACCTTCAGACCTCTGAATACCCGCGCAGCAGACTCCCCTCGCCTGTGCCTGGACATCCGTCTCACCGCGACAATCCTCTCGCCGTTTATATGGCAGGTGCAGGGCCACCAGCCCTTCACCGTCTTCTGCTCGAACAAGGACACCAGTCTGTCCGCCGGCTGGTCAAGCGTTTGCAGCGTGCATTTCTCCGGAGACTTGGCGGGACGCAGCATGTGGTTGAGGTCCATCGCCACGTGGCCTAAACACACGTTCATGTTTAAAACCAAATTAGTGTGAGTCTGGTTTAAACTCAAAATGTCCAATGAAAGAGAGCCGCTGAACATCTTTACAACAAAAACGTTAAGCTTTAAAAAGAAGTCCTGAACCTACTGTTTCCACTAAGTGCAAAAAAGAAAGAGGATTTCAAATGCCTAAATAGAAATCAAAGGAGTGGTATACCCTCTAATGTACAGCTAATGCTTAATATGCTAAGCAAGAACAATTACTACTGTGTTTGATTTGTCAAACAGTCTCTAAGTGGAAATAACCATAAAAAATAATTTCTTTCTGAATATATATACTGAATGTTTCACCCATTTCACTAGATGGATAAACAGTTGCTTTAGCTTTGGTTTAGGATTTGACTGGTAAGCAGAAGTAGAGAGTTGTTCCCATTACCTTAAGCTAGCGAGCTGAATTTACTGTAAAATCCTATCTTACTTGTGTTTATGAGTATTGCCCGACGTCGTGGCTTTATATCAATGTTGCTACCTGTGGGGAGATATGTTTTGTGTGGTTTGTGGTGAATTTGGTTAGAGCTAATTAGATGCTAGTGGCTATCAGCGAACGAGCGAAATGCTAGCTCTAATGCTTTATCATGTTAAGTTCTAGGGGTAAAGGATTGTTAAATCAAAACTAGTTCTTAAATCCATATTTAAGTTTGTGTTTACTTGAATATTGCAATGCAAAGTATCGCATTTTGTGTTTATATTCTTTGTAATACTCAACAAAATCGTAGGCACATTTCCAAGGTTACTACGCTAACCTTTATCTTAGCGCTTTAGCTAGCTTTGAAAACATTTAACACTCGTTAAGTTACTGCTAAACAATTTCTCTGGATAGATTCTAAAGCAGTAAATGACTTGGTTCAGCAAAGTTTGACGATGTGTTGAATTTTATATCATCGACTATTTAAGTAGTAAGGGTTTTATCCTTTTTTTTTAAAGTGGGTGAAGACTGTTTACGTAGCCGTTAAATTTTCTCTCCTAGGGTTCAAGAAACAAACAGGAGGAAAACAAAACGGACAATAGAGAAAAAGATGGAAACAAACAGTATTTTAGGGAATTTTGGAACATTTTAGTTATTTAAAAAAATAAATTGCTTGTGTAAGGGTTGTAGTCTATTAAAGACAGAATATTCATATTTATATTCACCCGTAATACAAGAAATATTAATTTTTTACCCAGAATGCATCAGTAAATAAATTTAAAGGCTCCAGCTACAGGGTTTATGTAGATTGCGGTCTAAATCATTACTAATGATAGGATGGGTGTGAAACAGGCGGACAAATTGGTGCGCTACTTTAGACAAAGTACAATCTGAAACTAAAACAAAGCTATTGATTTAAGGCCAAAACACATCCGATCCAATGGAAAACCGCATTGCATGCTTTAAAGTTGCGTCTTAGTGTGCATGCCGTCACCTGGCATTAGAACTCATACCTATTTCACGCTGTCTACACAGCAAGGTATCTCTTTTCCTGATTCTTTTAGTGATCTTTACGTTTTTCTAGCAAAATTAGTAAAAGCCAAAAGAGGGAACTGAACTGAACAGAAGCTAATCCAGAAGTTGATTTGTAAGTTAGGAAGTCAGAGCAGAGGTCAATTCAAATTCAAAAATACCTAATTTATCTCAAGTGAAATGAAATTACTTAAATTTTCTTCAAATATTACTTGTAAATGCCGAGGGTTGTTAGCAGGGATGATCTCATGCAGCAGTCTATATTACTGCACATATAAGGACACCTCTGAACACAGTGTGTTGTTGTCTGACCGGAAGGAAGCTCAGGAATTTCCATAATGTTCTTCATTTCAAAAATAATCTTTCCTTTCATACCGATCTCCAGAGGGTCAAGCATCTAGCTTATTAGCTAGCGAGCTAACGTTGATGATCGATGGAAGAGATGTTTTAAACTTCCTCCATCTCCATCTGTCCTCTTTGAGTCTGCTGTGAACCAGGGCGCTTCCTTGGATTTGTGAATGTAGTTAAGGTTTTATTTCAGGCTTGGAGACGTTAATTAGCTCCTCCTTGTTTACGTGGTTACGCTTCATAACAAATTTTCAAAAATATCTAAAACATCTCAAACTGAAGAGAATATTTGTTTAAAAAGCTAACTTTTCAGACAGAAACGTGGGATTTAAAAATTTTAACATACAACATTATAACCCAGATTCAGGTATTGTTATTGTATTCATTTTTTGGTCAGCATGATGATTAATTAGTCTGTGAGTGATTTACAGATGATCCTGTGATGAAGGCCGGTTATTAAAGTTTTAATTTTTGTTGACGTTAAGTATGCAGGGCTGCAGAAAGACCAGGCATCCGTACTGGAAGCGTTTTCCCAGAGCTAGCTGGATTTCAGAAACACGTCTACGGTGGAGCGGCACGGGTCTGACCCTCGCCCCGCGCGGGGAAGATTAACCGTCAGCGGTTCGGCTCCACGAGCTGCAGACAGGCAGGCACGGAAAAAATGCTTTGAGGTGGCAACACACCAGCCGAGCGAAGAGTAAAGCCGAGCGCGACGGTGACAGACGGGAACGGCTCAGAATCTGGATTCCTCATCTTCCTCATCGTATAGCACCGCAGAGGGACGGTCCAGCAGCTCAGACCGCCGTCCTCCCCCTTCTCCCCCCACGTGGAAGCAAACTCAGACGAGACGGAGCGAGTTATTGGGGCCCTGGGTTATTTCGAGAGACGGGTCTGAGAGTCAGGGGTGAAGGAGAGGCAAGATTTTGACAGCTTGAGTTCGTTGGAGAGAAAATAAAAAATCAGCCTCTCCCTCCTGGCCAAAAGTGCCGACACAGTGGAAATGAGAGAGTGTTAATTCTAAAGATAAATGTTATCACAATAGTTGTCTGTACAACGCGCATATGGTTTCTGGGATAGGTTTACATCCTAGACCCGCTGCCAGAAAGGAGGAAAAATCTCTCTGGATGTCAAACTCAAATTGACTTAAGTTTCTCTCTACCCCCAGAAGGCACTAATATGTGATTCTTATTCTCTTAGAGGAAAAATAATATATTAGTTTTTTATGGCCGAGATCAAAAATGTCAAGAATGTCAGGAATTGTTTGGAAATCCCTTGACTACATCAAAACACTAAAAAAGTATAAAAATTATTTAGTTTTTGTTACTTATATTTAACAAACTAGAGTGTAATTTCAAGCTAAAATTAGTAATCCGTTATGGTTTCGTACCACTAATCTAGAGTGACACAATCGACGGATTCTTTACCCTTACTGTAGGAGTTTTCAACGTTATTTGATCAAACTACTGCGACTGATGCCGTTTAAACGCAGTCATTAAGTAGAAACGGCCTTTTTTTTTTTTTACCCAGGTAGTCGTCAAAGGAGAACTTGTCATTGTCCCAGATCTGAATGGTAAGTTTAGGAGCCAGCTTGGTCTCCGATTTATCGATGCTCCAGAAATGTTCCTGCAAAAAAACACACAAACATAAGAAAACCTTTAATGAGTGAAGCTGATGAGGCGTTTAATGCTGCTTTCACCCGATCATATGAATGATTGGTTAGGAAATGATTCACTGTTCGTGCTTTGGGCGGCTGTGACGCTTTCTTTCGACTCGACGTCATCGCCTCTCTCAGTTTGTGATCATCTCGCCAAACTGCCAGACGGAGTCTGATCCCGTCTCGCCTCGCTGCTAATTCGGCGTCACCCTGTTGCGAAGCTCCTCTCCTTCCCCCTTCCACCCGGCGACTGTCGTGTTGATTAAAAATATGGGCTCTCACACATGAATCCAAATGGATTTGCTGTGTTTTGTAGCGAGCGTCAGCACTCCTAAATTTATTCAGGCTTTTCTACAAACCAGAAAGAAGCACTTAGCAGCAATCAGTATGGGAAGAAAATAGTTTGACGGTACAAAAGGAAAAAAAAAAGATGTTTGAATTGTTTTTGTCTAGATTTGAAGGATGAGGAATTGCTGTAAAGTTACTATGTTTCCTTAGATTGGAAACGTTTTAAACTGATTTGATTATCATGTATGTATGATTGAAAGAAATGTTTTTTCTTGTAAAGTGCCTCGAGAAGATGTGTTATAAATTGGCTCAATATACATAAACTGAACTGAATTAGATTAGATTATGTTTAGATTAGATCCCAGAGTGAAATTAAAGTAAGATTTGAGCTGAAGATTCAATGATTTGCTATCAGGGGAAAAAAAAAACAGGTATGTAAATTAGCACTTTGGAATTGATCCGGAAAACTAATTTAGGTGAAGCTAAATGGCTACCTGTTTTAAAGACACTGAGCTTCTGAATGAAATTAGCAGCCGCTTATGATTTTTCTATATTTGAGTTTTAACAGCGTCGCTAATCATCTGCAACATTATCCGACCGTCAAAGAGTTTAATCTGTAAATTGTCTTCATTTATTTCTGACATTTTGTCTTTATTAATGATAAAGATATCCTGAAAAAAAACAGTTGTCCTTTCTTGAGGTGTAGATTCAGGAAAATGCAGAGAGAAATATCCTATGGTTTTTCTTTATTTAGCCCAACAAGACTTGTTTCAGTCCACCTGGTTTGTTCTGTGTTTCCTGAAACCTCCAGGCAACTCTGACTGAGAACACACACAGACAAAGAGTGGAGTGTGGAGACTCTGCGTGTGTGTCGAGAAGCTTGGCGAGGCGAGTTTGACGCCTGGCTCGGTTTGAGAACAGACTCTCTCCCAGTACATTAAGTTATTACTCCAGCGCTGTGTGAGTAAGCGTTCTCCATGATACTGAAGAGCATAAATCAGGTTCCTGGAGGTGCCAGAGATCCAGTACATGAACTTTTGCTCAAGCGTATTCTCAATCCATCTCTCACCCCCTCACCTCCCCCTCTCCCTTCAGATACCACAGTCAGCACATCTGTATTGGTTGTTTTGAGTGTCAGGGTTCCTGCCACCCTCCTCAAAGTTGCTTAGTGACACCCTTGGGCCATGACAGAGGTGTCATTCAACGAGCTGTAAATCGACGTATAATCCCAAAAGTTATAAAAATACTTAAAGAAGGTCGAAACGTTACTTAGTGTTTCTTCAAAACTCAAGATTATCCAATGGGAAATTAAATAATTTTGACTTTTTGCGTAATGTTTGGAGTTATTAGGGTGTTTGAATGATTTTGAGGAACAAGTAATGATGATACAAATTAATTAATTTGGATACGCCCGACATACTAACTTAAAATGGCCAAAACTACTCGATGCTAAACAAAGAAATCACTAACAGTGTAAGTGCATTATATTTATGGATGTGGAAATACAACAACAGTAATAACACTAAACTAAAAAAATATCAAAAATCTAGTATTTATTGATTCAAAATAAAATAAAACCAGTTGAATCAGCGACGTCTTTCAATCATAATCCATTCTCACAAGTCATTTTGCCAATTTGTTAAAAAAGTATCTTGTTTTCAACTTAATCTTCAACAGAAATTTATATAAGCTGGTGAAATCGGTGGCTCTAACTACAGAAGAGGATCAGGGTTACTGTAAAAAAAAATTATTTACAATAATTCTTTAAAGTCTGAGATTATAGTAGGAATTCTGAATTTAACCCCAGAACTTTTTCTAATCCTCTTATGTATCTATCCCAACATATAAAAATGTTAAGCACTACATACATAACTATTGATTTAAAGTTATCTTCTCTTCTAACTTTTGGCTCATTTAACTGTCCTAATGTTTGATATCATCTGATGTGTCTTGTTTGTGTGTTTGATTGGCATGTTTTCCTTTTGTGCTGCTGTTTTGGCCAGTTCAGGTTTGGAAAATACGTTGTTTTTTTTAAACAAGTTTGTTTTTCTAGTTAAGTAAAGATTAATTTGTTTGAAATACCCAAAATATATCAAGAGGGAGTTAATAGGCGCATCGATTAGTCATCCTGAATCGTTTCTGGCTTCATAAACTATTTCTGGCTCCGTCTTTTTCCACCCAGAAGAGGTTTTTATTTAAAAACTCCCTATTGTCTTTTCAGCTGCTCCCTGATTGAAGATGCTGGTGAAAGCGAGCGAGCGCCGTTGTAAAACACGTCGGCAGAGAGTGGCTAAAGAGGTTCAGGCCTCTGGCCAACGAAAGCAAATGGCAGCCGGGTAGTTACTCCAGTTTTCGGAGGGCTGTTATTTTAGCTCCTCGCTGCAGTGTTTGTGTTGAGTCTCAGGGTTTCAGCGGCATCCACTCCTTCTTGTGGAAATGTCACATCATTATTTTTGTTAATTGCCTGCCACGGAGGATTAGTTAGTGCAGAGAACTTAGCTCTCATTCGCAACTGCCGGTTTTTATAAAACCCAGTTTGAGGCACGATTGTGTTCAGACTACGTGTAAAGTCTATGTACCTAAGTGAATCTCTCACTCGGCTCTGTTAAAAAAAAACTGCTCGCTCGCTCGGCTGAACTCTGCTCGCTTGCAACTCAAACTTGTGCGATTGGATGCGAATGGTCTTGCGCGCGAGCAGTTTCTCAGAGCATCCGTATCCGAGCAGCTCCGGGCGAATGTGTCATATTCATGAGCACACGCCTAAAATTATTGTACGTTCAGATAGATCTGAGCTCTCAAATTAGTATCACGGCGCGCTCAACCTGGCGGCACAAAGATCACGCCATAGCGCCTACCAAAGTCTCAACATTTTTACAACTTTTGGATCTTAATGCTCACATACGGCGGCCACCGGATTATAAGACTTACAGGCGATTTTTGAAACAATTTTAAGCTTCTAAGTGCGCCTTATAGTCCATAAAATACAGTAAATCTGCCAGTCTTTGCAATAGAAGGGAGCATTTGATATCAAACAAGTAATATTAATGTATAAACTGATCAAGATAATGAGAACCAAAAGACTAAAGGAAGCAAAACATCGCGTTTTTAGAAAGTACATTTTTAGGCTAAAATGTACTGGTCCCCTAAGGAAGCCAAGTTTCCATTGCAGGTCTTGATGCTAAATGTCAATTTTTCTTTGTAATCTGAATAACTAACCAAATGCAAAAGCCGTATGAGTTCGACCCCAAAGAGTCACGCGTGCGCAGAAGAAGAACATCGACACCGCAGAGCAGAGCAGCGTTTTACCAGATGTAACAATAAATCAACTTGAATGTTTTTGAGCAATCTGAACAGAATGCAACACCAAAAGATCGTAGCAAGATGAAAATAACAGAACGGAAAGCAAAACTCAGCACTGCTTGCTTCAGCCATTGTTTAAGTCAAGATGTATCACATCTGGCTTCTTCTGGTGTAGAAGACTCTTTAAAAAGTGTCACGAATGGATGTGGCGCAAATCTGGGGTAGCGTCTATGTGAACATAAGCCTTTGTTGTAGTTTAAAGTGTTCAGTTAAGAAATTAGGCAGAGAGAGAGAATCTGGTTATTACGGTTACCTTTTTATCGACAACACACAGCTGCTCTGCTGGTAGGTAGTGGAAGGGAAGGAGGAATCTGTAGTTGAAGTTGCCCTCGCCGCCCAGCGAACGGTAGTGGACGTCCGTCTTCTGCTTGTTGTGTTCGTGTCCGTCGAGCCAGCTGAGAAACGAAGACCGTTATTTCGATTGTCTCAGAGAAAACGAACTAAAAGCGTTGTACCCTTTGACGTAGATGTCGCTCATCCTTTCCCCGGTGATGCCGACGTCGTCCAGGATGACGTCGCTGGTGTTCCAGATGATGCAACGCAGGAAGAATCTGAGGGGAAAACGAATTAGCACAGCGACAGATAAGTTGCCCCCAACTTACCCTCTCTACTCTGCAACCCAGCGAGACAAATACAAGAAACACGAATTGCTCGATAGAAGCCAGTGATGAATGCAGGTCTAGGTCAGATGCCCTCTCGTACTGAGCCAGGTTCTGGTTCATGTTGTGCTGGAGTTTTTTTTCCTGTTAAAGGGGAGTTTTTCCTCTCCACTGTCGCTAAATGCATGCTCAGTATGAGGGATAGCATTAAACTCAACAACAAAGCCCAAGCTATTGCCGCAATCTGCTGGGTTTCCTTAGATTGGAAACCTTTTAAACGGATTTGTTTGACATGTACGTTGGGAACTAAATGATTTTTCTTCATGTGTTGTGAACTGCCACTATATAAATAAACTGTACTGACCAAAATATCAATTCAAAACTGCTTCGATCATAAAATAACAATTAAAACTGATTAATCTTTCCTCTTACATTGCTCTCTCTCACTTCCTCTGACTTGACTGGCTCTCCTTTAATCTGATTTTCAATTTTCAGAATTAAATCAAGGGGCTTTTTATTAATATTACGTGTGTATAATCAAAGATGGGCGATATGCATAAACAGTTGTATCATGATACTCTGTGGTACAATCACAACCACTACTGCTTTTCGTCAGCTGGCTCTTCTTGTTGCTGCTGCACTTTTTCCTTCCACTCAACTTTCTGTGAATATTGCTGGATGCAGCAGCAGGTGAATAAGAACGTCTTCCTTTTGATCGAGTTTTACCGACGGTTAACCTTTTCAGGTGTTTTGAGTTAATTAGGTAATTATAGAGTTTTTTTAATATACTTAGTTTCTTCACATTATTCAACTTTTTTTAAATATTCCAGTGAAATACTCAGTGTGCTGATTCTTCTAATTTATCATTTTTATTTCCATACTTTGCTTTTAGATGTGTTTTCCTTCTTTTATTTTTTAACTAGTTAGTAAAGATGTTCCTATTTAAAGTAACTCAAAGTGGCTTTCAGGAATAACAATTTAGGTTAGAATACAGGTTATTTTAAAAGTTTTGAAACTTTAAAAGTGCAGAGAAAATAGGAACAGAAATCTTACAGACAAAATTATTATTTTTTTTTAACCGTCATGTTTGTTGTTAATTTCACTTTTTACTGCGTTTTTCTTTTTTAAATTTTGAATTCTTAGCTTTAACTCTTGCTTTTTTTATTACTTTTACACATAAAACATTCTTTTCAATTAAAATTTGTGATGTTTGTTTTTGTTTTTCCATGTATTTTACCAATAACGAGCCGACTGACTGAGCGGCCGATTGATTTTTACTTTACCTTTTTTAAATAGTTAGCACAGGAAACAAATTTATTTGCCTACAATCTGTAGAAACATAAAATCCTGCCAATCAGTTTTTTTCCAGTTTGAACCCCCCCCCCCCAAAAAAAAAATAAACAACAACCTTCAGTTAACTTTTCAGAGAGATATAGGAGCTTGTTTTAAGTCAATAATACTTAAATTTGATAATATTAGAGGAGTATTGGCTAATTATTAGTTTAGCCCGACTTTTATGTTCGTGCACGTCTTCCTACTTCTTAGCCTTGCGTGGTGTGACGTTGAACGGCGGTCCAGGTTGTCCAAGAGACTTGGGGAAGAGATCGACCCACATCATCAGTCGTCCCTGAGAGACACGACCAGCAGCCAATCAGGAAAGAGAAAATCAAACTGAAGCTAGAGGACGTTGAAGGACAGATGTGCTCATGCTGTACCTGCTCTATGTCGGGCTGCAGGGGGCTGTAAAGTGCTCTGGTTTCCACATGCTCTGGTACCAGTCCCATTTCCCTCAGGATGTGAAGGGAGAGCCGCTCCATAAGTGAGCCGAGGTGACGCTTGGACACGTCTTTGTCGTCTGAAACACAAGTTGCTCGGAGTATTTACAAAGGTAAACAATAACAAACGGGCCGTGCAGAACGGAAAACCAAGACTTCTGGCTGAACTGGCAGCGCTTCATTCAGGACTCTTTCTTTATTCACAGTGCTTGGTTTCTGTGAGGAAAGTCAAATAAAAATAAAACTATGAACAGTTGAGGCCAACGTCAAGAGACCGATATGTTGAGTCATGTGGGAGAGTTGAGGTCTGAAGCACTAAGGAAGGAAGAGAAGCCGGAGGTAGGAGAACGGAGAGAAGGAACCTTCCGCTTTGGAGCTTTATAGATTAATTTAAAACCCAAAGAGTGTGCATATTAAAAAGTGTGGATGATGATGATTAATCAGCGTCTTTGGACCTACAGCCCAGGATGCAACACTTCGATTTTCTCTGTACTTCTGAGGTCCATCGGTGTGTAAACTATTTAAATGGTTATACTATCGAAACATAAAATCTTACAGGGTATTTTTATCCTGTTTCTTGCACAAACATCTTAGTAAACTTGAAAAATGTTGTGATCCCTGTAGTTTCCTCCTCGGCTCTCTCCAACAAATACCAAACACTCCAAAAAAACATAAAATCTTACCAAGTACTAATGTCTAGCTTATGGTGCAAACATCTTAGTACGCTTGAAAGAAGAATAAACTAGACATAGAAGCTTGGTTTGAGTTTATGAGCCTTGACTTTTGATTTTTTTTTTTAAGTACAAGTTCCCTTGATAGAGTTTTAAAAAATGTGTTTTCAGTATTTTTCAATCAGTATTTAAGAATTATTGGCTTGAAATAAGCTTCTCCATCTTGCTGGAAAGTTACAAGATAGTTAGTTTTGTCTTATTTCAAATTTTAAGTCAATAACTCTTAAATACTGACAGAATGTACAACTTCTATTGGCAGATTTTGTCACTTAAAATAAATTGAAAAGTGTAAAAAAAACAACAACCTGGGTTTAATTTGTGGGTTTTCAATCACGGCCACCATGTTTGATGGTTAACTCTCCCAGCATTTTTCTCTCACCGATGTCTGCAGACGTGTATCTCTGTCCTCTGAAGCGGACCGAGTCGTTCTCGTACACGGGTTTCCTCAGGTTTCGTCGCTCGCACAGTCTGCAGAGAAGCTGTCTGGGCGTCAGCTGATCCCTCCACTGGTTTATCCCTGACCTAATGTAGGATAAACATAAAGTTCCCATTAAACTTTAACAGGTTCACACGCTAGTTAATCACATTTAATTCCAGTTCCAGAGGCGGCCGAGTTTCCGCACACGCAGTAGGACTGTGGCAGGCCGCATGTGGCGCCATATTTGGACAGGAAGCGGTTCTCCAGGTCGATGACGGTCTCTCCGACCTTCTCGTCCTTGGTTAGCATGTCGTGGTCGTACAACATCACGCGCAGGTCCTTCTCCAGAGGGAGGGAGCAGGTGAGCTCGAACATCCTGCAGACAAAAACAGCTTAGACTCAACAGTCTGTCTCTGGACTAATGGGCAAACAGTAGCTATGTGTCCGTCCATTGGACTTTGGCAAACGTGTCTGTCTTTCGAATTTTGCTGTTTCCATCAACCTTCTCTGGCCCAATACTTTAAATGTGTTTAACGAAAAATGATGACTATTATTGGCCTGTTCCCTTGCAGAAGCTCAAATTTCGTCAGATCTTGACATTTTGCAAGGCTAAAGTCAACAGGAAGTAGTAGAATAAGTTTAATACATTAAAAGCTTATTGGGAAAATGATTTTTTCTGCCGTTCCTGAAGATTTCTGAAGTTTCTTTAAGGACACCCAATGGCTCTTCTTATTCAGAATACGTGAGTTTTGAGCCATTCAGGCACAAAAAGCTCCTAAACTAAGGGTTAGCTTATATTATGTCAACACATGAGAAAAATAACTTTTTTTCTTTATTTTAAAGCAAAACTAAAAAAAGTGTCAGTTTTGGTTGATTTTGGTGGCCAGTGTGGACTAAAGCGGTAGTGTTTTTGCCTGAAGGAAGACTCCATTTCCCATGAGCACCAGCGTGTAGCCTTGTAAAATCCTGATCTCCCCGGTCGCCTGCAGTTGTTTTGTGTGGCAGGGTTCCTGCCACCCTCCTCAAAGTTTCTTGGTGGCGTTTAAAGCGATACGGACCCCCTCAGGGCCGTGACAGAGGTGTCATTCAACGAGCTGTAAGTCGATTTACAATCACAAAAGTTATGAAAATATTTTAGGTTGAAAAGTCACTTAGTGCTGCTTTAATGAATGAATGAAAAATACCAAAGATAACGGTTTGTAAGATGAAAGATATAATTGTTTGCCCAAACGAGGTGATATCAACCGAACCCAGGATGTTTTGCACCTTTAACACGATATTTTCTTATACCTTCAGCTCACGCTACACATTACTCTGTAATTTATGACAACTTTGAAAGATTAAAAGACCATCTGACTCTTTGGAGGCAAATGTTTTAACCGTACTATCTAATGTATACCTGATCTGAATATTACATTTCAAATGTTGATACTGCTTGTAAACCACGTGTCCTATTTGTATTTCTCTCTATGATATAAAATCTATTCAATTCGATTTAAAATTTTAGTATTCAGACAAAAAGACCCTTAACTTTTGCTCTCATCCAGAGCTCTGATGAGCTTTCTTTCTTTTTTTGGTTCTGATAAACTCTCTGTCCAGATGTGTGATTGGTTTGTGGTTACTGACCCCTACTGGCAGAAAAACAACATGGATATCCACATAGTGAGTAATTAACGGGTCCAAGATAAATCTGTCAGTTTATTGCAGGTGATGTAATAAATGCAGGCATTAGTGGCTCGTTGTTAGCATGTATGATGCGTTCATGGAAAACACTGCCTTAAATCTGAGTCATGTTTTGGGCTGGAAAAATGAAATCCACCCACCAGTGAACACATTAGATGAGACAAGAGTTCAGAGGTAGGTGAGATGTGGCACAGCTATACAGTGCCTTCTGAAAGTATTCACACCCCCGTCACAAACTTTAACACGTTTTAATGAGGCTTCACCCATCTTTCCATACACTCTGATCAGCTTCCATTACCTTGTTAAAAGTAAATATTCTACACAACATGATGCTGCCACTGCCATGTTTTACCATAGGGAGCCTATGTTAAACTTTATGTGAGTCCTTTACGTTTATGTACATGTTTTCCATGTAGGCAAAAAAAAGCTAAATGTTCCTCTGATCGAACAAGAGCAAAGTATTCTGCAGTAAATGTTGTAAGTGTCCCATATACAACATGTGGCAAACTGCAAACAGGACAGCATTGTCATTACTTTAACATCAGCTTTCTTCTTTTTTATTGTTTCAAAAGATGCTAGGTTTGTGGAAGGCACAGATATTTGATCATGTGTGTTTGTTTTATTTACCCATACTGGATTTGAGAGTTGCTACAGTTTTTTTTCTTCTTCTAAATTTCAAACTTTGGTTCACGAGTCAACGTCCTTTTGCCAATTTTTAAGGCATGAAAACAAAATGTCTCCTATAGAAAATATTTCTACATTTTGATACACGGAACCTCAGAAAAAAACATCATACCAAGGGATAGATGGATGTATGGATGATCAACAGATGGATGGATGGATGATGAACGGACGGACACAATATTATAGCTGGATCTTTGGATGGATAGATGGATTCATCATCAACAGATGGATGGATGATGAACAGAAAATGATAGATGGATGGATGCATGGATGGATGGACAAATTGATTATCAACAGATGGATGGAAACATGGAAGGATGGATGGTCAACAGACACACGGAGAAATGGATGGAAGAGAAGGTGGATTGATTATCAACAGATTGGATGGACAGCTGAATGGACAGATGGATGGACGATCAACAGATTAATGGATGGATGGATGGATGATGAACAGACAGACACCAAAATGATAGCTGGATAATTGGATGGATGGAAAAACAGCCTGATGGATGGGTGAATGAATACATTGATGGATGGCTGACCAACGGATGGATGCATGAATGATTGATGAATGATTGAAAAGATGGATTAATGTCATATTTTTCCCCAGTGAAATCTCAACTTAATCAACAACTCAGTCAAACCTGACCAAAAGCAACGAAACGTTGCTCCAACGCCGTTAACGGAGAGTCGGCCATATTGAACCCCGACCTCCGTCTGCAAACACACAGAGCAAACCGAAACGACGGTACATACTTCCCAAACACCGGCTCCAACGTGGAGGCGACGTAGTTCTCGTGGTCAGAGATGGTCTTTCTCCCCAGGGTGATCTTCACGTAAGGGTCGCACTGAAAACACAGGAAGTTTACCGTTTACAGTCAACCGGGAAGACAAAATGCCTCCTGGTCGTGAAGACCAACCTTCCCATTGGCGTCTTTAGGCTGCAGGCCGTGAGCCTGGATGATATAGACCCGGACCAAGCATTCCTCAGCGCCGTTGGGAGGAAGCTTCTTGAACTGCCTGCGAGGAGGCGGAGCCGCCGGGTCGTCCGGCAGCGGGTAGATCTTAAACATGCCCTGTTAGAGAGATGAGACACTACTCAATAAACTGATCCAGGTGGAACCAAACGAGAGAAAACCGGCGTTACCTTGAACTCTCCCACCACCGAAGGATCTTCTCCTTCGTCCTGATTTTTCCCCCTGAACAGTTTGAACGTTTGGCAGAAATCAGAGAGACCCTTGAATCCCTCAACCTTCTCCAGCTCCCGGTCAAAAACCTGAGGACAAAACCAGACCGGCGCAACTGTCGGGTTCAGCGTTCCTCGCCCTTTTACAGGAAACACACAGCAGAGCTGGAGGTGGTAAAATGAAGGCTAATTGAAAGGGATGGGAAATAAAGAAAACGTCTACTTTTTCCCAAAATAGAATTACCTTTTATGTCTTTGTGTCCCTTAATTCAAATCAATTAAATTAAACTACCCTATATTATCGCTTGTAAGTCTGTATTTCAGTGATTTAAAAAGGCCTCTAATTGGAAACAATACTTTGTTGTGTAACAGTCTGATGGAGAAGAGATAAGATAAGATAAGATAAGATAGACTTTAATGATCCCGGAGGAAATTGTTTTGCCAGTGAACAAAGTAAAAGTAGACAAGACGACACGGAGCAACTCTGGCGGCAGCCGTCCTGAACGGCGCTCAGATTCCACCTCTCTTTCCTCAGAGGCCAACGTTCTTTAACGTCCCTCATTTTATGAATAATCGGTCTTTGCCCTGTTATCATCAGAGACTAAACAGGATGTAACTTGTTAACTAACGATCTTACAATGACGATCGATGAAGACGAGATGGTTTGAGCTTCCTCCTTCCCTCTCTCTCTTTGTCCTCTTTGATTCTGGATCCACAGCGCCTCCCTTTTTCAACTCAACTGGGATTTGTGGCTGCAGTTGAGGTAATTTTTAGATCCTGTGATGTTAATCAGCTAATCTGTTGCCATGGGTATGCATCATAATATATTTGTACATCTTCCGGTGTCCAAAACAGAGAGAGAATATTTGTCCCAAAGAAAATACAACATATTCACCAGATATTGAGTATTTACTGCCATGAGCTCAAAATTAAATTATGAAACATCTGATTTCTATACATTAGCATTTGAGTTGGATTACAAAACAATAATATACACAGTGTGCATAATTATTAAGACTTCAGTCCAATTAATTCTCTCTGGAAACATCTAAAACTACATTTGTACTGGCAAAGATCATTAAAGCTGATAAAATGTTGGGAAGAATTGTAGAAAATATTAAAATGAGATGATCTCGGCTTGGTTTGCTAACTAGCACTGTGTTAAAAGAACTAAGGGTTGTGATAAGTTTCTGTTAAAATTGCACATCCTTTTAGTGTTTCTGTCTAAACTATTTTTCTCTACAGAGCTCGTGAGGTTTCCAAGAAAACCCCCACAATGTTTCATAGGTCATGCTTCATGAGGACTAACACTTTAGTTCATCTCAGGATTTAAAGCGAAGCCAAAAAGGCAAACGCACAGAAACGCCTGAACTACATTGGCGCTGGCGTAACATACCGTCAGCCGTTAGATGGAGCAAGGCGAGTCGCCTTTGTGTCAAAACTACAAGACGGTTCATTTGTTTTCATTAGAAACGTTTGTTGCATCAGCGTAGGACGTGATTGTACGAGTTTAGAAATGTCGCCAGAGAGGAACGAACTGGATTTCTGTCACAAATGAGGAAAACAGGAGAACTGAAGACAAACGATTAAAAAAAACAACCCTGAGAAACAGGCGTTCAGGATTACACCAATCATATTACAGCTCTGTTACCTGGGTATTATAAATATTATCTTCACTGCTTAAAAAAAGTTAGAGCTATTTGTTAAACTTAAACTTAAATGACTCTAAAAAGGAGTTAGAAACAAAACAAAAAATGAAATGATGGCAATTAATGTCATACAATTATAGAAACATGGAAGACACTTCTCATACATGTCTGCCAATAGATCTATAGATGAATCGCTACATTGTACACAAAAGACAGAAACCTTATAATAAAGGAAAGGGCGCACAATATGCGAGGGATCGCATAATTATTAAAGAGCCGCATATTTACAGCATAAATAGCACAGAAATTGCAGAATTATGTAAATTCGACAGATTTTTCCCATATCTTTTTGCAGAAATTTGAAACAGTTGATTATTATCTTCTGAGTAGAAGTCAACTAAACATTTTAGAGCAGCTCAGTCAGAGTCCCACCTTTAAACTAACGTAAAATGATGGTGATGGCAAAGAGGATTTCCAACATGCGAGACCATGAATGTGTTCTTCAGCGAAAGCAAAATGTCAAAATACCACTAGATGACGCAAACAGATGCTCAGATCGGGAAATGGGTTAGAATGCTTTAAAATCAGTAAAACATTTTAAATGACAATTTTATATATATATAATGGGCTACCTGCCATTTTCTTCCCATGAAAACAAAAAGCTAATTTTTTAAACAGTTTACTTAGTTACATGTATTACAAGAATAAAGTAGACAGTTACAGTTATCTACACTTCAAAAACTAACTCACTAGTCAGTATTTTTGTCAATCTGCTATTACAAATATCTTAATAAAACAAAACTAACGTACAACTAACATTTCTTTAAGATCTAGGTGCTTTTTTTTATGTCAATTCTTGAATATTGATGAAACAAGAAAACAAATAAAACAATTGATGGTTTGAGGCCTTTTGGCTCCTGGGTTGTTCTGTTTAATCCGTACCAGTTTCCGTCAACCGAAGCTTTAAAAGATTAATATTAAAATGAAATCCATGGTTATGATGAGTGTATGTAAACTTCTGAGACAGATTATGGCTACATTCACACAAAATTCCCAATTCTGATCTTTCCTTAATGCATCTGCCGTCTGAAAGGTCTGGTCGCATTTTATCCGATTTTTATGTCTTTGATGCAAGACATTTTGCACGAAGAAAAGCCAGATGTGGCGAGCCTGGACGTAAACGATGTCTGAAGCAAGCAGTGCCGAGTTTAGCTTTCTTTTTTCTAAGCTTCCTTCGGGTTGTTACGATGCCGTGATGATGGTCAGCTCTCAATAATTTCCGCAGATAAATGCATCCGTTGTCACCTCCGTAAACATAACGTTGCTGTGTGATGTTTACGTTCTTCCTCTTTGCTTTTGGTGTCATAAACTGTTCACACGGTTTGATGGGGGTTGCCTTTAATTATTAATATGAATGACCACAGAAAAATACAACAAAATGGATTTCAGCAAAAAATCTCAATTGAGCATCAAGACCTGTTGTGTGAAAGCCTTTTTTTTGACCATCTCCCTAAATTAGTCTTTACGTCTTCTCAGTTTTGGAATATTCAGGTCTTCTGTGGGGTTCTGTTCATGTTCTGCTGTTTGAACAATGGAAACTTTCCAAACTCATTCAAAGGTTAGAGGAAATCACAGAAAGCAGGCAGACAAAGAGTAAGGAGGTGGCAGCTCTGGTCTAAAGGAAGGTAAAAGGTTGGAAATAACAAGTCATTTTCCTGGTACTGAAGGACTCGAAGAGTAAAGAGCTTGTTGAACAAACGAGAGGAACATGAGAGAAAGTCAAGCCAGGCATAAATACGGAGGAGGTGTTGGAACAAAGTAAGAGGGACTGGAGCAGCGGGGGAAAAACCAGGCCAGGTATCAATAGGATCAGCAGCTCATTGGTCTTTTCTGCCCATTTCCATTAAACTGTCGAGCGACATTGGGAGCAATAGAATTGACATTTTATCCTTAAAGGATAAATTAATCCGTTGGGCTTTCTGACTTAAAAGGTGCACCACAGATAAATGGGATCATTGTTGAGTATTTACGGTAAGGTCTAGGTGGAGAAAACTACAACATCTACAAAACAAGCCAAAGATTTCTAATTGGGACTAAATGACGCTTATGAGTTATGAGGTTAAAACGCCACGCTGCTTTTTAGGTAAAGGTTGAAGATTGATAAATCACTTTTTTGGGCACCAGACGAGCAGATGCTTTAAGTCCTGGCGGAGAAGGAGGTCGTCGTGGGACAAGGGGAATCTGGATGAAGGTTGAACAGAGCGTGGGATATGCAAGAGAGAAGGAGACTCCTGGGACTGATGCAGACATTGTGGTCGCTTGTTTCAGACCTTGATGACATCAGAAACTGGGCTTTTCCCTTAAATCTGTCCCTCTGCTGTGATCAGAAAGAGGATTCACTTCAATGAGTCATGATAACGACTAAGGAAGAGTATGAGAACTAGTTCTTGTAGCCAACAAGCAGACAACGATAGGGCAGGGGGGAAACCAAGCTGCTTTATTGGGGACCCTTCTTCACTTCCCTTTCAACCAAATTTACCAGTTAACTTCATGGCAGCAACATCCAGACGTGAAACATGAGAATCCGGACAATGTCAGATAGAAGTGTCTTTCATGTTTTTCATGGTCTTAGTAAAGGTCTGATCAGACTCTTAAAAGATGGACAACATCAAGAGTCCAGCAGATGATGATGCTTTCATGATGACAGGAGAACAGAGACTGGTTTGAGGTGATGGCAAGACAGCAGGAACTCAACTAACTGGTTTCCTAAAAGAGTGACGGAAAGATTCTATGGCTATTCATTATTTTGATGGATTACATTCTCCTACCTGACCACTTACAGCAGACTCAGTCATTTTCAACTTTACACTCAGGGTTTAGTGCCGAGGTAGTTAAATCCATAAACCAATAAAGATATTATATATTTTAGTATCTTTGACTGAGCTGACAACTCATTAGAGGAGGCTTTGAAGCACGTCTGATTGCGAGGGGTTTGGACCAGAAAACGCTCCACCTCTGATTACTTTAATTGGTGGAATTTTCTCAGATTTCTAAACTTTGGCTAAAATGGAGGTTGTAATGTTTGATTAAGCACAAGCGAGCGTGAACTCAGGTCGTAATGCCATTGTTTAATTTCACTGTTAATATTTAATTATCAGGGCGAAGTCCGTGGCTTTTGTCACTGCAGAGAAAATGTTACATGCGTTTGGCTTGATGTGTGATGGCGAAATTTAATCAAAGGTAAAAATTGATTGTAATGGAATTTGTTTGTCAGGAAAAAAGAAAAGACAGTTATCGAAGAAGCCTGTAATAATTTCATAGCATATCTGAACAAACAACACATTAAAATGTATGCTGATGAGATACAACTTTAGAGGAATCAACCAGATGTTGCTTCTTTCTGCCCGGATCAGCAAAACTGAGGCTGCAGTTTAGACAGAATCAATATCAAATTTGATGAGTGATGAGTCCCAAGCTTGGTGGAGACGTATTGGTTTGCGGTACGTTTTGTTGGAACATTTTGGGCCCATTAGAACGAACCGATTTAATGCTACAATCTCATTTCCAGGGCCAGATTTACATGTATGTGGGCTGTGTTAATTACGGTACTTTATTAGATAGTCCTAGTTATAAGCAGGTATGAACTGTTGCATGGTGGGTCAAAGTTGTCCCCTGACCAGTGGCTCCATGAAACGTCAATACTTGAGCATTGTTTGCTTTCATAAAAACCACAAAAATCACAAAATATTGGTCTCTGTGTTTATATAAATACACAAAGTTTGGAAAAACTTCATGGCCACATCTCCTGATGCCTACCTGCAGCAATACCAGGTCACAGAGTCCAAATCACCACAAATTGGTTTCTGGAACATGACAATTAACTGCAATGTTATCCAAACCGGATAACCTACAGATGTGGTTGATACGGGGTTGCAGCTGAAAATCTGTAGTAGCTGTGTGATGCTACCATGTACAGATGGTTCCAACTTGTTGACCGTGTCCCATGAAAAGTAAAGGCGGACAATAAGGCAAGGCAAAAATGGGGCCCATCCCTATAAAAACAATGTCTACTGAAAGTGAACCGGTTTAGGTCCAGGTATGTTGACTAAAAACAGAAACTTGATGTAACATAAAATATAAGGTAGGATAAATCTCAAGCTAAAAAAATGGGAAGTTGAGATCTTTTTATAAAAACAAAAGAACAGTTTTACCCTACAGCCGACAAGCTGTTACGGAGTCAGTAAAAAATACTCACAATTTTTTGCTGAAAAACTGTATAAATTCGGATTAAGGGTAATATTTTCTAATTGCTATGAAAATTAAGGCACTTTTGTGTAAACTTTTACAACATTGGACTTGAAGCATCTCAGTGCTGTCGTCTATGGGTTGAACATTCGCTACAGTTGTTGGATTTTCCTATTGGTAGGAATGATGCAGTTTTTTTTTAGGTATAAAACCATCTCACTCAAAAACCCTCTCGATCACTTGAACACATGCTTTATGCGATATCATTTATATCTACATGTTAATGTATGCTTTCTGTCGGTGTGTTACTGCTTTGAATGTTAGCACTCGGGGCTGTTAACGTCCATTGTACTCTCAGAAACTGTACATGAATTATTTAAACATTTTCTTTTGTTTTTTGGAAAACGTTTTTTAGGTCTTGAGTTTAAAAAACTAATCTTCAAAAGTGATTGAATGAATGTGGATGAAATGATCATGAATATTAAACTATGTAACTCAAAAATAACACATATTTAGACATATACTTTATCCTCACCTGCAGAGTGTCGAAGCCTTTCTCCAGGTAAATCCCACATTTATTTTTATCTCCAACAGATGCGTAGAATTTACTCCACCAGTCCATGGACTCCTCTCCCTGAAAAACAAACAATTTGAATCAGAAAGCATCATATTTAAGGCAAGGGGTTGTTCTAAAAAGACTATTTAGAAGATGCTTTGTTTTCCCTAATTTAGTTAAAGGTCTCTTATGCAAGTTAGAGTTTGTTTGGTTTCTCCAAGTATTATTCAAACCCAAAAAACACTTCTTTGAGATTTGGACCAGAATTCAACCTAAGTTTCTCTCTTGCTGACTGATGTAATCTGAACATGTGGACATCTCTTCAATCACCAAACCTTCTATGGTCCAGCTGGGCTTTGCATAATTATTACGTCTGAATTTGCTTCTTTAAAAATCTTAAACACTTTTAAAACTCCTGAGTGAACTTCTGTTTGTTATTCTAGAGCTGTGTGGGATTTTTCCAGTGATCACATAGCAAGATGGAGTTGGCCAACTCACGTCAACATAAGTAAAATAGTCTCTCTTGTGGCTCTGTGGCATTAAGGTTATGGTATATGGAGATTTGATGCAATGGAAATAGGCAACACTGTGATGGGAAGAGGTACCATGTGGGAAGAGACGAGCACGCCCACCAGAGGAACCAAAATATATTAAAACAGAAAGAAAACAAATCTAGCTGTTGATGGATAAAGAAAAGGTTAATTTTTCTGTTGTGCTCTGAACCTTTTTCATAACTATGGACTGTTTTTAATAGTTGTTTTTTTGTATTGTAGGTTTGTTACTGATAGAAATCAAGTAGAGGATGCTAGATTCCTGTGTTTACAAAATAAAACAAATGAAAGGCATGATTATGTTCTTCTTTACTCTAAATAAAGTATCATCCCTACAATAATCCTTACTTAAATTATATTTAATCTAAATGCTCACTCTGAAAAAAAAACCATAAAAATATATGTTTATATCCAATCGTCATGCAATTTTAGACTGACCTTTTACAAATACACACAAAAAAAAAATACAAATAACGTCATCGTTCAATCTACTAATTTGGAATAAACCAACCAGGCTATTTCAAATAGGCCCAAAAACTGGGTTAGATTTTTTATACTCTTGCTCTGCATTTGCTACCTCTTTCATTCAGGAAGAATTTTCTTATTATATGTTTAATAGTAAAAATGTATTTTTTAAATTGGCTTGGTTTATGTTGGCAATCAGGATCCCACAATCAGACAACAGTGAGAGTAATCTTAGTTTGGCCAAGGAGAATAACATTTTAATGGGTAAATTAACTCAATAGCAAAACGGGAGGGATTCAGCTCGGACCTTTCAGTGTTTAAAAGAATCTTGACGCAAAAGGGCCAAAGTAGTGTAAACAAATGTTAACGAAAAAATATATATATATCATCATATCATATATAAATCATATCATGTAATAGCTTTTTTCAGCAGCCACAATTAGCTTAATAATGTAGATAACATGTATGACTTTCTAAAGGTTGCCATTAGCCTGACATTGACTAGCTTATGTTTCGATAGCCGTTACCTTAATTCTAATTACCCACTAGCTTTTCTCTGATTAGTAGTTAGCTCGTTAGCTACATTCTAAATAGCCATCAGCTCCAGTCTGAGTAGCCGCTATCTTCATTCTGATTAGCCACTACCATAAGTTTGTGTAGCCGTTAGCTTAATTCTACATAGCCACCAGCTTTTGTCTGATTAGCAGTTAGCTTTTTAGCTACATTCTAAATAGCCAGCAGCTCAAGTCTTAGTAGCCGCTATCTTCATTCTGATTAGCCACTACCATAAGTTTGTGTAGCCGTTAGCTTAATTCTACATAGCCACCAGCTTTTGTCTGATTAGCAGTTAGCTTTTTAGCTACATTCTAAATAGCCAGCAGCTCAAGTCTTAGTAGCCGTTATCTTCATTCTGATTAGCCATTAGCATAAGTTTGTGTAGCCGTTAGCTTAATTCTAAATTGCCACCAGCTTTTGTCTGAGTTTCCATTAGCTTCTTTATGAATAGCCACTAGCTTTTGTCTGAGTAGCCGTTAGCTACATTCTAAATAGCCACTAGCTTTAGTCTGAGTAGCTGTTAGCTTCTTTCTGAATAGCCACTACCCTGCCTGATTTTAGTAGCAATTAGCCTAACACAAACAAATTGTTAAGTTCGCCTTAAGTAGCTTTTAGCTTCTGAATTCTTGTTAGACTGTATAAAGGTTAGCTTGACTCTGATCTTCAAATGGCTTAGATGTATTAAAGAGTGTGACCTTAAATAGCTGTTAATCTGAAATTGACTAGATGTCAGCTTAATTGTCAGTAGCCTCAGTAGTGGAAAAGTTGTTATTATAGAGGAATATTCAATAGCCTTATTTATCACACCGACATTGAACTTTTCCAAACGGAACTTTTTTCAGCCAACACAATAAAGATTATTTATTATTGATGCTGTTCTCTGCACCTACAAGGTGCAAGATTTTAGAAGCTGTGATTAAGTGTGAGCTCGACCCTAAGTAGACATTAGTTTGGGTAACTGTTATCTTGCCTCTGATTAGCTTGTTAGATTGATCATCCCTGATTGGTCACTGCTCAGACCACAGAACTGAGCTATATTCGAGTGAGAGTAGGAAACCCAAGAATATTAAACCTTTTTTTAATCTAAAGGACAATCTGAGAGGAGACTTACCCACTGTAACAGCTAGCGTCCGCATTAACAGTAACAAAAGAAAATAAAACATGAGGGATGGCAATAATCCCATATAAAACCACCAATAGAAGTAACCAATGCTGTCAGAAGGTTAAACATTAAATCAATAAACTTTATCATGCTCTAAATAGATATGTTGATTCCTTGTTACTACATTAAGGATTTCAATATAAAATGAAACATGCACCATTAAGGAGGAAAAAAAGCAATGATCCCTCTATTACAACATGACGGCTGGCATGAAAGTTCAGGTTGTTAAAGTCTTACTGTTACAGCTATGAGTCATGGCGAGGTCTTACAATGTCCTTCTGTTCAGAGGGTGAAACACTAATCTTTGGTTCACAATGTTGAGGCTTGGATGGTTGTCGTTTTGGTTCACTTAACGTGGATTTTTTGGGGGGGATGAATAATGATTTGAACTAAACGTGAGGTTGCTTCATGCACCGAACTCCCTGCAAACCAACAACATAAAAGCCGTCATTTAGTTTGATTGTGATATCAAACCTATAAACACACCCTGCAGCACTGAACCCGCCAAGGATCACTCAAAGCGGTGACGCATACACCTCTGCTAACCTTTCTGTGCATTAATGCTCAACAAAAGTGCTCTTACAGACGCAACGTTCGTGTGGAATCCCCTTTCTCATATTTCCCACAGATTTAAAACACACACAAAATCGCTCGGTGCTGCAGCCAGGGCAGGGAACACTAAGAAATTCCTAATTTTCCAAAGCATGTCATGGCATGGAAAAGAGAGGCACGTGGGGGCTCCGCGCACACGGTACGTCTGAGGGACGAAAACGTCTGCTCCGCGTTAATGTGCCCTCTGAGTGCTTCCAGTGCCAAAACGCTGATGACAGGGGCGCCAGAAAGCCCTCGCCCACCGTCGTTTCAGGGCGTGTTCGTCCCTGAGTCCACGAGGCGAAGTTCAGACGGATTAAAGCACTCGCTGGAGCGTTCCAGGCTGCGACACGGATTAAGTGGAAAACGAGCGCACACACACGGACGGGTCCAGGGTGTCGGTGTGGTCTGCAGCCAATCATTACGCCCCGCTGGGAAAGCCGGGGTAACTGAAGCAGACTGGCAGTGCCAGCGGCTCTGAGAGCAGAGCAACGGGATCTACAAAAGAGCCTCATAAAAGCTTTTTTTTTATGGGGAAACCCCATCCTGTGTAAGGTCAGCGGTGGGGTCGGACTTCTGCGTCTGTGGCCTCTTGTTTCGTAGCCAGACACAAATCCCGGATCAACACCCACTTACCAAAACATTATAATCAAAATCTGATTATTCAAAACTGAAAACATGTGGAAATGGAGAACAAAGAACTGAAAAGTCTTATTCAGAAGTTCAGATGTTTAAAATACATTTGATACGAAGATAAAGTAAATAAATACCAGGGTTGTGTTATTCTTTATCATGAGAAACCCAAAAAAATGACTATATTTAGTTTAGTGATAGAAAAGACATAAACCTGGTCCCCTAAGGAAGCCTATTTTAAATTGCTATGTTTCTCAAGAGAATAATTGTGTACTATAAATACTATTGCGATATTACCGCAAACATATTATTTTTTCTATCCATTTACCATCCCTAATAAATACAAACAGTAAGACTGTTTTAAACCACACTGGCCGTTTTTTTAAACACAGTGATGTCCGGTTGAAACCACCGGCAACAAGTGCTTGAGGCGACTGGAGTGTTTCATACCACAGTATTTCAGCCTCTCCCCTGAAAAATTCAACTGTAGTGGATGTTTTTTTTTTTTTTGGAACATTCAGAGGCAGAGTTGCTCATTTGCTTTGGATAATTTTGTTCCTGCGCAAAAAAACAAGTGAGCCTGACCTTAAAGCGACACTAAAGACGTTTCAGTTTTGGTTGATTGTGGCAGCCCACTGTGGACAAAAGCGGTAGTATTTTTGTCGGAAGGAAGACTCCATTTCCCATGATGACCATGGCATAGCGTGGTAAAATCCTGATTCCTGGTCGTCTGCAGTGGATTGAAGTACATTTCTGTTTCCAGTGTCTGTGTGAAGGATGAATTATGAGTTTATGAATCTAACTGTGGTGAAACAATGTCATCTAATGATGTTGAAAATAAGAAATGGGGGAAGTGACTTGTGCTGTAAAGCAGTCAGCACATTTGCAGTTGCATTGTGTGACAGGGTTACTGCCACCCTCCTCAAATATGCTTAGTCCGGTTACAGAACCCACCCCCCACGGGCCATGACAGAGGTGACATTCAACAAGCCGTAAATCGAAATATAATCACAAAAGTTATGAAAATATTGTATGAAAGTTGAAAAGTTACTTAGTGTTGGTTTAAGACCAAAAACTGATGCTCAGATATTCTCCATCAGACTCTATTTCTTTTTTGGCGAATCTTGGGGTAAAATCTGCTTCTTCTTCCACTTGTCTGTGGTGCCATGGAGCAAAATTAAGACTACTGAGCATCACAGCTGATGTTTATCTGTTGCCTCTTGTTTTTTATGGAGTTTAAAGACAGTTGGTCATGTGATGCTGATGCAGGAAAGGATTATGAGGGAGAAGCAAAGCCAACGTTGTCGTTTTGTTTCATGGTGTAAAATATTGGTTGACCAAAAATCATCCCTAATGAATGTTCTTCCTCTGTTTATGACAACCGACGACAGATTGTTTGGATTCTCTTTGCCAATGTGACTTTCTTTGATTGTTTTTGCTTTAAAACAGTTTAAATGTACTAACCCTGGTGAAAGTCTGGTAATCATACTCCTTAAAGGTCCCCTTCCTTGAAACCTCTTCAGCTGGCAGATGGGATACCTGACACTGCCCAAAATCTGCAGATTTCTGGTGGAATTACTAAAACACACCCAGCTAACGTAAAGAATGTGAATCGACCGAGGAAGATTTTTCAGCAGAGTCTGTTTTTGTCATTTGCTTCCTTGTGGTTTGAAGGCATAGCGCCATACCTCAAGCAAGAATCTGTGGCATCTTTCATATAAATAAATCCCCCCTTTGCGATCACTGACTGACATTACACAGACTCAGTTCAATCCCAATGCTAAATTTCCATTTGCTGCTTTAGTCTGAGTCTGTCTAGGAGCAAATTTCCTTCTTTAGAAGACTAGAAACTATTCTGATGTGCAGAAAATGGGACGTACTCTTTCAGCCAGTTAAATTAAATGGAATAAAGAAAAGGTTTAGTTTGCAGTTATGGACATTTCATACATACTCTGATCAGATTATTCCTTATTGTCGTAATTTCTTTGGTTAAAAAAATTGGTGGATTTTCCACATGTGCCATATAAGCTGACACTACTTACAGGCTCCCTACTAGCAGGTAATACATTGGTTGGCTTAAAGGTGAATATTTATCTTTGTAGTTTATAAAAATAAAAGTAAAAATGACAGGAATGTTTTATGTTTTATGAAATTAAATAAAGATGCAAAAAGGAACATTTCATGTTGCAGATCTATATGATCTACATGTGTCTGACCAGACACCAGATATGCCAGACCAGAACTCTGTAACCTGTGTCTACAAGTCACTCTTTAGATCTTCAACAAGAAGAAGATCTAAGAAGTTTAATAAACAAAATTATTTTATGTTTTTAAACATAGATTTGAAACAAATGTATTTTTTGGAGTTTTTTTCTATTTATAATGACAAACATTATTTAACTCCTCCAAATGAAAGAGACAAGAAGTACCAGTAGTACCAGGAAAGATGACAGAAACAAGCAAAAGGTCAGTGAGATCGCTAGCTAACAAGTTAGATGCTGTCGAGCAACTACACATTAATGCGCAAAAGGATTGTTAACATAATCCATAGAGATTATCAAAGAATACACAGGGAAATTCTCTCTGTTCAGACCTAACAGCTTGTCTTTAGTCAGGTGCTTCATGTTCTTGCAGTAATACAAATCGAACTGCTTTTCTCTATAATAGAAAAATATAAATAAAAAACATTAAACTTTTTTATACTAAAGAAAAATGTCGATGTACATTTGTAAAATCGATGGTACATTTGTGACATTTTTGCGGCTGAAACCCTGTTCTGATTAGCTTTACAGATGTTTTGCTCATCAACAACGTGGAGTTGAACAATGTGGATTTATTTGTGATAACTAGAGCTGAGGTAATGCATAGATTTAATCGACTATTAAAAGAATTGAATACTAATTTAGTCATCGGTTAGTTGCTTTATAATCACGTTTTACTGTAACACGTCTATTTTTAACACAATCTGTTATATCTGAGGTCAGTATGTGGCAGTAATGAGCTACATAACGCTGTGATCTACCAATGGAGCAGTAGAAGAAGAAATCAGCCAATCGTTAGGCTTATGCTGCTAGCGCATGGCAGAGCACGAAAATGTACAAATGTCTTTCCTAATAAGACCTAATAAGAAAATAAACGCGGTTAAATACTGTTCATAATTTCAGTTAATATTAATTTAGAGTTGCAGGTGTGCAGAAAGAAAACCAAGCAACAATAAACAAATATATGTTAAACAAGACGCTCAACCCCAGCAATGTATACCACTGTTCTATATAATTAGTAACAATAATGTCCAACTAAGTCATCCTCCTGCTGAACATTCAGAATTAAGATAAAATAAAATGTGAATTTAAAAGGTAGAGCATAATAAGGGCGGAGATTTTTGTTAATATGCTGAACACTCAAAACGTTTTTGGGAATTTTACCTAATTTTTGTATTTCATGCCTAAAAATGAACAAATACTTTACACTGTTGAGGTAATTTGTTCCTTTAAACAAAGTTAAATAAACTGCACTTAATGTTAAATAAATATAAAAGCCGATTAAGTTTTTTTTTTAAAGAAAAAAGAAATCAACAGATTAATTGATTTTGAAAAAATTCTTTAGTTGCAGCCCTAGTGATAAAGATAGATAAAGTGTGATTCCTATCACTAAACTGTAGTGAACCTGCAATTAATTATATCTTTTAAATTTAAAAATAGCATATCGGAACAAAAGTTGCGGGGGGAAATACAAGGTAAAATAGCAATTCACACAGATTTTATGGCTCTGAAACATACATTTTTATTGATTGTGAAGATAAACGATTTTTTTGTTATTGCAGAGAGACTCGACTATTTCTGCTCAGTTTAACCATTTAGATCTTGTTTATAAAAAAATCTCGCAGTTAGCCAAATGCCAAACAGTGGACGTTCAGCATCAACGCACCACCCAGAGCATCTGAGTGACATTGTGGGCAGAAAATATGTGCAGCGCTCAGGAGTTTTTTGAGGTTGGGCAGCAGCTTACATCAGTCTGTGGCCGTGATTAGCAGAACAAAACAAACAGTAAATGATTTAAGAAGCTATTTTGACATCTTGTTTCTGGTCGCAGTGTCGTAAGAGGGCCATAAATGCGTGTTCCCCTTAAAGCAAAAACAAGAAAATGCCATAATGTCGCCTGGCATGAAGCCACGCCGGTTAGTTCCTCTGGTTCCAAAGCAGCCAGAAAGGATTAATGGACGCAGAGGCAAAGTGGGATTTTAACCTTCTATGACTGGTTCTTGGCACAGGACCCTAGTAGGTTTGATGGAAACTGATGGGAACGGAGAGGTGCAGTCTGACCCTCTTTTTTCACCTTGAGAAACAAAAACATGCTTAGAAGGCACATTATGTGCAGCAGCTAGTCGCGTTCCCTAAATGCCCCGAAGTGATGAAAAAAAACAAAAACCTTAAAGAAACTGTCGTCAAGCTCGAATCGCGCAGATGCAATGTGACGGTTTTCCATCTCAGATACGCCCGTCTGTGGAGACATGATGCCACCGACACCCTACCCCGTCAGACTTTTCCAAACTCTGAAACCGAACCCGACTGGAGGCGGCGTTAAGGTACACTGCTCCCCCGGTAATGCGATAATCATCAGGCCCAAACATGAACGAGCCAGGTTTCTTTCTCCCTTTCTCTCTGGTGCCATGTGACATTACATCCCTGTTTTTCCTCCCTTCACTCAAACCGTTTCTGATTCTTTCGCTCCCTCCCTCTTTTGCCCCCCTCTCTCATTTATCCTTGTGTTAACTGTCTGCGAACAGGGAATTGCGGTACAGAGGATCTATGGCAGCTCTGTTGACTTTGGCCCTGGACAGACAGAAAGCCGAGCCTTTAATTTGAGTGGTTTTCAATATCTGTCCCCTTAATAAAACAAACATCTTTGTTCGGAGAGAAAGAAATAACCCCCACAATTACCATGTAATAAAGAAGCTACTGGATGCGAGTCCGCTTAGTCTTTATATTGACCCGGCTTTGGGACTCAAACCAAGAGAATGCAACGACGACGGTTTCTCTCCTCGGGTTTCGTCTCAAATCACAGCGACCGGCTGGTTTCTGGCGTCGCACCAGACAGAGGCTAACAACTGGGAAATCATCTCCCGATACGTTGCCAGTTAGTGCATTTTGCCTCGTTACAACCACAAACATCAGGGTTTTATCTGGTAAACACATTTGTTGTGTATTTTTGTGAGATACAAGGAAGATGGAGATTCGTTTTTTTTAAACTAAAATATATGTGGTGTCTGTTTCAAATGTAGCCTGCTTTACTCCCATGTCCTTAAAGCAACACTAAGTAACTTCTCAACCTTCATTGTATGTGATTGTATGTCGACTTACAGCTTGTTGAATGACGCCTCACCAGCCTGCACTAAGAATCTAAGGAGGGTTGCATGAACCCTGCCACATAAAACAACTACAAATGTGCCGACTGCTTTACGGCATATGTCACTTCACCGGTTTCTAATCTTCAACATCATCATCTGAAATTGTTTCACCACAATTAGATTCATCCTCATAATCATCCTCATGTCATCATTATGATGACATGACTCTCGAATTTGATAGATTAAAGCAGAAACAATTCACTCCTTTCACTGAAGTCAGTGTCCACATTATATCTTGCAGAACCATCAAGCATTCTTTTTAATTGTGATTTTATTTCGTTAACATTAATCTAATACTAACAAAATAAAATCACAAAAATATTTTTCAAAAAACAGCTTTGTACTCACCAAAACGGCTGCTTATTTTAACACAAAGTCCATCCTGCTATCATTCGTAAAGAATACTTCAATAAGTTCCACCAATAAGTCATTTTCTATCAACAACACCTGCTCGCTGGCCCCAACGTCGCAAACTGGAAATCTGATTGGTTATCAAAACTGTTCGTTTCAGTTCATTTAAGCATACCGGCGCCCTCCCTGTTAATTCTGAAGGCCTTTAGGAAGATTTTGTTGGAGCCTGGCAACACATAAAAGGTGAAATCTGATTGGATGCAAACACTTACTATTTAACACTGGAAGCAAAATGAGATAATTTAATACATATTTATTTATTTTAAAAACATTCAAATTAAATTTATTTTCTGATTATATTTAGGCCACCAGACAAGACTTTGCCGGCCAGTCGCTGGTAAAAAATACATACCATATAAAATGTTTGCTTAAATCCCATTTTGCTAATTTTGCGCATTATTCTATCATAACTTTATCGTCTGCTTTAATTGCAGTAAAAACCTTTTTCTTTTTTTTTTCATGGTTTGAATAGATGTTTCTGCACAGGAAACATTAGCATGTGGAGGGAAAATAGGAAACTTAATCTAAAAGTTTAATGGTCCAAAATTTTACTGCAACAATTCTTCTAAATGGCTACAATTCATGAAAACTGAACATATTCTGCAAAACTGGGATTTTTTTCCATGTGTACATGTTGTATTCACATGTGCTCACACGTCTCACATGACACCAACATACAAAAAAACATCGTAATCGAGTTTTTATGTTTCGGCTGACCTATATTACTGTTCGTGTGACCACATGGTAATCACATGTTTACGAGTGTGGCACGCATGTGTACACGTGTATGCTCACATGTGAATAGAACACGTGAAAAAGATACTATTAGTGGGAGATTGTGATTCACATGTGGAACATGCGATCCCACATCTCACATTCGTAAACATAAGAAATTGTGTCACACAAACATTAAAAGAAACATTGTTATTAAATTTTTATGAAATGTTTCATGTGAACTACATCACAGTGCATGTTACCACATGTGAATCACATGTTTACAAGTGTGGCACGCATGTGTATCCGCTCACATGTGAATAGAACATGGAACACGTGAACAAGACACTATTGTGGGGAGATTGTGATTCACATGTGGAAAATGGGAAACATGAGTTTCTTACATGTGAAAAACGTGAACAAATGTGCACATGTGGGTTTTTATTTTTTTGATCACTTCATGGTTTTCACAAGAATTTTTTCACATCGGAAATTTATTTTGTTTTTTCTGTCCGGGGAGAAGAGAAACACAGTAGACGAGGGTTAAGGTTAAGGAGAGGGTTAACTAAGCTAACAGTTCACACTTCCCTGAACCACGATTCCCATGTTACCTGGTTGTGGCAGTATCATGCTGTGGGAAGTTATTTTTTTTTATTGAGTAGCTACAAGAAAGCTGTCCAACATTGACTAGAAGATAGATGTAGCTAAAAACATGCATGATGAAGTTTTTCTGTTAACATAGTCAGTTTTGTTTTTTCGTGTCATGATGCAAAATCATGACGAGCAGCCGAATCCCAATACACAAACATGTACAGCTCTGCGTTGGTCCATGGTAAGTAGAACAGAAGAGGTGCAGATATTTAATGAGCTCAGAACAAATCAGCGAGATGAATGAATGAATGAATTAACATGAGTTAAAAGGATGAGTATGTTACCTACATGCAGGCTGGAACTAGAAGTTGAGAGATTAATGATGGCTGAACTGGCTCCATCGGCAAACTGCAAGAAAACACGTGAAAGCACACAAAACACACAACGACACGCACGTTCAGGTTAGATGGTTAGAGATACACACAACATGAACATTAGAGCCTTTAACGCGCCCCCTAAAAACACAGAGAAAACTGCTGGGGTTTTTACTCCAGACAGAAGCGGAAACGATCAGTCGACATGGGGGACATTTTACAAATGATAAAACTGAGTCTAGAGCAACTTTATCTGGATATTTCGGTGCACCAACAACAGATGAAGAGCTTTAACTCGAGATCAATGTTTTGTTCTTCGCCTCCTCATCTTCCGTGGTCCTCGGCTACATTAAGCCGAGCTAAAATCTATATACTGTATTTACATGCACTGTATTAAAAGACAAAATTCTATTTTTCTTTTTGTGTGACATTAAATCGGATTTAACTTTATCTGCTTTAGGGTAACTAACTATGACAAACATGGTTTCTATCAGATAAATGTATCTTTTTATAATAGGTTTTATCGCATATTTCTTCAGTTTTCTGTAAAATTGCCTTTTAAAGAGTTTGACATTAAAACGTTTGTCGACTCTGACCAGAGATTTTTTTTAAGATCAGTTTCCAACACCATCCTTGTTGTTCTCAAGACTCTTTTGCTAATTTTGTAGTACAGTGTTAAAAGCTGCCTTTTTTATTAGTAAAATAGATGTTTTAAAGCAACACCAAGTAACTTTTCAACGTTCATAAAATATTTCCATACCTTTTGTGATTATACGTCGACTTACAGCTTGTTGTCATGGCCCGAGGAGGTCCGTATCGCTTTAACCGGCACTAAGCAACTTTGAGGAGGGTGGCAGGAACCCTGCGACACAAAAAAACTACAAATGTGCTGACTGCTTTACGGCATACGTCACTTCTCCCGTTTCTTATCTTCAACATCATCATCTGACATTGTTTCACCACAATTAGATTCATTACCTCATTGATGTTCATCCTTCACATAGACACTGGAAACAGAAATGCACTTCAATCATACTGCAGGCGACCGGGAGATCAGGATTTTACCACGCTATGCGCTGGTGCTCATGGGAAATGCAGTCCTCCTTCAGACAAAACAGTACCGCTTTTGTTCACACCGGGCTGCAAAAATCCACCAAACCTGAAACTTCTTTAGTGTCGCTTTAAAACAAACTTGATTCTTTTTATGCTTTTAAAGGAAATCAAAGAACAACAGGCTTTCTGATTCAAACATCCAGAAAACTGTTGCGTATTTTGGAATTTAATCTGATTGCTATCTTAAGCCAGGTTCAAGTTCAACCAGCAATATTTTATGCTGATTTTCTAATTCCCACGTGCACAAGATAAATCTTATGAGATGTTCTCACTGTGTGTGATGTTTTAGGAATGATCTAATATCCCTGATATCAAATCATGGATATATTAGGCATGCTGGTTTGTTTTGTCTCTATTTTCCCTATTAATGTGACGGGTAGCCAATCAGGAAGCAAGAAACACAGAGGATTAACCAAAATGGCCAAGACAAAAGAGATGGTTCACTGTCAAGTCGCGTTAAAATCACCCCTCAAACCGTTGTGGGCCATGTTTGTTTCCTGTCTGACCTTTGACTGTTCATGGGTGATGCGCTGCTCCGGCCTAGCGAAGGTTATGGTCGCCATGTCTGGAGAATCTCAGGCTTTGAAAAATGTATATGACGATTTTGAAATCATGCCATAGTACATCATTCTGTTTAAATCTGGTTTGTTTATTATACTTTATCTTACATTCATTGATTGTTTATTTTGTTAACTCGTTAGGCTGAATTTATTGCACTTTCATCCACTTTTTTATGTTTTTAATAGGAGATTTGCTCTGAAACTGTTTGAAATTTACTTTAAAGTTCGACTGAACTGTGACTTCTTCTGTCACCTTTCTTTTTTCTGAATATCTGGACGTGTCGGAGTTAAACTGCACTGGCTGGACCGGCAGGTGATGAGAGGGAAAATAAGAAAACGCTGCAAGCATTTCTGTCCCCGTTTGACTTTTACTGAACAAATCAAAAACAATCCTGCTTCTTTCCCAGGTTGCTGACCAGCTGTTACACGTTTCCAGCAGTTTCCAAATGACAGATTTCTAAATCGTCCAAAAACATGAAGAACAGTCAACAGGAACCGCAGATTTATCATGTTGGTTGAGTCGCCCTCATTGTGTCCACGCTGTTGTTTTGATGTCGGGGAGCTTTAATTGGACGAGGGCGTGAATGTCAGGGAGGGTTCGCAGATTTCAACACCCTGCTTAGACTCCGTGAACCCTCAGCCACACAGAGGGGTGATTTATGCCTCTTAGCTCATTCTGTGCATTTCTGGACCTCCCATGATGGCACACACTGAAACCTGCAACTCCCACTCCGACGCAACGAGACAAACGCAACGGAAGAGGACGGAAATGTGCGGTTTCGGGGCGTGAAGGAGGTCAGCGTTGAAACGCTCGCTGCAGTCCTGAACATTACTTCAGCATGATGGCCAAGAAGTTGATCTAAGTTCACGCAAAGTGCGCCGTCGCTATGGACAATGAGGAAAAAGAACAGAAAATGGGCGGATTGGGTAAAGAGACAAACGATTGACAAACGACAACAACAAAGATGGCCCCAAATGTCAGGTTGTTCTGATTGGTTTAAGAAGAATGATTTGTCATGAAATCGAAATTAAAACAATAAAGAAAATAAGACAGGGAATGAAGAAATTAAAGATTGAAGCGACACTTAAGAAGTTTCAGTTTTGGTTGATTTTGGTGGGTAGTGGACAAAAGCGGTGGAGTTTTGCCTGAAGTAAGACCTCGTTTTCCATGAACACCAGCGCCTAGCATCTTAAAATCCTGATCTCTCGGTCTCCCGCAAGTACTTTTCTGTTTCCAGTGTCTGTGTGACGGATGAACAGTGATGAGGTACAATGTCATATGATGATGTTGAATATAATAAACGGGGGAAGTGATGTATGCCGTAAAGCCGTCAGCACATTTGTAGTTGTTTTGTGTGTGTGGCGGGGTTCCTGCCACCCTCCTCAAAGTTCTCAGTTAAAGGGATACTGGCCATGACAGATGTGTCATTCAATGAGCTGTTCAGTCCCTCTAGAAAAACACGATTCTGTGATTGCAGAAAATCCTGCAAAATCAAGGAAAGGGTGCAAAATCTGCTGGGGTGCGCATAATTCTGAAAAAGCTGCATATTTAGCGCACAAATAGCAGCTAAGCGCGGAAATTGCAGAATTATGTAAATTCTTCTCGTAATTGATTATTTTCTTACTTTTGACTAACACTAAACCGCCCCAGCCAAAGGTGAACAGTCAGGCATGTCGCATAGTAACGTCATCACCCCGCACGCCACCATAACAAACACATGTCAGCGAGTCGGCCATATTGGCTGTGTCAGATCTGCCCCGTAAACTAATAAAAGTAAATGGACTGAAGTTGATCCAGCGCTTTACTACAGGGAGCTTTAAGTTAGTTACAACTGGCTTTGTTCTTAGACATATTCTGGATTTCAGAACTAAGCAATATTCATATTTTTCTCATACTACGTTATTGATAACCTTAAATGGTCCAGGACTCCAAGTTAGCATAATGTGACTAAATAACTGGCTCAGCTGTGCTGCTATGTTATGTCATGTTTGCTGTTTACTACATGTAGGAGAATCGTGTTTATTCTCCTACATTTGGAAACAACAATTCACAAGGTTTTCTCACTTTCCCGCATTTTCATCACAGAACAGAGAATGGAATAAACCGGTAAACCCTATGAATCGGTTAGATCACCTGGTCAGCAGGTTAACAGCAGGGTGAGCAACAATTTTGGCTCGCTGTCTGAAAACGTTTCAGATTTCAACGTGGGCCGTAACATTTCCTACAACAGCAAGTTTAATTAGGGTAATTTGTTGTATTTCGGAGTTTATTGGAGATTGGTAATCAGTTAGTTTGCGTTAACGCCACCAACTGGTGAGGATTGTGACTCAGAAGGGTTCAAATATTCAAATAATTAAAAATTTTAAAGTTTCGCCTTACTTCAATTTTAAAACAGCACTTTCGTGTTTTCACGTTGTTACTCCGTATGGAGTCTAGCTGTTCATATTGAAGGTAGTAATTATTAAATGGGTAATAATTACAATTATTTTTGGTATATGAAAGCTGTATGAAATTATTTAATGCAGTAATGAGGTAAACTGTGAACCACAGAAGTGCTGAATTGAGTTTTGTAACAATAACCAGCTCTAGAAATGTTGTTGTGGCAATTATCTTAAAGAGGTTTGGAGAAAAGGATGAAGGAAAGAATAAAGGAAGGAAGAATAGAGTAGAATCTAGAGGAGAGGGATGTAAAAAGGAGTCTTGGATGCAAGAGACAATTTAGAAAAAAGGGAAGGAAAGACCAATAAAAAAGTTGAATGCAGGAATAAGGAGCTTATTTTTCTGTCCTTTTGATCAAATAATCTTTTTTTTTTCTTGAAATGATGGAAGTGGATCAGAACCTGGAGAAATCTTTTCCGTGCTTGGATAACTTCATGGCGTTAGGACACCGTGTGCTTACTTATATGGTGATTTCTCCAAAACAAGGTCGGAAGGAGCAGCTCAGGGTTTTACCTGGTCAGGAACAAGCGGCTCTTGATCGTCGATGTCAACGAAGACTTCCCCGCAGGTCAACGACGGCATCTCGCCTTTACACAGAGACACTGAAGCGTCAACATTTTCTCACCGACCAGCTCTCTCTTTAGTTTCGTTCGTGATCCCCTCTCTTACGCCTCCATCCGTCCTCTTCCTCCTCTGCTTCTGCTCGCTCCTCGCCCCGTGTGCGTCGGTACTCCTCGAGCGACCGGATGGTGCACTGACCGACCACCGGTTTCCTTCCAAACTGACGGTTGTCAATGACTTTGATCACGATGGGTGGCATGTAGAGCTCCTCGCGGGGGAGTCTCTGTGGATGATAAATTACAAACACAAAGACGATATCACGATTATTTCGATCGATATTGTAATCACGATTTTTAATCACCATTATTCGTTGTGTCTGGAGCAATTACAGTGTAGCAAAGATTTTCTTGTAAAAAAAACTAAACTTTAAATTGAAATAAGTGATAAATAATTTTAAATAATTTTATTGAGTGTAATCTCAAAGTGCAACTTCAACAGAAAAATATAAGAGCTGGGTTGCTGCTGGACACGCTAGTTAGCATTAGCGTTAGCATTCAAGCATTCCTCGTATTTATGCCTGTGGTGTTTCTTCAGTTGGTTTAGTAAGTTAGTTGTGTTGTTCTGCGTGTCAGACATAAGTCTGCTGCACTCTTTGCATATAACATCTTCCTGTTTAATGTCGCTGGCCCTAAATCCGAGACAATTTCAGACGACGGAAGTGGACACGTTTTGCGGCACAAGCTCCTCACATTCCCATAAATAATCAAGTCAGTATTGGTTTCTCTGGTTGGAGTGTCAGGGGGTATAGAGGTGTGGGTAAGAGTTAGGATAGGAGATGCTCTTTGAAGAGTTGGGTCTTTAAGAGTTTCTTGAAGATAGAGATGCTGCTTTTCTTGTGGCGCTCGGTAGGTCATTCCACCATCTTGGAACAACACAAGAAAACCGTCTGGTTGGTCTTAAGCGACAATCCATCGATGACCGAAGCGAGTAGATGGGAGCTGTACCCTTCAATTATGTTATGTAGTATGTTATTTTCTTTTACTATGTTTATTTGTCTTTATTCACCTGTGGTAGATCTGAGCTGTGACAGAATATGATTATTCTATTCATATTCTGTTAACTTTTGGTTTGTTCCCTATTAAAAAGTTACTTTGAACCCTAAATGAAACCCAAACACAATTCAGTAGCAACGGTTGTTTTAGTAGTTTATTAAGGTGATTTTAAGTTAGTTAGCTCATTATTTAGCTTTGATATGTTAGGCAGGGCGGTTCTAGATGGGGGCCAACAGAGGGGCCATAGCCCCCCGATGAACTGTTCCTGCCCTCTGTGCTAAAGACATAGTAATTAGTTTATTATGAATTATGTTGGGACAGAATCTGTAATCTAATTGGAAGGATTTAATCTACCACCTTCACAATTTTTACTTTAACGATGAATGAAAAAATTAAGGCGTTGAAATACCAGCCTCAGCCATTTTGAGATAGAAACAGTTTTCTTCCGATCGATCATGTTCGTAGCCGCAAGTTGCTCGCTTAATATGTTAGTTGCTGTTTTATTATTATCTCTTCCTGCATAAAAAAAGACACAAGACAGTGCTGGAACTGGTAATAAATCATGCAAACATAAGATTAATTTTATCTCCTGTAGATTTTGAAGGAAGGTCTCTCTCTGTAGCGTTAACTTCTGTATTAATGCCTCATAAACACACCAAAAATGAGTCAGTTAGTGTAATTGTTTTCACCTTTCTGGCTTAAGTAAGCCAACCAATGCTAAAGAAACACATTAAACAGAGAGAGTTAGAGATGCGGTTCGACCCTTCAAAGATTTGTACTTAAGGAAAATATGCGAGCGGCATTTTTCTCTGCCCCTCTCTAGCGTAAGAAAACACTTATGCAGTCAACCTTAAACCCTAATACTGTTAACAGTGAACGTTTGGACTAGGCCCAGGGGCTGAATTAAAGAAAGAAAAAAAATTAATAAAATGTGTGCATCTGTGCGTGTTTCCAGTGTCCGGTTCGGGCTGTCACAGCCTGGTGGTCAAACGCAGCGCCTTAATCTTGTTAACATTAAACAGCGTGAGCTGCGTCTGGGTCTGAGGGGGGGAAAACATATGTGATAATTTCCATACCCCAGTTTAAGCTGTCATAATAAAACACAGAGGGGATCAACTTTAGAACTTAATATTGTTAAACCCTTAAGAACGCTTTGGAACGACGTATGTGAGTAGATTCCTTGCAGGAGAAAGTAAAGGATCGGAGTTTTGTTTATTTTATTGAGGGTGGCTGTGCAAAATCATTGGAGCAGACTTGTTAGTATTTAGTCCATGTTATATTTTTTTCTTTATTTCTGCCACAATGTTTGGTTTGCACCCGACCCCAATAGGGACATGGGTGTACAGAAAATGGACGGATGGATGTTTGGTTTGCTGTTCTTCTAACGGTGTTGTAAGAGCATGAAAAATACATCAAACTAAGTGGGTTAGGGATTTACTAATCTATATTTACACAAAGCATAGAAATTATTCAGAATTCTCACTTTCACATGCAAAAAACTTGAATTTTCAAAATTATCACAGCTTTCCAGCACCTTACACTCTAAATTGAACCCTTTTAACTTTTCAAAAGTCAGGGAATTTTAATAACTACATTAACTATTTATACATAAATACCCCACACTCTATAGCGTGTATGTTTTGGTCATTTTGGGGGAAGAACTCTAGACAGACAGTTCTCCTTTGCTCTACCTTCTCCATGTCTCACTCTACAGGGTTAGGTTACGGTAGGTAGCTTCTGCAGGAGTGAATGATGCAAGTCAACAACTCAATGAAATCTGCAGGGTTTTCTAACAAGGCATTTTCGCCCACAGAACTACCGCTCACTGGATAGTCACTCTTCTTAGGACCATTCTCTGTAAACCCTAGAGATGGTTGTGCGTGAAAATGCCAGTAAATTAGCAGTTTCTGAAATACTCAGACCGGCCCATCTGGAACCAAAAACCATGGCACGTCCAAAGTCACTTAAATCGCCTTTTTTCCCAGTTCTGATGCTCGGTTTGAACTGCAGCAGATCATCTTGACCATGTCTACATGTCTAAATGCTGCCATTTGATTGGCTGATTAAGAATTTGCGTTAACGAGCAGTTGGAAAAGGTGTACCTAATAAAGTGGCCGGTGAGTGTATATCCATTTATAAATAACTATAAAGTCGGTATTTATAAGTTTTGGGTTTTACCGCTATTTTTAACTCTTAATCCCAGTCTGAATACGGGAATCGAAGTGTTTTTAGCATTAGATGAAACATTTTATACAAAATAAAAACATACCACAACAACATACATATTTGGCACCATATTCAGTTTTTCCCATATTGACTGAGATTCTACATCTTTATTTTTTCTGGATAGAAACAGAAACACGGAGTTTAAAATGAATACAAAAACCTTTAAAGGTTTCTTTTTTTGGTTATGTCTGTTTTATCACAAGAACTTTGAGTTTATTTTTCAGCCGCATCCAGTTTCAAAACCATCTGGCAAGTATCTGCGCTTCCACAGAACGCATGACAAAATACCCCACCCTGTATTTATGAAGTATATTAATCTAGCGTACATGTTTGTAGCCACTGGAAAGTCCTCTGCTCTACATCTGCAGAAGCTTTATGAAGTTAAAACAGTCCAGGAGGAGAGCTGGAAACATCTCAGACTGCAGCTTTTACTTTTCTATTAAGACATTGAACTTTCCATGGAAAAAGGGAGGGAAGGCGAGAGTCCTTCCCTCTGGTGCCATTATTGTGGCTTTGCTGATGAAGATAAATGACTGAAGCAAACCACATCACAGCAGAGGTCTCATTAACCATGAAAGCAGTGGGTCTGTACTCTGATTACACTCTGTGTTTGTGCATGGTTAGGTCTGTCCCCGCGCTCTCACCACATCAAGGATGAGCGTGTTGACGTCGAAGTTTGGCTTCTTCTTCACACTGCGAATGACGCAGCTCTGCACCATGGTGCCTCCACACTCCACCTGCAGGCTCGGAGACGTAACGCTGGACAGCTGGAAGCTCTTAAGGTTTCGAACGCCCCACGCCAAGATCTAACAGAGGAATACAGCAAAAGAAGGAAGTGTTTATATCTTTACCCAGGCTCAATTATCTGCGTAATCCAACGATGGGTTAGAGATTTTAGGACTTCTTTGATGTTCTGTTTTAGGGATGAAGACTCGAACATCTGCATTCTCAGCAATTCAAACAAAAACATTTTGTTTTAAAGTGCATAATAAAATATTGGCATTTTTACACCTATTTAGTTTTTCGATAAAGCGAAAATGAACTAGCTGTTTAATCAAATTTTTAAACCAATTAACACATAAAAATATGCTTCTAATAAACATAAACCCATATCAAAAACACACAAAAAGCATTCACTGGAAGAATAAGAACCTGAATGCAAGCCAAATAGTTTAACTCCTTATTGATGTACCTTTGACGCTGTTTTGCTGTTAGCTTGACGCTCGGTAACTGTTAGCCTAACTTGGAGTAGCTGTAAGGCTGACACCTTTAGGCTGTTAGCCTCATTCTAAGTAAATATTAGCTTTCACTCTAAATAGCAGTTGCCTTAACTGTTAGCCATAACATTGACACTGTTTAACTGTTAGCTTGACTCTCAGTAGCAATTAACTTTGAGAACCTGTATCCATGACACTGTTTAGCTTAAAGCTTGACGTTCAGTAGCTGTTAGCCTGATTCTGAGTAGCAGTTAGCCTAACTTTGAGTAGCTATAAGGCTGACAGTATTACGCTTTTAGCAACTGCTAGCTTTACTCTAAATTACAGTTGCCTTAACTCAGAGTAGGCGTAACCTTACAACTTTTTAGCTGTTAGCTTTACTTCCATTAGTTGTTAGCATGACTTTCAGTAGCAATTAACTTAACTTTGAATAACTTTAACCTTGAAACTATTTAACTGTTAGCTTGACTCTCAGTAGTTAATATAACTCTCAGTAGCAGTTACCTTTAGTTTGAGTAACTGACCTTGACATTGTTTAGCTAGCTTGACTCTCAGTAGCTTTTAGTCTGATTATACGTAGCAGTTAGCTTAACTTTGAGTAACTAAAAGATTGACACTGTTTAGCTAGCTTCATTCTCAGTACCTGCCTAATTCTGAATAGCAGTGCCAGTTACCCTAGCTTTGAGTAGCTAAGGCTGAGAGTATTAAGTTGTTAGCGTTACTCTAAGTAACTGTTAGCTTCAGTCTAAATAGAGGGAACTCTGAGTTCCTTTAACATTGAGACTGTTTAAAAAGAAGCCTAAAAAGAAGTTGACTGACAGCTGGTAATCGCAGACGAGATATTGGGTAGTAAATGTGATTCCACGTGAACCCCCTTTCAAACAGTTTAACATGGTGTTTGAATTTACCATTTTAGCTAGACTATTCGTTTTTGGTTGTTAGTGTACCTCAATGGCAGTTCTTTGCAGTACGGGTTTGATTCCTTCAGGAACCATGAAGACGTTGGGTTCTCTCTCAGGGGGCGGATAGGGAAGGTCTGATTCCTCAGGCTGACATTAAGGACAGAGAACATCAGCAGGTCAGAAACAGCTTTGGGAATCTGATGCAATGCAAATTCTGCTGAGGTTTTAATATATAAGGAAATACTCAAATAACATTAAATAAGTTTAGTTGAAGCATTTCGAACATTTGGTCACAAACACTTACAGTATAAATTTATCCTTTAAGAAGTTAATTTATTTTAAAAAAATCTCTTTGAAATACAAATTAAATCAATTTACAGGCTCTTTGGAAGCCTTGGAAAAAACATGGAGCAGTTTTACGTTTTGAGAGGTGTTATTTGCAAGAAGCAATCATGTTTAGCCTGCTAGAATGTAAACCTTTTTAGGCTTTCATACGGCTCTGTAAAAATGTATGTAACAACAAAGCAAAACAGTGAAAGAAAACAGGTTAAATTTGGAAAAAGAGAAGGGTTTCAAGATTGCTTTGTCAGGAAAGCAGTTTTCATGCTTCATGTATATGTTTTAAAATCGTACCCATTCTTGCAGGTTTTCAGAGAGGAATCCGGAGAACATCAACTGGGGAATCAAAACCAAATAAAAATAAAAAACATAAAATGTAAAGAAACACACATCATAAAAAAATAAACCATAATTTCTGTTCAGTTTTTAATCACAGTGTTGAATAAATTAAGATGGGGACAATTTTTATAATATAGCGTTATAGTATAACTATTATATACCACAGAATTGTTGTTTTGATTGGTTTTAGAATAATTTTTTCATTCCAGGTAAGTCTTGTTCTTCTTTTGTTTTAATTTTCAACACAAGCCTTTTGAGAAAATTGTGTCATCTATATTACTTGTGTGGTTTTACCTCATCCAGTACATGAGTTGAACTGATGACATCTCCCTGTGTTTCAGAAAAAAAGTTGAGTTCATATATATAAGTTGAGTTATATATATATATATATAAGTTGACTTATATATATATATAAATAAATAAATACATTTATTTATTTATATTTTTGTAAGATGATAATGTTGAAATAAACTGACCTCTAGTCCTGGAAGGTGGTGAACTGCTGGCTGTGGACACAAAATGAGATGAAAAATAAACAAAATGCTTCTGGTTAAAGTATGGTTTTAGTCTAAGAATAAACCAAAATTTCCCATGGAGAATGGCAAAATCCTGACCTCTAACCTTGAAATTGTAAGACCAAAACCAACCATAATATTTTGTAATATCAGTCTGGGGGTAATTCTCTTGTTTTTGTGATATTATGGATAGAATCCCCCAGAAAGTGTAAACCACTTCATAATCTCAGTTAGAGAAGCTTGTAGCGGTTTGATAAAATGGACCCGAGAATAAAGCCTTGAGGAACCTCACACTAAATTCTGAATTGATACATTTTGTTTTAATAGAAACATTTGACCCTAAATAATTAAAGCCATCTACGTGTATTTACAACGTGGTAAACATGAGTAAAGGCCCAAAAATATTCTTTTTTAAGAACATTTGCTTAATCTCAGACTAAAATATTTGCTGCATGCTTATTTGTCACATTCTCTCACATTTTAAATATATTAAATATTGCGAAAGGGCTTAGCTATTTTCTTGACGCTCTTTTGTTTTAAATAGACACACCTCTGCCACAACTGAATGGTTTTTTCACTTGATTTCGCAAAGTGTTTACAAAAAATGGGGAAAACTCCTTAAATCACATTGAAGAGTTTTATTATTTCCTGCTTCCCAAAATACATAAATAAATCTTTAATTTTTGGAGTTTGATTTTATTTAGAATATAAATGTTCAGTGTGAGATTTTGTTAATGCAATAAAGAATACATTTATTTCAAAGGTTTGGTTTTTGCACATATTTAATCAGAGGTATTTATGTGCAGGTAGTCGAGTGGGTTACGTGGAGGTGTTCTTATTCGGAGGGTTGATGGTTTTAATAGCGGCTGGATAGCTCAATTGGAAAGTCCCTGGTGGCCTGAGTTCAAATCCAGGCCTGGGCTACACCAACAGCATTCAGAGTGGGTCCTTAGGCAAGACCCTTTGCGCTAGTGCCTACTTTGTAATAAACAGAGGAAATGTTAAGAAGAGAAAATAAATAAATGTATAGTAAAAAGCCGATAGTAATTATTAAATACTGAATTTGACTAAATGAGAAAAGACATTAATAGTGACAATTAAAACATGTGAGAAACTTACATCTAAAATAAGAAAACAATCAGAAAAACTACTGAATACAAAATGAAATGAACAATAAAATAATAGTGATAATGTTTTGAAATAATATTGTTGAAAATTATCAGTTAATTTATATCACACTGCATAAATTTAGGTTTTTATTTTTCAAATACAATATTTTCCACTATAATAATTTAACAGGCCATTTACTTATTTTTATATTTGTTGCCATTTTTGCCAGGATCAGTCCTCCATATTACTAAGGTTATCAATATAAGGGTTCTGAGGCCATATATGTTGTAAATATGGTTTACATTTTTCTCCTTTAAATTTGTTTTAGATTGAATTAGTTTAGGTATTTTTTTTCTACATGGGAAGAAAACCAATAAATTACGATTACAAAACAACATTTTAGAGGATAAAATTATGTTTCACACTCCTCCTTTAGATGCAACATGTGTTAAATCAAACATCCATGCTCATATAAGTCCAAATTAAAGGTTTAGTTTTCCATTTTTGGTTAAATGTAGTGTAGGATTTGCATTTTGGAAAGAGAAGATAAATCGGAAGACAGGATGTTTCAAAAGAAGGAAAGAAAGGAGGTGAAAGCGTTGACCTTTTCTCGACGAATGAGCTCGAACGCAGCCAGCAGCTCGCCGGCGCTGGAGCTCCCTCTGCGAATCGGGAACCAGGCGAGCCGGGCCGAGTGAGTCAGGGAGGGCTGGCAGACGCAGCGGCCCATGAACTCTTCTGCTCCCTGAACAAAACAAAAAAATTAAACAATGCAGATGTTCAAAGCCGTCTCCACGGCCCGACATTCAGTTGTTTCAGCTTTGGGGTTCGGAGGTAGCCTGAAAGGATGTTCAAATTAGTTCAAACCAGCATGAAAAATAATATGACTTAAGTGCTTAAATGCTCACATATGAGTCCTCGTCATAAAGCTCCACTACAATATTGGGAGGGTTGGCCGTCGTCGCCTCGGGGTCTCCGAAGATTTCCACCTCGTAGAAGATAAGCGTCTGATCCCAGGTGGGGTTGAGGCTGTTGCGGACAGTCACGGTTCTCTGGGACTGATGGAGGAACGACACGATGGCGTACGGGTCTGGAGAGACGACAGATAGTTCAGGAGGATTTTTGTACATTAGCCAGAACATACGCAGGATAATATGAAGAAGTCTGTGTAACATACGGTTACACAGACTCCAAGACAGAAGCAGTGGGTTGAATTAGTCAAATCAGGATGTTTGAGTTTTCAAGTCCACACAGGCTGCCTTAAATCACTGACTGCAGGGGTTTAGAAGAAGCCTCTGACTGAAGTCCCTCTGTTGAACATCTCACACATCTCAGTTTAATCCATCATAAGAAACTGGATAGATAAACCTGGAGGACCTGGAGAGATCCACTACACTGACGGAGACTCTGTGGGCAAGAATCTATCAGATGCAAAGTCCAACAATTTGGCATCATATTGAAAATTGAACAAGAAGAAAGACAGGAAAAATTGAAATAGTCCTTAGAACTAATATTAAATGTCAATTTTAATTTAACATGTTTTTTCTTTCTCTATGGAAGTCAAAAGTGTCGAGTTTTTAAATATTATTATCAATATTGGTCATTCTTAAATAGATTAAATCCTATAAGAAAATCTCTGATTTCTGCCAAAAAAGTTCACTTTTTTGGCAGAATATCATAAAATACACATACAGCCAGAGATAGCTTAGATCAAATCACATGTTAAAATGCCTAGTCAAAGTCAAAACTACTGACTCAATAGGAGATTAACTAAACATTGACTCTTATTATTGAACATTTCCCATCCAGTTCACAGTCCATCTATTTGTGTTGATCTACTATAGAAAAGCTCATTAAAATCTTTGGTTTTCGAAGGGAAAAGTTAGGCAAAATAATTTTTATCCCAGACCCACAGTTCGGTTTGTACTTAGTAAATTGTAAATGCGTTTTCTTGGGAAGATTCTCACAAGCACAGAAACAAATCTTGGATGCATGCGTGTCCAAACTATCCTGGCTTTTGGCACGGTGACATCAGCAGCTTGGGAATGTGGAGCTGTGGATGGAGAGCTGGGAACGCCGCTCTGAAGAGTTTGTTATTCATCCCCTCAGGTTTAACACACACACACGTAATAGTGTATAGAAGAGACCCACATGTACATACAGTCACACAGACCGGGTAGTTTGTTGCTTTGGGCTGAGCAACAAGTCTCTGTGGAGCCGTTAGCATCAGTGTAAACAGAAGCTAAGATGCATTTTCCCACCAGTCCTTAACTCAATTAGACCTGTCATTGAAACACACACACACACACACACACACACACACACACACACACACACACACACACACACACACACACACACACACACACACACACACACACACACATTAGTTCGTATAAACGCCAATACAAGCAGCCCAGAGGGGCGATCTGCATCTCCGTGTTGTTTGTGTTGTGTTTTAATGGAGGAAGCTGCAGCAGTCAGTGCTCCAGCGGCGCGACAAAATGCTACATAAACACAATGATGACGGAAGAAAAGTGCGATTATCAAATTGTTTTGTATCACATTGTTAATGTATCATACTTTATAATACAGTGTATCAAATCCTGTTCTTACATTGTTTCATTTTAGATCAAATTGTACTGTATCATAACGCCTTATATTATATGTTGTAGCCAATGTATCAATTTTTAATTAATATATACGGTATCACTGTATTACATCACACTGTTTTGTGTCATATTTTTATTGTTCATATTTATAATATATAACATACTCACGTTGTTTCATACATTGTGTCATCAACTGTATCATATTGCATTGTATCATGTAATGTTTTGTTTTTGTACTGTTATTAATGTTCCCCATCTTTTTTTCTTGCCTGTTCTGCATTAGCTTAGTAATTATGAAGAATTATGTGGGTCCAATGACTTTTTTTCTCGGAGCGAGAGAAAAATAAGAACACAAAGACAAAAAGACTTTTTCAAAAAAACATAGATGAAGATGAGTTGAAGAAAAAAAAGACAAGCAAACAGACGATGAAAGGCGACCACATGATACAGGGACAACAAATAAAAAGGGAGAACCAGAGAAGCCTTAGTGTTTGATAGCAGGCCGAGTCTTTAATCATCTTCAACCCAAATGCCACGTACGACCAGATGAAAACGCGGGCGAAGCTCATCCATCAGCTCTACTCAGCCGTCACACCGTTCGCGTGTTTGAATGAGCGGAGACGGCAAAGACGGTGATTTATCATTGGTTTTCTGCCGGGATCCTGTTTGATGTTCCCTCGTTCTGACCCCGTGGTTTTTTTTTTTTGGAGCAGACTCCCATCAATCATCTCTCCTTCTGCCACCCAGTCCTTCTTTTGTTTGTGAAAGCCCAGTTTTGACCTCTGATTAAACGCACAGTAGCTGGAGTTTCCATGACCTCTTTAAAGTCAAGGAAAAATATCTATCTCCATTACAATCCAACCTATTTTATAATTAAATCAACCCCTGATTCCCAAATAAGATGCTGCAAATGTCAAATGCAAATATTTAGGAAGGATTTGAGGATGCATGTATCAAATATTCGCTGCACTCAGCATGTTCCAATTAAGGGAGGAACAATTCAAAAAATGTATTAGTATAGTATTAGTGAACAAACGTTTGTACCAATAACTCCAAAATAGAGAGTGTTTGCTATGATTCACAGCTCCAAGGTTGGAGAAAACTAAAGAAGCATATCAACCAGTGATCTCCTGATTATCTGGTCTTCTTTGAAATGTTGAAGTTTTTTTTTTTTTTAAATGCACTAGTTTATTTGGCAGGGAAAATGCTGTGTGCCTGATGTTGCAGTAAATGTGCCAGAATTAGCCGATTGCTTATTTTTCGTCCATCAGTAACAAAAATATTTTAATCAACTGAAAACATTCTAAAGGAAAATGTGCAGCCTTCAAAGTTTGACCTTTAACCTCAGCTTTGGGTTAGGAGCAGAACAATAGAAAAACCACAACAGCAAGTCAAGGTTTTGGAAAGACGTAATCAAAGACGGGACGCAAATCTAACTGAGATTGTTGTGAAATGACCTTAGATGACGTGTTAACACTGGAAACTCAGCAGAAGGAAAATTTCCTTTACAGCATAGTGAGCTTTTACAAAGCTTTAGCTTGGCTCGATTTGATGCTAGGTTTAATTTTGAGGGAAAACAACTGGTTCCAATAGGACAAAGCAGGTTAAATGTTGCATATTTCCATAATAAACCACAATTTGTGCTAAAGTTTCAAATTTGTTTGATTTGAAAGTAATTTAAGATTTTTTTAAAACATAACAAATCTGTAAAATCTTGTAAAAACCTCAAGGTATATAAATCTTTTCATAAAGGTTTGGTTCTATACATAATAATGGGTTTTAAGATGCATTTACTAAAAATAAGTTGAATTTATCAGGGATCTAAAATTCTGTTTGTTCAAATGCATCACCAACCTGACTCAGTAAACAGATAAATACATATATTTACACCATATTTTCTCTATAAATACTTTACAGCCAAATAAACGTGTAATAGGACAAAAGATATCTAAAAAATAAAAACTACTCTACAAGTTATAGTTTGCCAATATTTACATTCATTTTGTTAATTATTACAACAGGAATGCAACAGACATTGTTGAATTCAACAGTTGGCCACCAGGGGCCGCCAAACCACAAGCAATGATCGATTTTTAAAGCCTAAAGAGATCAAGAGTTCCCCTCGCCGTACCCGAGAAGCTGTCTTTGTCCATCGGCAGCAGGTCTCTGGCCTGATACATGTAGCAGCGCAGGTGGTAGCGTGTGCCGCCTGCAAGAACAAGCAGCTCAGCTCAGAGAAAGTCCACTAAAGCTGGGAAAGAGGGCCAGAAGAAGAAGATGACTGTAAAGACAATTATGCTGATGTCGTACGGTCAAAGAAACAGGAGATGGTTGGTCGGTTGACTCCAAAGGTGGTGGTGACTGACTTGTCATCGTGTTTGTCCTCTATGCTGCTCTGTGGGAAGGCAAAGGACATTTTAACTTTACACTGACAAAATCCTGAAAGTTAAATTTTGTGATTTAAGCATCAGGCCTTTTGAAGAAAACTAATCCATTGATATGTTGTCTAGTTTATCACCAGAGAACACTCCAGGGCAAAGATGGCCGCCGGTCCGGTCTTCTCCAGCGGCTCCATGCGGCACCGCCACCTTCGCCGCCGGAAGCTGTCCGTCTTCTTGGGCTTCAGGTGGAAGTTCCAGCCGAACAGCGAGGCGTATTCCCAGCCTTCCCTGTCAGCATCGTCCGGACGCTGCTGTGAGAAAATACAAGTGAAACCAAAAATCACAAACGTTCACAGTGAGAGAGAGCAAACGGGACATAAAAGCACATTTCCCTCTTCTTTGTTATCTGTCCACTCAAAAATAGGATAAAATCAGAAATAAGGTCAAAGGTGAAGCTTCTGTGTTTTCCTATGTGTCTGATTTGCAACACCACACCACCATCTAGTGGTGAAAATGGAGAACTTCGGCTAATCACAGAAAACCATCAAACTAACTAGAAGAGGAAAGACATTTAGGGCTGCTCATTATTTTAAATGAGAAACTTTAAACCTTTATGATGTTTTTAGTAGAAAACATGAATAAAATGCTCAAAAAAAAGAAAGAGAATGAAGAATATACCACCAGGATTAAGGTTTTTATTTATCGTTTCTCATGATAGACAGCGGGAAATCATTATTAGTCACTCTTTAACTAAATAAGTTTAGTAATCATTTAGGTGGTTTTTGCCTTTCAACAGATAAAATTACACCACAGCAAAACCAGTTCTAATCCATTAAAACGTCCATGAATTTCATAATGATCAGAACATTTTGGGGGGGTTTTATTTAGGGGTAACAATGTAACACATTCAAGTTTTAAATCCCTGTTTGGGTTTTTTTTTCTTCTCTTTTTGCATGTTCTCTCAGTGCATTCAAGTTCTCTCTGGGTATTCCCATAGTCCGAAAACATGACGTTAATCTTATTGGATCTGTGGTTTGCAACCCTAAGAGACAATTTTGTTTATTATATTACATGATCTTCAAAACAATCAGGATTTATATATTTTTTTTCTATGGGATTTTTTTATATTTACATTTAAAAAGTTCTTATACTTATATAAGAATATTTCAAAAGCATTTGTATTTTTTGTGTCAAATATTTTATTTTAGGTTGCAAACTCTATCTGTAAAGCCCTGATGATTTCCTTTGTTAAAAAGCCTAAAATTTAGGTAATATTTTTGGTTAATTTGGTCATTAAACAAAAACAAATCCTACATGGTAAGAATTAAACATCTTTTAAAAGAAGACTAAGATGCATCTATTTTAGTAGAAGTGAATAAAAAACAAATCTAAACAACTCTATTTTGAATAAATAAACTAAACTTTACCTGTACTTTGTATTTTCGGGACTATACGTCGCAGTTTTTTTTCTTGTTTTGCCGCGGGTGCGACTTATACTCTGGAGCGATTTATGTGTGAAATTATTGACACATTATTATATCATATCAAATGTTATTTTCACACCAAAGCGCAAGAGCGCGCTCTTGGCCTGTGTTGATAATTTCAATTTAGAAAAACAACTGAGAAGGGCTTAACAAAAATGGCACCAAAAAGAAAATCTTATTCTACAGATTACAAGCTGCAAGTGGTAAAATATGCAGCCGAAAACGGTATTGGAGCAGCGGAAAGAAAGGTTGGAGTTAGCGAGAAACTTGTAAGGGACTGGCGAAAAGCGGAGGTTACTCACACTGAAATGAAGAAAACAAAAAAAGCCAATCGCGGGCTAAAAACTAGGTGGCCACAGCTAGAGGAACGAGTTCACACATGGGTGCTTGAACAACGTGCTGCCGGACACTTTCTCAGTTTGTTGTTTATGTGTCATGTAACGTTAGCTTACCGTACAATTATTCAGCCTGTTTTTGCCTTTATTCTATTTTTATTTTAAATTGCCTTTCAAGATCACTTGTCTGTTCTTTGTGTTGGATTTTATCAAATAAATTTCCCCCCCCAAAATGCAACTTATATATGTCTTTTCCTTCTTTATTATGCATTTTATGGCTGGTGTGAATTGTACTCCGGAGCGACTTATAATCCAGGAAATACGGTACATTTTGGAGTGTATTGACTTTAAATTCATCTGTACGGTTTGATTGAATAACTTTTATTTTGAAATTATCTTAAGATGCTTTTTTCTCTGGATTGCTGCTACTGTAGATAAATGAAGTAAATAAAAAATGAATTGAATGTTAGGAGTTTAATGAAGTCTATACTTTGACACTTACCTTCCTGAGAGCCTCGATCTTCTGCTGGTCTCGCCGTCTCATGCGTATCCATCGCCTCCTACGGTTCGTGTGGTACATCTTCTCTGCAGGGACCCATGACTTGGGCCGGCGGTCCGGAGGAATGGTGATGCCGTACTCCCACCCTGAATGTGAAACAAAAAACTTTTTTAACTTTTTTCAATTTCCGTTGCTCATCGAGGACGTTTTTGGTTTCTCAAGCACCTTGATCGTCGACAGCTCTGTTGAGATCTTCGCTCCACTCCACCTCGTCCCACACCCACCCAGGGGGACACTCCACCTCGTCCTTCGGCACACTTTTCTCTCCGTTCTGGCAGGGAAAGACAGACGTTACCAAATGCAAACGAGGCAAGGACACGTTGGGACACGGTTCCAAGCTCGCACCACATCAGTGTAGCCCTCCGGCATGCCGATCCACTGTCCGCCCGGTAACCTCATTTGGTTCTCAAACACCTCCTCCGTGAAGGACATGTGACCGGCGTCCACGTCAAACAGCAGTCTGAGGGCCAAACAGACGTAACATGCAGAAATTATTACATCATCTGCATAAAAGAATGATTAATCTAATTAGGTCCAGTAATCTCATTGTAAAGTCTCTCATGTAGGTTAAAGACTTTATGCCTAATCTACACTATATGTGACAGCTCATATAAATCTCTGCTAGCATGTCTGGTGTTTTAGGTACTCTCCCATCATAAAACTCTTAAAAGATACAAATGCAGCCATAAACGTCAGCAGGACTTGTGTGTCTACTCGTTTAGCGATGCGGTGAGCCAGAGTAATGTGTGAAGCATGGTGGTTCAGACAGAATGGTTGAAAACTATTCTTCGTATCGTTGTTTTGGCTTTATTTACCAAACATGCAAAGGATAAGAGATCAGCTTCAGTATTTTAAAGTATCTGGAGAAGTCAAGCCCAAATGAAAACGGTGTTCATATAACTGTGGTCTGGTTCACGTTCGTGTGTCGATGTTTAAGTGTTCGCAATTAACTTGTGTGTATGAAAAGGTGTAAATTATGAGAATTGTGAGGATTACCCACTCATTGTGACACATTATTATCGTTGAACAAAACCTTTTATAAGATTAGAAACATCTGTCCCTTTAAGACGACATGTGACCCTATGCACACTGCAACAAGGTCCTGACACAGGGTTTGGCTGAATGACTAAAAGTCTCACGTCCTCTCCGGGCTGATGAACCAGTCTCCAGCCCAGGTCCATCCAGGCGAGGGCTTGAAGCTCTCTTTGGGAAGCTTCACTCTCCCGGTGAGGTCGCTGAACTTCGGGTAGCTCAGGCCCGTCGTCCCCCAGCTTCCTACCAGAGCCAGCCGGGTCTGGTTCTCGTACTGCCAATGAACAAAGACGGGTTTCCATCGCAGTTGGTGAACCATAGAACTTAATGTTATTACTCTGTAGTGTATAATTTATCAAGACAACTAAGGCGTGTGTATGTTTAGGTCAAATATAAAGACACGAGAAATGAATCAAGACTATAGCACAGTACTACTTCAGAGCCATTTTCACAGAAACCAACAGGTTCTGTTTCTGTCTTCTCTTCTGTCTCTTACCGTCTCAGCGAACACGGAAAGTTTTCCTTCAGCAAACTGGTTGAAGTGTTTGGTGTCAACAGCCAATCCGAACCAAACCTTCACCCTCAGCTGACCGGGAAGTTTGGCTTCTCCGCCGCTGCTCTGCGGATACTGAAACGCACCAGGTACAATAGAACAATAGATACAATAGAAAGCAAGCAATCCTAAACAATGTTAAGGTCTACCTTTAGAAAGCATCTATAGATATGTAGTGATCCCTACTCTATAATAATCAGACATACTCTGACTCGAACCTCCAGAGACTCTTTCAGTCATCAATGGATTGTCGTCTAGCAGTGCCCACACCAGGCTTAAGACAATCCAGACTGTCTTGTGTTGTTCCAAGGTGGTGGAATGACCTATCAAACGCCACAAGAACAGCAGCGTCCATGTCTATCTTCAAGAAACTCTTGAAAACCCACCTCTTCGAAGAGCATCTCCTAATCTAACTCTTACCAATACCTCCATACTCCCTCTACTACTCTGTCTGTACTTCCCTCTATCTCTTCACTGTCACCACTGACTCTGACTTGAGATTCCTCCTCTAAATAGCTTATGGTCAGATTGATAATAGTGTCGGCTAAATGCACAAACAAACATAACAAACATTACAGAGACACGTAAAGTCAAGTACAAAGTCAGTCTTCTATCAGCTGAAGAACATTTTTAGGATTAAAGGACGGATTTTAAGAAAACAGTTTACCATGAAACATGCAGTGTTACCTGAGACACATGGTGAGGTATTTTTTACTCGTCAGCCACCCTTATAGTCAAAAATAGCAACCATGAACATTTGCTAGCAAGTCTTAAAGAATGTCAGTACAGTATTGGCTGGAAACCACAAAGAAATTGATATTAAAGCACAATCTGGTATGTGAGAGTTCGTATATATGTACCGAGCGCCTGCGAAGTCACAGCTTTACGAAGAAACCGCAGAACACCAAAATGAGGAAACTAGAGCGCTGGAGTACTTCCACTGGCTCCCTGTAGCTTAGAGAATAAAATTAAGTGCTAAACAACTTCATTTTTAAGTTGTTTAGCACCAACATCAATTGAATATCTGTTGTAAAGATCAGTTTTTTGCACAGGAAGAATAACAGGTTTTAGCTGGTCAGCAATGTATTTATGAGGTTGACCATGTAGTACTTTGAAAGTCAAGAATAAAACATTGATTGGATTCTGACCTGAACTTCAGCAGCCACATTAAATCAGTAACATCAGCAGCCTTTTACCATCTTAAAAACATTGCCAGAATCAGAGGAATAGTCT